>JAZDUH010000084.1:6040000-6390000 GCA_036419115.1 Scarus forsteni | reverse complement strand
CAATTGTCTGGTAATCATCATCTCAACTGACCTATAATCAATCAAAACAGCAGTTTCAAATATGAATGAAAAACCCTCACCTCATGACTGTTGTAAATGATGCCCTGTTCTTGATCCTTTTTGGTCTCGTCACTTAGAGCTGTGTCACTAACGGATGGGCTCATTCCAAAATCTGAACACTAGATGTGGCTAAAATGCCAACTTCTACACTCTGCACCTTTAAAATCTCAGCATACTTCCCAGCCCTATCTCACAGGTCTTGGACCTCCGACTTCAATTTTTCGGGACATTTCCGATGACATGTTCCAATAACTCAACACGCCGTGACACCAATTAGTGAGTAAATCATATCACGGTCAGCAGCAGCATTCCCTGAGCTCCATCTTCTCCACCTCGCTGATCTCCTCCGACTGTTTTTATCAAAGCAGCCTGAAATTCAGCATCAAAGGGCGCTCTCTCTCATCGATGCCTTCACCTCTTCCTTACAGGAGACGATCCAGTGTTCAATAACAAGCTCACATCATCATCGGCCTGTCTGCTTCACACCACCCACCGGCCGGATCAAATCGACAGCAGATCTCGTCTTGAGCACGATCATTTTCCTCGACCGACCAGCGTGAAGCCGCTGCCGGACCGGGCCTGTCTACCTTCCAAACTCATCGGCTCGCACCTCGACCAGCGTGAAAATCAATACTCTTACATTTATGGATGAAACCATCTGCTCCATCTGACTCGCAGGCACGGTGTGTACATGTGTTTGTGTGTACGCGGCCGCTGGCGTTGGCACTTATGTTTGTGATGACAAGCGACGAGCCCGTTATCGCTGCGGAGTCAGTGAGCTGCAGCAGGAAGGAGATGAACAAACTGTGAAGATTCTGTCGAGCCTTCGGGCTGAAGGCTCACTCTGCAGGATGGAGGGGAGGGGGGGCTTATCAGTGTGTGGCCAAAAGGTGAGTTAAAAACAGGAAGAGGGAGGCCGATCACTTGGAGATGAAGCAGAATGAAAAACAAAGCCTTCAGTATCAGTAATAGCACAGCTACACTGCCACATTCACCTGACAAATCCAGATAAACTTCTTATTTGGATATATCAAAGGAAACTAGAGCTCCTGTGGGGCGGGTGCTCCTGCGAGGTTTACTACTGTCAGGGGGAAGGTGGGTGAGAAGAAGAGCTGTGGTGGATTAGTATAAATCTTACAGGCAATAAATGAACTCAAGGCCCAGAGATCTTTGACCTCGTACCTCAAAAGTGGAATTGATTTGGGATAGGGATGTAACGGTTACCGGTAAAATGGTAAAACGCGGTACAATTTCCCACGGTAATCATTCCTGCGTCCTTTTAAAATTACTGTTATACCGTTATACCGTGTTTGATCACCACACTGCCTCAGTAATGCACAGTGATACTGCTCTTTGCCTGGAAAAGCCTGAACTATATATCTGTCCTCGATTAAGCCGCCTCACAGGAAGTGTGCATGCGCAATTTGCATTGTTTGGCCTCTAAGTCTGAGAGTGAAAGTTAGAGACACTACAGTGGAGACTTTTCCTCTCAAAACGGACTCTGAGGTCTGGTTGAATTTTGGATTTTAAAAGGATGCAGAGGGGAAACTGATAGAAGAGAGTCACCCTGTTTAAACAGGAAGCTGCAGCTAAAGAAAAAGACATGCGTGATTAAAACTGCTGTAACTCTAGGGCTGGGTATTTCCAGCAACTTCACGATACGATACATATCCCGATACAGGTAAATTGTGAACATTGACTATGCTTTAAGCAAAATTCTTGACAAGTTCAGTTTTTTCTTATAAGAAGAAAAAGAACAAGGATGAGTTTTAAGTGGTTCTATAACTTGAGAGACAAAAATTCAGATTATCAAAGATGGTAGACCTAAGTTCAAATTAAGAACATATGCTTCATTATGTAGCTCGACTTCTACCTTGAACTGTGCCACTGTTAACATTACCCAAAGTGTATTTACAACAACTGTCAAAATATTAAGGCCGTATTGATTCTGTAGAATCCGTATCGATACACATATCCCAAAGGAGTGCGATACAATATTTTGCCGTACCGATATTTTGAGCACAGGCCTATGTAACTCCTCGAGTAAATGAACTGACCGAGCCGTAGAGGTAGAGAGAGAGAAAAGATTCAGTGAGCCATACCGAAGTGAATAACAGGTGGTTTATCAGTATTTTCTGTCTAAATAATGTACAAGTCTTGCAAATAACAGCATTAGGATCATTCTGGAGTGTGTTCTTGCCGTTCCTTTGCCAGGATTTCATCATATTTTGAATTTATCATCTTTTTCTGTCAAAGGTCGTGTGTTATGGATTTAATTAATTGTAATTTGGAAATATTAGAAAAGGAGATGTCAAGGAGAGGGGAGACCAGAGGAGAGTCATGAAGGCTGACTGCTTTAGGGACTATCGTCAGTAAAACAATAAATAAATAAAAAGTCCTGGACATGGTCTAATATAATAAGCAGTAACATGGACACTAATGCTGCAGGCAAACTAAAATGTGTCAGCGTTTGTAAAAGAGGTTAAGATTATTTTTGGTCGTCTCAAAACTTTGAAATGTTCATTCACAATTGTTTATGAAGAGAATCCTGTTTAAAGTTCATATCAGTTTTTTCTTTTCTTGTAATTACACACAGTTATAGCAATTATAACATAATAATGACAAATACTTTCTAGACTTGTTTACTTTTATTTCTAATGAAAGAAGGGTAAAAAATGTACTCAAAGGGCATTTCTTGACACATTTATTGACAAAAAGAAAAAATGTTATGATTATAATATTAAAGGGGTGACATGATTTCAGTTCTGTGTAAAAGTACTTTTTGAACATTTTGAGCACATTACAATAATTTTGGTCACAATAACCGTGATAAAAAATGTTCATGTCGTTACATCCCTAATTTGGGATGAGGTCATACAGAGCTGATCTCCAGACAATGATCTCCTGTGAAGATGTTTGACCATGTCCATGTAAAACCTTTTCAATCAATTCAAAAGTCAAAGTTACCATTTTGCAACACTTTAGAGAAAAAACCCAGGAAGCTTAATGAAATAATGCCTTCATAAGCAGGTGAACATAACCCCCACTGACTGTTCAGAATAACATCAGTGTATATGAGAAAGACAAGTATGCAAACTTTTAAAGAAACATCTCAGACCTTTCTTCAGATAAAGTGCTCATAAAATCTGAATTACCAGGGAGCAGCTTAACCTTGACTTTAAAGCCAGAACTGAAATATTCTAATAACTTCGTCGAAGTGTCACTGTGGAAATCAGTGAAATGTTTGAAGAAATTCAATTTTAATGTTCTTATAAAAACATTTAAAGGAGCAGCCCTTGACTTCACAGGTCAAACTGTTCGGCTGTTCTTATCTGCTGCCTCAGAGTCTGCAAACAACGTCTGAGTGAGCTACAGTCATTAATGTCAGAGTTACCACTGCAGGGAGTCAAGGAATGACGGACAGACCGACAGACAGATAGACAGACGAAAAGATAGACCGACAGACCGATAGACAGATGGATAGACAGACAGACAGACAGACAGACAGACAGATAGATAGATGAACAAACGGTGCAATCTGAAGACATCAGATGAGAACTATCACTATCTATCATAGATAGACAGACAGGCAGATAGATAGATAGATAGATGGATAGATGGATAGATAGATAGATAGATAGATAGATAGATAGATAGATAGATAGATAGATAGATAGATAGATAGATAGATAGATAGATAGATAGATAGATAGACAAACAGACAAACAGCGCAATCTGATGACATCAGACAAGAACTATCACTATCTATCATAGATAGACAGACAGATAGACAAATAGACAGAAAGACAGATGGATAGATAGATCGACAGACAGACAGACGGACAGACAGACGAACGAACGGAGCAATCTGATGACATCGGACGAGAACTTTCACTATCTATCGTTGATAGATTGATAGATAGATAGACAGACAGACAGACAGACAGACAGATGAACAAACGGTGCAATCTGAAGACATCAGACAAGAACTATCACTATCTATCATAGATAGACAGACAGGCAGATAGATAGATAGATAGATAGATAGATAGATAGATAGATAGATAGATAGATAGATAGATAGATAGATAGATAGATAGATAGATAGATAGATAGATAGATAGATAGATAGATAGATAGATAGATTGAAATTGAAGGACCCACAAATGGATAGGTAGATAGCTGAGTTCTCTTAAATGTCAAGTTCTATCCAATAACATTCATAATAAAATCAGAATCCATTTCAAATATCCATCAGTTAATTTCACTGACTGACGCCTTTGTAAAGCAGCTGCGTGTGTACTTTTCATAAAGCAGATGGTTCCTGCAAACATATCTATAAAAACTGAGTTTCAGAGCAGAGAGTTGTCAGAGTAACTTCAGTCGCTGCATTCTTCCGCCCCGCAGCCTCAAAAGTTTCTCGATGGAGACGTGAACTTACCCGTGCAGCTCCTTCACAGACACCGACACCTTCAGGTCGTGTCCGAGGACGTGAAGCGCCGTCAGGATGTCGGCCCACTGCACCATCTCACCCAGAGGACCCCCCTTCAACACCTTAGGGCTGAACACGTCTCCAGACTCCTCGGTCAGAAAGCCGACGTGAACCAGAATCTGAAGGAGAGACGCAGAAATGGAAAAGTTCAGTCTCTGCATCACAGTAGAGAACACGGCTCTCTGCAGCTTTTATTTCAGTCCTTAGAGTGAAATCAGTGAGATACACTATACTGCCAAAAGTGTTCGCTCACCTGCCTTGACTCACACATGAACTTAAGTGACATCCCATTCCTAATCCATAGGGTTCAATCTGACGTCGGTCCACCCTTTGCAGCTATAACAGCTTCAACTCTTCTGTGAAGGCTGTCCACAAGGTTTAGGAGTGTTTATGGGAATTTTTGACCATTCTTCCAGAAGAGCATTTGTGAGGTCACACACTGATGTTGGTCTAGAAGGCCTGGCTCTCAGTCTCTGCTCTAATTCATCCCAAAGGTGTTCTATTGGGTTGAGGTCAGGACTCTGTGCAGGCCAGTCAAGTTCATCCACACCAGACTCGGTCATCCATGTCTTTGTGGACCTGCTTTGTGCTCTGGTGCACAGTCATGTTGGAAGAGGAAGGGGCCAGCTCCAAACTGTTCCCACAAAGTTGGAGCATGGAATTGTCCAAAATGTCTTGGTGTGCTGAAGCATTCAGAGTTCCTTTGACTGGAACTAAGGGGCCAAGCCCAGCTCCTGAAAAACACCCACATACCATAATCCCCCCTCCTCCAAACTTTACACTTGGCACAATGCAGTCCCACAAATATCGTTCTCCTGGTAACCTCCAAACCCAGACTGGTCCATCAGATTGTCAGATGGAGAAGCGTGATTGGTCACTCCAGAGAACGCGTCTCCACTGCTCTAGTGTCCAGTGGCAGCGTGCTTTACACCACTGTATCCACGCTTTGCATTGCACTTGGTGATGTGAGGCTTGGATGCAGCTGCATGGAAACCCATCCATGAAGCTCTCTGCACTGTTCTTGAGCTAATCTGAAGGCCACATGAAGTTTGGAGGTCTGTAGCGATTGACTCTGCAGAAAGTTGGCGGCCTCTCCTCACTATGCGCCTCAGCATCTGCTGAACCCGCTCCATCATTTTACGTGTCCTAACACTTGGTGGCTGAGTTGCTGTCATTCCCAAACACTTCCACGTTCTTATAATCCAGCTGACAGTTGACTGTGGAATATTTAGGAGCAAGGAAATACACCTGTGGCCATGGAAGTGACTGGAACATCTGATACTGATTATTTAAATGGGTGAGCGAATGCTTTTGGCAATGTAATACATTTTAGTGTGATTTTAACCCTATCTACAGTTTATCTGACATAGTTATCTGTAATTAGTATCCAATCACAGCAGAGGAATGAAGGTGACAGTGCGTCCACATCAACACGACCCCGCGGAAACACAATCATTGGAAACTAAAATGGATTTACTGACCGCTGATTGATATGCAAAGCGATAAACGAGATCTGTAATTGCTGATGAGGTAGGATGGAATTTCCCGGGCTGTTAAATATGTAATGGAATTAGATTTTTTAACAGATGGCAGCATTTAATCTTTTTCTTAATTACTTTGCCTAAAAAAAAGAACTATTGTGTTCCTCTGCTGGACAGGGACTTTGATTACAGACAATTAAATCAAACAAACATTAACATGATTGCACTACATTATCACGGCTGAAGAACATTGCAATAGTTTTCCTCCTAGCCACTTTATTAGGTACGTCTTACAAGTACTACACACTTTTGTTGTCTTCACAGCTGCCTCATGCCTCAGAGAGGTTGGTGCATATCTCCATGACAGCATCACACAGCTGCTGTCGATTTGTCGTGTTCAGAGACCAGTTTGAGCTCACCTTTAGTGTTCCTGTAGACAAGCCTGCCTATATTCAAACTACATAGTCAGCATGTTATGACACAACAGTATGCACTTTAACTGTAAGAGATAGTCTGTTTTGAAACATATTGTGATAACATAAAGGAAAAACTGGATTCATATAAATTTGTGCCACTTGGAGGGTTTTTTTTTTGAGAAGGAATGTATTGCAGTGTTGTGTTACTCAAGACCGGTCTTGGTCTCAAAACCACACTTTGAAGGTCTTGGTCTTGTCTTGGACTTGACTCCCAAAAGTCTTGGTCTTGTCTCGGTCCTGGCTTGTCTTAGTCTTGGTCTTGTCTTGGACTTGACTCCCAAAAGTCTTGGTCTTGTCTGGGTCTCAGATTGTCTCGGTCTTGGTCTGGACTCGGTCTTGACACCAAAAAGTCTTGGTCTTGGTCTTGGTCTTGGTCTGGTCTGCGTCTTGCCTCCCAAAAGTCTTGGTCTTTTCTTGGTCTCGGCTTGTCTTGGGCTTGGTCTTGACTTGGTCTTGACTCCCACAAGTCTTGATCTTGACTTGGCCTCAGCTTGTCTCAGTTTTGGTCTGGTCTCCGTCTCGACTCCCAAAAGTCTTAGTCTTGTCTTGATCTTGGTCTGGTCTCCATCTCAACTTCCAAAAGTCTTAATCTTGTCTCCACTTGGTCTGGTCTCTGTCTCAACTCGCAAATATTTGGTCTTGTCTCTGTCTCAGCTTGTCCTGGTCTTGGTCCCCACTCGGTCTCGACTTTCAAAAGTCTTGGTCTTGTCTGGGTCTTGGCCTGTCTCAGTCTTGGTCTCGACTTTCAAAAGTCTTGCTCTTGTCTTGGTCTCAACATGTCTTGGTCTTGGTCTCCCCTTGGTTTTGACTTCTAAAGGTCTTGCTCTCGTCTCGGTCTCTGCTAGTCTCAGTCTTGGTCTCGACTCGGTCTAGACTCCCAAAAGTTTTGGTCTTGTCTCGGTCTTGGCTTGTCTCTGTCTTGGTCTAGACTTGGGCTCAGCTCCAAAAGTCTTGGTCTTGTCTCTGTCTCAGCTTGTCTCGGTCTTGGTCTCGACTCAATCTCAGCTCCAAAGGTCTTGGTCTTGCCTTAGTCTCGGTTCCAAAAGTCTTGCTTTTGGTCTTGCTTTGGTCTCACCTCCCAAAAGTCTTGGTCTTCTTGTCTCTGTCTTGGCTTGTCTCAGTCTTGGTCTCGACACGGTCTCGACACCCAAAAGTCTTGGTCTTGGTTCTTTCTTGGTCTTGGTCTCGACTTGGTCTTGACTCAGTCCTGACACCCAAAGTTCTTTGTCTCTGTGCATTCTGGTCTCAAGTCTTGCACTGCAAAAACTAAAATCTAAGGAAGGTTATGCATCCAATTTCAATTCTAAAAATCTCATAATACTCATTGTAAGCCAAAATTCCCCGACATGTCCACCTTCACATCTTATTTCAGTATTTTAAAGCAAAAAAATAAACCCTGAATTGTTTGTAATAAGTTGAAATATCTGCCAGTTTGGAAAGACAAATTTACTTGTAAAATATCGTGAAATTAAGATGTGTTATGGTAAGAAGTTTCTATTCTTTACTTTAAGATCCTAAAGGAGTAAAATTTTGCTTGTTGCATTGGCAGATATTTCCTAATGATAAGAAGTTTTTCTGTGTTTATTTTTGCTTTTTATTCCATCTAATAAGATACCAATCTGGACTAATCAAATGAAAATGAATTTTATTACGTAAAGTGGATATTTCATTACTTGAAATTAGACATATAAACTTGCCAAGACCTGAGATTTTGCAGTGTGGTCTTGAGAACACCACTAATGTATTGATTAAAATTGTACATCGAGTTTTGTGGAAAAAAAATCATGGATTATGATTAGGTCATACCGCTGTTTCTTACATACTCAGGCATTTATTATTACCTATGCCGAGGAGGTTATGTTTTCGGGAGAGTTTGTCTGTCTGTCTGTCCATCTGTGAACAAAATAACTCAAAAAGTCATGGATGGATTTGGATGAAATTTTCAGGAAATGTTTAGCATGGGAAAAGGAAGAACTGATTCGATTTTGGTGTTGATCCGGATCAGCGTCTGGCCGCCATGGCGAATAATGGGATTTCTGTGAATAACTACTGAACTAAAATAGATATCATGATGAATCCAGTTGCTAATGGTATGTTTTCATGGTCAAGTAATCTAAATATTTACATGAAATAAAGGTTCATTCACAATATGGCTAAGGGCTGTGGCGCCGGTTGGAGGTCTGCGCTCTCCGAGTGCTTTTCTAGTTACTGTTGTTGTTTTTCGTGTACTATAAATGTTGCTATTTTCTCTAACTTTGTTTTCTCAGACACATTTACTCATTTACTTTGCAGGTACACCACACACATCACATAAACACAGACTTACCCACTTGTTTTGTTATTGTAAGTCATGTTTGTTGATGTTTTTTGTATTTGGTATTGTCTTGTTGAATAAAGAAAAAGAAATACCAAAGCGAGTCTATCAACAGTGCCATATTTAAAATCACTTTAATCAGCTTTCTTCTCGATGCTGTTGAACCTCAGCAGGCTGCATTGAGCTGCCTACATGCCTGAAAGTATTGAGTTGCTGCCATGTGATTGGTTGATAAGTTATTTGCATTAAAGCGGCAGGTGAAAGTGTCACAATAATCAGCTGCAAAAACAAGAGCAATGTTCTGATTAATTACAGGAAATATTCAGAGTTTATTGAATCTGGGTCCTGTTTTTTCTCTCCAGAAGCAGCCTTGAGAAAAAGTGAGTGTGAGAAAAATTGTTGGACGGAGATTCAAAGTAAATTCATCATGTTCCCCTCGTTATCATCCAGGATCCAAATGAGTCATGAGCTTGTTTTTCCTCAGGTCTGAGTACAAACAGACGGAAAATGTCCATTTCTGACTCTAACAGCACATTTAGAGATACTCAGACACTCAAAGTGGAGCACCAAAGAGAACATGAGGACTTCACCTGAACATCTGTCCTCTCTAGGCTTCTAACTCTACGATCAGTGATGGAAACAAGCCCTCAGGGAGGCTTAATGGACAGACGCCATTACTGTCAAACGCAGCATTACATTAAACAAAGCCCCCTCCCCTTCAGAGGCAGAACGAGGCGTTTAAGGAGCGTAATGTTATTTACAGAACAGCTCGGAGCTCTGATTTAAACGAGCAGGAAGGATGAAGCTCACGGCAGAACGCCAGGACGCTGTCAACTGGTCTACAAAAAGAGGAATGGCACAGCTTAAGGCGCTCTCCAGTCCAAAATAGACACTTACACCCCTGGCCACTTTATTAGGTACACCCACAAAGGATTTAGGCATAGAGACATGAACAAGACGACCTGCTGAAGTCCAAACCGAGCATCAGGAAGGGCAATGATAAGACTTAACATCGGGAAGAAATCAACCATCTTGTGGAAAACAACTTAGTGCTCAGGAAAACCAAAGAGCTGATAGATCATTTTAGAAAAAGGGAGGCAAAGACACTAGGGCTGCCACTTTGTATTCGATATTTGAATAACCGGTCGAATATGGGGCTAAATATCCGTAACCGAATTGTAAATAAATATTTGAATGTAAAATATTGAGTGTGGCGGCACATCAGGGCGCCAGGAGCAGTGGACCGTTCCGTCCAACAGAGGGTGCTGTGAGCGGAACTTGACCGTCAGACACATCCGCTGCTCTCAAAATATCTTCGATTATTTGGGTGCATGTCCGAAAACCTTTCGACTTTGATTTTTTGGAAAGGTGGCAGCCTTAAAAGACACACAACCCTGTCTACATCACTTGAGCTCAGGTGGAGCAAGTGAGCAGTTTTAAATTTCTGGGAATCTTTAAATGTGAAGATCAGGGTTCCTGCACCATTTTAATAGTTGAATTTAATGCTTTTTAAGACATTTTTATGACCTCAAAACTATTATTTAAAACCCAAAAATGTCATGACAATTTCTGTGGTAAAAAATACTCTATTTAATTGTAAACACCATCAAAGCACACGGTGGGCATTTTTTATTTTTTATTTTTTTGGTGGGAAATGACGTGCTGTGTTCCCATCTCATCTGTGCCCAAGAACAGCAAATGAAGGTCCATTTGTTTAGTTTTAGAAGTTTTGTTCATGCTCTCATCAAACATGACAACGTATGTCTTCTCACTGATGCTGCGAAACAGCTCCTTCTTGATTAGGTTGTGCTGGAAGCAACACAGGAATTAGCCTGGCCTTGCTAGCTGCTGCCACATACCGCTGGTGTTCATCTCCTCTCACGTGCGACTCGATGGCTTTGAGCCCCATAGTCCCTAAAGAAAAAGTCTTTTTGCAGAATTTACACATGGCGTTGTTGTTTTTGTTTTCAGCAGGGGCCAACCACCTCTAAAATAAATCATCTTCCATCCATTTTTCATTGAACTTACACTTCCCTATCTCAGCATCTTTCCGCTCACCTCGACAACCGCGAATGGCGACACATCCCGCAGACCGACGTTGTATGACATGTACTGTAAAACACCTATTAATCGCTCAGAAGAAGTTTTACAGCAGGCCACCTCAATCTCATATTTACTGCACAGTAAGTAATGAAAAAATGAAGCAAATACAAACTATTAGATATTTTACAGTGGGCCAAAGTGCTATCCCATCGGCATTAAATGCGCCGTCTGAAAATTTAATACCTACAGCACATTTATGGTAAATTTAAAGGTGCTATGAGGAGAATCTATTTCCGGCGACATAAAGACTCTCCCACCAATGGCGACTGTCGTAAAGACGTGACCCAAGCCAAAGTGTGTGTTTGTTGTGATGCTAATGAATGCAGCTCGGACCTTCCTCAGAACTCTGCATTGCTTTACAACTTCTTTTTTCAACAACTTACAGGATGCAAAGCGACCAGGTAATGTATCTCTTTCTAGTTACGTAGCGGTAGTTTTTGATGTGTGACAACAAGCAATTTTTGGAAAACTTAGTATCGTAGTTTTTTAGCAGGCTATATATCGCTACTTACAGCCCGGTGCTCTAAGACTGGCTGAATAATATAAATTTGCTCTAGTTTAAATTGTCTTGTTGCCGAAGTTTAGTATCCAGGCCAGTCCAGACCACGAAGTTAAGGCATAGCATTTATAGATAACCTATTTTGATGCTATAAAACTCATCTTAAAGTGTGTATTTCGACCAGGCATCTAAAGGTGAGACTTTTTTGTCATTACTCAAAAACTCCTCATAGTATATTTAAGACAATTTAAGACCTTAATTACATGGATTTTATTTTAAGGCATTTTAAGACTTTTTAAGGACTCGCGGGAACCCTGGAAGATAGCCCCCTGCACACTGTCTGATTTCCTTCACCCCTGCATCCTAAAACTTTATTTGCACGTGAACACCTATGAATAATGTAGGGTTAATGTTGGTGACAATGAGTTCAATGCACCAGCCTCCACAGCCACCAGATCTCAATGCAATAGAGCATCTCATCATGAATGTTCAGTCAACAAATCTGAAGCATCTGAGTGATGCTATAATCTCAGTATGGACCAAAATCTCTGAGGGATGTTTCCAGGATCTTGTTGGGTTTATCCAGTTCTGGAGGCAAAAGGGGTCCAACATTCCCACATGGTGTACCTAATAAAGCGGCAGGGAGTGTAAAAATACTGTGACAAGATTTTGTTCTATGTCAGCTCAGTCTTCCACGCACATTAGATTTCTTCCAGTGTTATTTTTATCTTTTTATGCAGCAATAAGCAGCAACAGAGCAGAACGTCTCCAGCACAGAGCAGCAGACCCAAACCTTCACATTGGTCCTTTGATTGGAGCTATTTCTGCCGTTTTGATGCTATTTTCATGAAGAGAGGCTGATTTGTTTGTTGTTCTCTCAGCCATCAATGCTCTCTCTCTAAACAAATCTTGTCCTTTTGTGAATGCCAAGATTATAGTTAAAAAAAAGAAGTTGGCTGCAAAGTCAGTAATTCAACAATCAATAGAATGATGTCCCAGACGCAGGGAGAGGAGAAACAATCATGGAGGAAGACCTGAAATGTGGGTGTATGAATGAAGGAAAGACAATCTCCATGTGCATTATGGGAAAAAAAGAAGACATCTATTTCTGTGGAGTTAAATCTTGTTTGTCTTCTTTTTATGTCTGGTGCAAAAACTAACATCAAATAGAAAACACAGACACGTGTTTTAATGTACTGGAAAAATGAGGGAAATCTAATGTTGTGAATTTTTATTTTTGATAAAGAGACCAAACTCCCAGTGAAGGCAGAAGACAGTCCAACCTAATAAAGGCCTAAATGTAAACCAATATTCTGATGTGTTTATGTACATATCTTTACTGCCACACACCTGTCCAGGTGTCTCAGTTTGACAGTCATACCGCTTTCACACTAAAATTAGCGGGTCAACACGGTATATTTGAACGCACGCAGGTTACCTCGCTAATAATCAGCAAGTGACTGTTTTCCCACTGCCAGCAGACCCGGGTCTAATCAGCAGCCGACGAGCTGTGTGGCTGTTTATTTTCCTCTGGCGCATCAAGATGATGTCATCATGCTGATGTCATCATCAGTGCGACGAAGCTCCTTTATATAAACAATGGAAAGGAGCTGATGATACAAAGGCTGATGGAATTTGTTGCTGAGACAGCAAAGAGTCACAGAAGTTACACACAGAGGGGAAGGGTGTGATATTATGCTATGGGGGCGTTACACCAACATCATCCGTAAATTAGCCCATCGACCCGGGTGTGATGTTCTCACTGAAGCCGTTGAAGACAACTCGATTAAAACACGCGTCGCTTGCAGGGTCAAATGACCCGGGTCGAAATGCCAATTAAATCCTTCCAAATTGCTGACAGAAGCCGACTGCTACCGGGTTAAAATGGGATTTTTGGTCAGTCTGAAAGGGGTATTAGGGGCCGTTTACACTGCGCTGGATACGGTCAGATCTGATAAGTTTCATTGCATTTTGGCCTTGTGTTTACATGGGGACTCCTTGCAGATTGCCTGAAAATGGAAACTTTAGAAACCAGGCTCAAGAGATGAAAGTTTTCAAAACGCTCCTCCATGTAGCTCTGTGTAAACCAGAGTCAGAGAGTTTCAGGGTGAAATGCTGACGTCACCGCATGTGCAGTACTCTTTCACATGAAGGCTGCGCGCCCATACCAGGAACAACAACAACTTCGGTTGTCTACCGAGTAGCGTGTGAGCCACTTACCGTGCTTGGTTTGTTATCCAGACAAAGCTATCCAGACAGATTTGTTGTCCAGAAAAGAAACTCCTGTGTTTCTGTGCGTCCACTCGCCATTGTTGTTTGTGAAAAGTTTTTCGTCTTGGTACGTGTGTTGTAGCAGCGCTGCCTCTCTGCAGACCTACATCGACATCTACTGAACTGGCATGCATACTACAGCAGTTAAATTCATCTCCAGCATCTCCATCTGAACATGGATTGGAGTCAGAGGGCGTCCGTGTAAACGTAGCATAAGTTTGCGGGACAAACATGAACACTTTGTGTAACTGGAACAGAACATTTGCTCCTTTTTACATCACTTTACCAGATTCAAACTGTAACTTTCCGCTAGACCTGTGCTCAAAATATCTATGCGGCAAAATATAGTCATGCACTCTTTGTCAATACGTGTATCAATACAGATGCTACAGAATTGATATGGTCTCATATGTTGAGACAGCTGTTGTCAGTGGCACAGTTTAAAGTCAAAGCCAAACTTCATGCATAAAGCACATGTTCAGAATTTTAACTTTAAGTCAACTGTCTCGAGCTGTAGAACAATCCTTTTCTTTTTGTAATAAAAAAAAAATCTGAATTCTGATAAAGGTATACTAAGGCCTCATACACAAGAAGACAAAACGCTGAACAGTTTCCAAAACGATCGTCATAAAGACGAAGGCGTTTCAGAAAATGTGTGCGTCTACATGAATGCACTCAATACGCATCAAAGCGCTATAAAACACATGCCAGACCTCTAGGGGCGCTGTAACAATATGACGGAAACAGGCAGAAACACAGTGGGCATGCGCACTTACGGCAAAAGTTGTAAACAGAGATTGTGATAAAGTGATCATAAAGTGCTGTAATGTGTCCTCGATAATTGTTTGTTTAACTCGGTGGTGATTGAGAAGAAGGAGATTTTGCTGCAACAAGGATAGTAGGGTCACTAGCTTCATCAGCACATATGCTTCACGTACGCCGCCGTTGTTGTCGTTGCTGTGTGTGGCGCATGCGTGTCAAAGAAGATATGAAACTATGACGTAAGCGTATCTGTAAATTTGCGGAGAGCCAGTAATCATGGAGCTGCGTATACGGCATTTCAAAATCTTTCCACTCTGGAACCTGGTTTCAAAAATGATCATTTACAGACCCCCAAAACGCCGTCTTCATATGGATGATATGCAGATTCGGCAAAAAACGTATGCATTTAGACCTCGGTTTGTCTTCGTGTGGATGGGGCCTAAATGTCCATAATTCACTCTTCACAGGATCATATGGTGAGGTTGCATGAAATACCCAGCCCTACTTTCTACTGACCGTAAATTTAAACCAGAAGTGCTCAAAGTGCACAAACCACACCACAGGGGATCTCTGACCCTATTTGCTTAGCTAAGACTAAAAAAGCTGCAAACTGCACTATCTGGAAATGTTAACAAATCTTTAAAAAGTTCCTCGGTGTGCAAGTTTGGCAGAATAATAAGCAACCAGGCACATCCTGTAAATGCCTGCAGAGTCTCCCCCTTTCTCTCTCAGCCACTTCCACATGTCTATCCACTATCGCTCTGCTCCATCAATAAAGGCACAAACAGCCCCAAAAAATACTTTAGAAAATACTGGATTTTCATCTGGATCAGCTCAACACTAAGATCGAATCACTTCCTCCTTGGGCCATGACCAACATCTCCTGAAAATCTCATTACAGAAGCTGCTTGGTTTGCTTTAGAGCAAAATCAACAAAGCATGCCCTGTGATTGTGTATGCATTTAATGCAGGTGCAGTGGAAAAATGAGCATTAAGCCCTACTGTAATCCATCTATTACTGCCTACAACTGTTGAAAACCTCTTCACTCAGACAATATTAGGTCTATTACTGTGTTTTATACCCAGATCAACTTAAAATAATCCATTCTGCCTTCTGAAAAAATGCTGATTTATCCTCCAAAATTGACACATTGCCCAGCTCTAGCTTTCACTCTTGTCATTTGAGCACCCGTCTGTTTGAGCGGGTTCAGCGCTCTTCGACACTTTGTGGAAATGTCCCTTTAAATGTCAGCAGTAAAAGAGCACTAAAGCTAATCAATGCGTGCGACAGCTCCCCTCCATCATTACTCCATCTCCACACTTTATAAATCAACAATGAGGGAGTCAGCGCGAGCAACAGCGGATCAAAAAAGGAGGAGATGTTAGTCAAAGAAAATGTCAGAGAGGCATTTAAGGACAGTCTGGTTTTCTCAGCGCTCTTTGATCCCAAACATCCCGCACTAAGTGATTCTTCTGTCTTTTACCGCCTGAACAGATGGATTCACATCAAATTAAGAGCTGAGATTCACAAAAAGACGGAAAATGTGTTAAACTACAAAACGACTTTTTTCTGGCTCATCATGCTGCAGCCATCACGGCACTTTGAAGACATGAAACCAAACACAGACTGCTCTCCCACACTCTTTATCTCTCTGTAGGTCTGTGCCGTCTCACCCTTTTCTGCTCTCTCCAGCGATTTCGCAGCCTGTCATCGAGGCGGCGGGCAGCAGAGGCCCACTGTGCCGCCAGCCGCCGTATACGTCTCTTCATGAAGATCAGGGAGTCTTTGCCAGTGCCAACCTGCTCCAGGAGAGTCATGATGTCGGACTGGAAAACAGCCTGGAAGACGGAAAACAGGAAATATTAACCCTTTCAGGCACAGTGTCAACAACAGTGGGCAGATATATAAATACAGATATACCCATATAAGCTGTAGCACCAATCTACAGGTAGTGAACTCCAAAACCATTGTCTAAAGTTTCATAAAAATATCATCTTTGAGTCCTTTTGTTCATTTTAAAATATTGCATCAAAAGTAGGGGTGTCCTATTACAACTTTTTCACCTCCGATATGATACCAGTTTTACAGCCTTGAGTATTGGCTGATACCGATATCCATCCAATACGATATCAGCAGGAATCATACATACTTTTATTACTTATTTTGCAGTATGGACTGTAAGAAAAGGCTTGAACAAGTGAAATTACTCAAACAGAGAACAGCAGTCAGCAATAGTAGGTATAAGAAAAACTTACCATTTCTTACCCATTTATTATTAACCAATGGGTTCAATAAATTTAACCTAAACATAAGAATATAGTATAATTAAATTAAATTAATGAAAAATAAATACGAAGACCCTGAAAAGTAACCTCAAGAAACCCATTAAAAAGAAAAACAAATATTTTTAAATAGCAAAATAACCACTGTGTTTAACTTAAACATAAGAATGTTCTACAACTGGAAGAAATAAATAAAAAATAAATGAAAATGGACTGCCTGTATCAGAGTGCTTGTATCAGAGAATTTAGATGCAGGCCGCTATAATATGATTTTTGTATTTTTTGATGATATTGGATTGGGGTGTAATGACATTTTGTGCGATGAAGTTTTCGCGAAATACAAAATGACGAAATAAAATTCAAAGACGCACGAAATAAAAGCATGAAATAAAAAAAAGCGAAAGGGCACTGGTGATTTTTTACCCTTCCCACCTACCGTAGCAAAACACTCACTTCAAAAAGGAGGAAGACGAGGTCGAGGAATTAGCCGACGCCCCTTTGTCAAATAAATCGGTGTGTGGACCTATTTTGGCTTCCCATGTAAAAATTGTAGTCAGAAGTAGGAATTTCCGGGTTCCGAGTAGGAAACTGCAACTGGAACGTCCCCGAAGTTGGAATTTCCTACTGGGAACTCAGTGAAACCTTGCCACCCCCGAGTTGACAATCGAAGATGGATGCCCCCAGTGTGAACAGTTATTTAGCTCCTGTAATAATCAACTTATTTGCACTTCTGACTGGGGTGTGTCGCTCTAGATCAGCTGTATACATAGTATTGTTAGACTTGTATTTACAAAAATGCTGCCATAGTGATAATCACATTCTTCATGTGATATTTGTGAACAACAAAGCAGGGCGTGCTAACAACAGCTAACAATAGACTGGTAGATCGGCATGTTTTTTTCCGACTTCAACTGGAACGTCGATAAGTCGGAGAAGATGTCACTCCCATTTCCGAGGTTACTGGAACGCAGCATTACGACAGTCGCCATGCGTGCTCATGGGTAGCAGAGTCTTTATGTCTTCGATGATAGATTCTCCTCATAGCACCTTTAAAGATCATTTTATCTTAAAGCTATGGTCTACGATTTGGAAGCTTTGTACATCTTAATAACACTGTTTATAAGGCTGTTATGGTCCTATGGTCCAATCTACACAATATAAAGACCAAAAAGAAAGAAAAAAATCCATTCAGTATATCCGCTGCAAAGCTGCTTACTAGTTGACCAATCAAACCTTGAAGCATGTAAGGTTCAATTGGTCCGTGAGTCCATCCAATCCCCTGTCTCCCTCACTACGCAGCGTCATGCCCATGGTCCCGCCTCCTCCCCTCTACCTCCGGTGAGCAGCTAGCAGCGTTAGCTACTGAACTATCATGGAGCCGGAAAAGCCTAGCGCCGAAACCGGGAAGTCGCTTCCCTCTCCCCCGGGGCCCAACGGAGCTCTGTCCGCGGGTTGAGGCCTGTTAGCAGGCTAACGGCTAACGAATGGCCTCAGTCGGCCGTCAGACCTTCAGCATCGGCCGTTTCGCCCCTGGTTGATCAGGTAATGGCTTTGTTTACTACAGTGGGAGATGTCTGCTGAATAACTCTGGATAGTCTGTGCCTGTCCTGGCTAATGACTTGTAGCGGAGCGGGTTAGCCTGTTAGCCGCTAATCGTTAGCATTGTAAGCTGAGCTGGGGAGGACAGGCCGAGAAAGATAAATCCTCCCCCACAATCGGCTCCACTCTGGCGGCGCCAGACCCGCATTGCCGCCGGTCCAGTTGAAATGGCTACTGCTGTGTGTTACAAGGGGGATGTCTGTCGTGTTTGATACTTTCAGTTGAGCTGAGCTGTTTTTGATTGAGTTTGCTGCTGATATATTATGCTAGTCGCTCGTAGCTCTGTCCGAGGGGGCTTGTCATTATATGAGGTGACACGAGCTGGGGGCGGGATCTTGGAACACTGAGGGAAGGGGGGGCAGGCTGCGGTTTCAAATCGTAGACCACAGCTTTAAGTAATTCTAAGTTTTATGTGGCATTAAAGGGGAATTACAGTTCTTATGTAATGCTAACTGATAAATATAAATGATAAGTTTTATATGAGTGATAAACGTTAAGCAGCTGATTAAAGCAGAGTGAGTCCTCACTGATGTCTCATTACTGGGGTTTAGAAAAAGGCCCATGGTTCCTGTGTTATAGTGAGCTGTATTTAACACAATGTTTGTTTGTTTGTTTGTTTGTGTTGCCACCTTGAAGGCCTTTCTACACTGTTGTGTTTCATTAAAGCAAGCCGTGGTGCAGAAAATGTTAGCAGCCACTGATCTAAACCGAAAAGCTGTTTGCACTAAAATAAATGCTTCTTTCTAAACGAGTATTTCATTTCTCTGTTTGATGTTTCTCATGAGAGCAGCTTTAGCCTGACAGTGATTCTCTCACCTGTGATGTTTGTTTCTGCTCAGACAGACTGATACCCAAACTCCAGCTGAAAGAACGACGTTGTAAAACCTCGCTGTGCTTTATCAAAGCCGAGCACACATTCATATCTGCTGTCTGGACTGTTTCAGGAACACCAGGCTCTTTTGTTTCAGTTTGTAGGTGTGCTTTGTTTTCCTCAGAGACAGATTTTATATATAAAGACAGTTTACGAGCTGAGGTGGTCGTAACTCATGAGGTTCTTTTGTAAATAAATAACAAATAAAGACCAATAACGTCAGGCTGGTTCAGTGCTGGGAACAGCAGAGTAACAGTGATAGATTATGTCGATACCGTCCTGATCTATTAATACAAAGTGTCTCTGAGGACATCTGAGTCGTCCCCACAGGCTGATTTGATCTACAGACACATAAGAATGAAAAACAGAGGACATTAGCAAACGCACTAAATTGATTAAGGCAGCATTAGCAATAAATGAAAATCATAAATTAGGAATTGAACAATCTTAAAGGTTAATGGCAGTCTGGACAGAGGAGAAAAGAGCCACAGCTCCTTAAAGAGAGGACAGTCTGGTTCTTCCAGGATCATCAAGTCTTTTAAAGTCTTCTGAGTCATTCAGAGTTTCTGGGATTTCATGGCACATTTAGATTCTGCCTGGCATCTTGGGCAAAGGTATTAATGTTAATAGATTAATATATGATTGGATTGATCTCTCTATCCATGGTTGTATTGATTAAACATCCATGTTAACAATCTTTACAGCCATATGGGCATGAGGACTCAGGGTGTCCATAAAGTTACTTTACAAATTAAAAAAATACCACAAAGGCAGTTGATGAGATATCTTAACCAGATTTGTTTTATTTGGAAGCAAAGGCTTGTCTTAAACCATTGATGTTTTCCTCAGATGTTTTCTTGGTCGCCCACTCCTCTCTTTATCCAACACTGTCCCTGTCTCCATAAATTTCTTGTGCCATGCACAAACTGAAGGACATGATGCTGGTGCTCTTCCACACTCAGTTCTGCTGTTTCGTTGAGTCTGCACATCTGATTTTGTCTCAATAAACCAGGATACACATTGTGCCTTCTCCTGAGGAGTAGTCATTTCATAGGGGTTCATTTAACAGCTTTCCTTCCATTAAAAGAATATCTGAAACACACATTTTTAATGTGAATAAAAACTTAAATAAACACTGATTAATATAAAACAAATCTGGTTAAGATATCTCATCAACTGTCTTTGTAATATATTTTTAAAATTATAAAGAGACTTTATGGGCATCCTGAATATTTAACCAATATGGTGCTAAATAAAAAAAGATGGATTGATTGAGTCCATATTCAGCACCTCTGGATGTAAAAATCCACTTTGGTTTTTGACATTGGTATGCCTAAAAACCCCACGTTTTCAGTCCTGCTCAAAACAGTTGTTTAAGTGGATGTGGCATCAGCTGTCCAGCACTGTGCTCTAACGTTTGCTGTGGCCAGGACATGTTCCTTCCATTGGAACTGACTTTGAGGAGAACGAACGCCTGGCTCAGGAAGAGTCTGTATCACTTATAGACTCACAGGGGGCTGTGGTCTATCCCACTTAGCAATAGCCGGGCTACAGCCTCGACTAGCCACCAGACAATCAAAGGGTTGACAAACAGAAAGACAACCTTTCAAACATCCACACTTATGAACAATTTGGGTGAAACACAACATAAAACATGTAAGGTCACATGTTGTACCTCACTTACACTGGTCTAATAACATAGCTTTCACATTTCTTGACCAAAAATCCACTTTGGTTTTTGATATTGGTATGCCAAAAAAAATCGTTGTTTTCAGCCCTGCTCAAAACAGTCTGTTTGAGTGAATGTGGCTTCTGCTTTCAAGCACTGTGCTCTAATGTTTGCTGTGGCCAGGACATGTTCCTCCCATTGGAGTTGATTTCGAGCTGAACAAACACATGGCTCAGGAAGAGTCTGTATCACTTCTCCCTTATAGACTCACAGGGGGCTGTGGTATATCCCACTTACCAAGAGCCAGGCTACACCCTGGACTAGTTCCAGACAATCACAGGGCTGACAAACAGAAAGGCAAGCTTTCAAACATTCACACTAATGGACAATTTGTCTGTGAAACATATTTTTCAAGTATCTTGACCAAAATCCACTTTGGTTTTTGATGGTGGTCTACCTACAAACCCCACGTTTTCAGCCCTGCTCAAAACAGGTTGTTTGAGTGGATGTGGCATCAGCTGTCCAGCACTGTGCTCTAATGTTTTCAGACTTGTTCCTTCCATTGGAGTCGACTTTGAGGGAAACAAACACCTGGCTCAGGAAGAGTCTGTATCACTTATATACTCACAGGGGACTGTGGTCTATCCCACCAAGAGCCAGGCTACACCCTGGTCTAGCCACCAGACAATCACAGGGCTGACAAACAGAAAGACATCCTTTCAAACATCCACACTTATGGACAATTGGTCTAAGAAACATATTTTTCAAGTATCTTGACCGAAAATCCACTTTGGTTTTTGATGTTGGTATGCCTAAAAACCCCACAGTTTCAGCCCTGCTCAAATCATTTTGTTTGAGTGGATGTGGCTTCTGCTTTCCAGCACTGTGCTCTAATGTTTGCTGTGGCCAGGAAATGTTCCTCCCATTGGAGTTGGGCAATTTGGAGACTGCAGTTCACCTAATGAGTGTGTTTCATAGGTTGGGGAAATCTAAAGCTCCTGGAGAAGCATCACATCATGAGGTTGTGGGGAAACGATCCAGGATCCTGAACATCATCCCTCAGCGTGAAGAGTTTCTGCTTTTATCTGCAGGTGTCATGGAGCTGAGACTTCAGAGAGGTCGACTGAGAGGTTCCCGGTTTCTCTTCATAAATAGTCTGTTAGTATTTTATATCTCCTCCTCTGCTTGCCATAATCACCGCTTCACCGCACAAACAGCAGCGCCGGAGCGTTAATCAATGAAGTCACCGCATCGAGGACGCACCGAGGACTTATAAAACACACACATGAGAAAGTGATGAACACAAACTGTCGCTCCCTCTCAGATACACCCACACCGAGGCCCTCTGTGATCCTCTCAAAGACAAAATCAATATGCAGAGCCGTACTGTACTCAGACACAATGCAGGTGAGTTATTGCTCTGGAGAGCGACTCCTGTACGGCGCAGCGAAACGCAGAGCACCCAGGGGAGGCTTCGGGATTAGACTCAGTGAATACAAGCGTGCAATTAGAGCAGGGGGTAGAGCTGCAGGATGAATTCACATCAGGGTCCGCTGAGCAGCCAGAACACCACTCTGGGAGGAGGAAGAAGAGGAGGAGGAGGAGGAGGAGGAGGAGGGATTGTGAGCTCCATGTGCTGAAATTAGAAATCAAATGATGCTGCGAGGATTGATGGTGAAAGACAGAGAGACTTTTCAGAGTCTCACAAGAGCTGCTGATCAAAGAGTGAAATCACAGATGCTCTGCTTGAAGCAATCTGAAAAATCAATGCTCAGCTTCAACCAAAACTTGTTGTTTAAAGAAATATCTTCATTTTTCACTCTCCAATCAAACTTTCCCAAAAGACATCTCCCCATTTAAGACTTCAGCATTTGTTGCAAAAGTACATCCACAGTGTTTCGATCAATTCAGGTCTAAAAATTTGAGTTCCTGCATCAATTTGAGAATTGAGCCTACCATCAAAATACCACTACAGTCAGGACCCTGATGTATGCCTAGAGCAAAGGGTCATTCCCAATTGCAGCCCTTAGCCATTGTCTTACCCCTTGGTTTTGTACATTGATGTCTAGTGAAGGGGTGTCCCAATTCTCCATAAGGTTAAGGGCTACACAGCCGTTGAAAAGAGACAAACCAGGGCTGCAGGCGAATAGTCCTTTTTGCTTTGGAAGGTTTCTTACTGAGTGAAATGATCTGGAAGTAGTTCATGATAAGAGCTGTTTGAATCGTCTAAATGCTCAGGAAAAGTGTCTCAATGCTTCCTTTAGCATTTCCAGGATACACCAGATCATCCTTTACGAAAGGAAAGAAGAATATTCTGTCCACAATTCTCCACGTCAACAGCATTTATAAACAGCACGTTATCCGACTGCTTCTGAATTCAAATGAATAATAACAAATCACACAGACCCTGTGAGTTCCCACTGCTGTTCGATATTTTCTAAAGTTTACCAAAACCTGCCTTAACTTTCCAGCAGTCTGATTCTTTGAAGAGAACAGGATATGAGACATTTGATGTTGATTATTTTTTAAACATGGTTCAGTATTAATAATTTGTTCAGTACTAGATGGTGGGCTTAACAGTTTCTGCCTTTCTTTCATTCAGTTCATTTATTTTCATGCTCTGATTGGTGTTCATGTTGATAATGAGTGGACAAATTGTTTTAAATCCATACTTCCAACATCGGTTATGCAGATGTAACTTTTACCGAGTTGTTAATGTTCAAATTGTCTGAAAGGAACAACACTGAACATTTAGAAAGTTCTCTCCTCTCCCTCAGTAAGCCACAGGGTATTTTCTCCACCCACAAGAAGTCCCATTAAAAAATAAAACCACAGTTTAAGAAGATGCTACCTAGAAATGTTTTTAAGTGCATTTATTTTTTGGAAAGATGAAGTTTATCTGCAAAATGCCCCAAAAATATTTGAAAAAATATAAATATACATTTGGTTCCCAAGACTCAATATCAATATTTCAAAATTGATTGTCAAACATTGTTAAACTGCCCTAAAGTTAAAGTGAGGGCTGCAGTTAATTTATGAAGTTATGGTTCAGTTTAGTTACTGGTTTTCAATTTTTGGAACAACTACAATGTTACAATACAAATAGTTGAATGTTGTTTTGATAGATATCTGTGAAATTGTATATATTGAGAAATAAATTTACATTGAAAAAATTTGAGATCCCTATATGAAACAAATTAATATTTATTACCCCATAAACACACGCAAAGGTACCAAAAAACTGGTACCTTTGAGTACCGATACCGATTCCCAGGTACCGGGCATCGGTATGGTATCGGTTTAGATGTGAAAGGTACCCATCCCTAATAGTAGCCCAAGTATCGTGATACTCACCCCTAAGTGGTATCAACACATGCACTGATATTAGTTTAAATTCCATATTAAGACATTTATTACCTGTCTCTTTGGCGGTGGTTTTAATGTGGGCGTAGCAGTCTGATTCCTCCATGGCAGCGGGGGGCAGAACCACTCCACCTCGCTCAGGTAGACCAGGAAGGAACAGTCAGAGCCGTCCACACCGTAGAAGGCGTAGCACGGGTCTGAGGTCCATCGCGCCCGCATCCACTGGAGGGCAGAGATTCAAAATGTCAGATCCTCTCTAAGGGCATGAGCACGAGTTATCGGCAAGCCCTCATGTCTGACTAATGATGCAAAAAGGTGCCACTGGAGGCCGGATTTAAATTCATCCTCTGAGTCGACCTGTTGCTCGAACACCAGCCGAAGGTTAGAGAGTACGGAGGAGCCTGCAGGGGCTCTGCTGTTGTCACACTCACACATTCGGTGCAGCACGGACCTCCACTGTTATAATTAGTCATATTATCTGTGTTCAAGTCTTTTCACAAGAGAAGAACTAAACACAACATATCAGTCTTCATTTCAGGGTAAAATCATATAAATAAAAAAAATCATATAAAGAAAACAAAGCAGTTGCATAAGTGTCTTTGTCTATTTCAAAATCAGCAATATCTAAAACCCTTATTTTAATCCACAGTCACTTAGCAAGTTCAGATAAATATCTCATGACATGAAGAAAGGCAAAAATGAGGCACTGAACTGCTTGTAAAGATAAGAAAATATCTGCAAATAAAACAAGCAAGTTTGACTCAGTGTCTTAAATTGAGGTTTAAAATCTGCTCTGGATAAATAAAAAAACAATTTAAGACCCTTAAAGTTGAATTTGTCTTGTCTGATTGGCAGATTATTTCACTTACTACAAGCAACTCAGCTTTATTTTCAGTTTTCATATCTTCAAAGAAGATCTTAATCATGACATATCAGGAATACGTCCCTTAGAATAAGTCCAGTGAAGTATTTTTGACTTGAAGTTGGACAAATACTCTCCCTTAGATCTGGATTTTTTTAGGGTATCATGTTTCTTTGGGTTATTTGTAGCTTGTAGCTTTATTTATGACTTTGTGATTCTTTTTCATGACTTTGTGATTCTTCTGCATTTATCTTTGTGAGCAGACTCAAGCAGACTTAAGGTTTCAGAGCCCAGAGCATAAAAAATAAGTAAAAAAAGGCCTGGACATTGTCTAATAAAACAAGCTGTAATATGGACACTAATGCTGCATTATAATATAATAATGACAAATACTTGCTCGAATTGTTTACTTTTATTTCTAATGAAAAAGAGTTTTAACAAATTTACTTACAGGACATTTCCTGACGCAGTTTTTGACAAAAAAGACAAAAGACCTGTTAAAATTATCTTCTTAAAGGTGCTATGAGGAGAATCTATTACCTGCGACATTAAGACTCTGCTACCCATGAGCACGCACGGCGACTGTCGTAATGCTGTGTTCCAGTAACCTCGGAAATGGGAGTGACATCATCTCCGACTTATCGGTGTTCCAGTTGAAGTTGGACAAAAACATGCCGATCTACCAGGCTGTTGTTAGCTGTTGTTAGCACGCCCTGCGTTGTTGTTCACAAATATCACATGAAGAATGTGATTATCACTATGGCAGCATTTTTGTAAAGATAAGTCTAATATTACTATGTATACAGCTGATCTAGAGCGACACACCCCAGTCAGAAGTGCAAATAAATGGATTATTACAGGAACTAAATAACTGTTCACACTGGGGGCATCCATCTTCCATTGTCAACTTGGGGGTGGCGAGGTTTCACAGAGTCCCCCGTAGGAAGTTCCGACTTTGGAGGACGTCCAGTTGCAGTTTCCTACTCGGAACTTGGAAATTCCTACTTCTGACTATAACTGGAACACACCAAAAGACGTGACCCAAGCCAAAGCGTGTGTTTGTTGTGATGCTAATGAATGTAGCTCAGACCTTCCTCAGAACTCTGCATTGCTTTACAACTTCTTCTTTCAACAACTTACAGGATGCAAAGTGACGAGGTAATGTATCTCTTTCTAGTTACGTAGTGGTAGTTTTTGATGTGTGACAACAAGCAATAGCTGGCTATATATCGCTACTTTCAGCCCGGTGCTCTAAGACGTGTCCAAATAATATAAATTTGCTCTAGTTTTAATTGTCTTGTTCCCGAAGTTGAGTATCCAGGCCAGTTCAGCCCTGTCTGACCCGACCCTGAAGCTAAGGAATAGCATTTATAGATAACCTATTTTGATGCTATAAAACTCATCTTAAAGTGTGTATTTCCATCAGGCATATATCTAAAAGTAAGACTTTTAGATATACAGCCTCTTTAAAGGGGTTAAATGATTTCAAGACTGTGTTAACATTCTTTTTGAACATTTTCAGCACACTGCAACATTACTGCCATAATAATGATAACTGTGATAATTCTGGTCACAATAACAGAGTTATGAATTTTTTATACCGTTACATCCCTAGTCATGACATATTCGCTGTGTGTGCTTATATTCTTCTCATTCTTTGGATATATACAGTCCATAAACCTCTTTTCTTAAGCCTGGCTGCGTTCGTCTCATCAGAATGCAGAGCTCTTTCCTCCTCCGTCACCTCGAACAATTTCTGACTCAGACAAAACCCCCCAACAACAAAAAAGTCTTATCTCACTTTAACAAAATCATGTTTCAGCGAGGTTAGCGCCCAAAAAAAACACAACATGGTGTTTTTGTTCTCTCTGTGTACAAACATTCAGTAAGATATGAACACTTACATCCATCTTGCTGGCACAGTCTGGATAGCGGGGGTCTTTAGGAGTCTCACATTGTCCATAGATGCTGTCCCTGACTGGAGACATGAAGAAAAAGTGTTATCAAAACCTTTAAAAACATACTCGACAAAGAAAGAATAGAAAAACTCATCAGACTTGGGAACAGACCAGCACAAAAGCTGCATCTAATGGATCCTTTTCCAGCAGCACACGGGCAAGGACACAAAGAAGGAGGACGAAAACAAACTTAAAAGGTTCATTTGAAGATAGGTTTTTATGTTTTTAAATCTTCAGACATCTTCTCTCTGAGCCTGAGTGGTTTTAAGTGTTTCAGAGCTGTAGGGTCAGGGTGGCATGGCAGCAACTCAATGCATATAGCCAATATTATCTGCATGATATCAGTCTCAGCAGATATGAAATTTAATGCTGATATTTTAGCATAATGGTGGCACAGTGGGGCAGCAGCTTGTGCCTCAGCTGGAAAGAAGTTCCCTCTTGAAAATGGGATGTCATATCTAAAGAGGTCTACCTTAAATACATTTATACTTAACAGGGACAAATATGCATTTCTCGGCATGCATGAATCCCTCAGTGGAGTAGCAAAACTGAACTCCCTCCCTGATTGGCTGAACAGTTGGTGTGCCTTGTGGCCCTTCTCCATTAGCCCTACTCTACCCGGCTCTGCTCTACTCGCCTTGTGCTGCTTTTCCATTAGCCCCAGTCGCCTGCCCAACAGGGTGCAGTGCCGCTGTAAACAGCTGAGTGGCACTGCGGTGATGTCATTTTGAGCGCAACACAACAATCTGTGGCTTTTTGTCACAAACCGAGTAAAAAAAGGAAAGCAGAAGAAGGCTGCAGGTGGCAAGAAGAAATACCCCTTGAGAAGCACAGGAGAGTTTTGGAAGCTATACAACAGAATGAAGCCGAGGACGAGAGCAATCGAGCTGCAAAGAAAGACGTATGAGGGTAAGCTAATGGTAGCTACCGCTAGCATGCTAGGCCGTCACGCTAATGACTCATCGATGACGACATTGTCTGACCAATCAGTAGGTGATGTCATCTTTTAGTATCAACTCTGCTTGCTTGGAACCAGAGCAGAGTAGGTACTAAAACTAGCTTGTTTTAGGAGGTACCAGGCTAGTGGAAACACACTGCAAATCGAGTAGAACCGCGTAGAGTAGGGCCAAGGCGTGCCAGTGGAAAAGGGCCTATATATATAAATGTACATAATGTAAATAAATATATATCTTGATCTACATTTCAAATATGGGCTTTAATCCATATGTCCAAGTGGATATTTGACAATCAAGTTTGTCTGTGAAGAAACCTATCATATAATTGTGCTTTTAGAAGCAGTGAAAGAAAAATAAACTGCCTAGGGCAGCTTTAATAGCATGTTTTTACATGTTTTTCTTTATGAATGAAACTTTATTTAACCAGGAGAGCCTCATTGAGATTGAAAATCTCATTTGCAAGAGTGTCCTGGCCAAGACGGGCAGCATACTTTAGGATGGTATGCTCTATGATTTGGACCTTCAGTCAAAGCAAATGATTCCCAATTTTTGAGCTTTATGTGGCTGCTTTTCATTCCAAGTGAAAGAAGGCCTCTGTCCTTGTCACTACCATAAATTCTTAGTTTCAGTAAAAATATTATTGATTATACTTACATAAAATGATCACCACAACCATTCAGACATGAGGACCCTCCTGAAAACAAGATGTAGCATCTCAAGAGGCTGACCTCTAATAAATCAGACGACAGGTCTATGGTTCATGGATCTGTCACTAACTTTAGTTCTTACTTTAGTCCTCTTGCTTCCTCTTACCTCCCTTCCTTCGCCCACACACCCAACACAGCATCGTGTGGATTTGCTGTTCATCATGAGACTGGGATCCACATTCAAGATTTCCTGCTGCTTAACAGAAGGTTTTTTCTTGAGCCATGATGGAGGGATTCAAGATTGGCTATATGGATTCATGTTGGGTGTTGGATGTATATTTTTGTATATATATGTATATGTGTGTTTTATATATGCATATATGTGTATCCATAAAAGGAAGAGTTTTATGCTCTATTGTAAAGTGTCTTGAGATAACACCAAACTGGCTCTACACAAATAAAGATTGATTGTATCAAGCCTGTGTTCGCCATGGCCTCTCCTTATCAAGCAGGGATGGAAATCGAAAAACAGTTTCAGTTGATAATCGATAATAATTTCCTCAAAGAATCAATATCATTATTATTTTTGTGCATTACTTCCCTTATCGATTCCTTAAACTTGGCCAGCATGCTTTGCAATTTAAAGCTGTGTTCACACCAAATGCGACTCTGCGATCATAATCTCACTGCCCACTTAAGTTGTGTCACGTGTCCATAAATACCTAATTTTGGTCAGTGCCACCCAGTGTTTCACCGTGATCATATATCATATAATAGGATGTAGAAGCTGACAGTTTCCTAACTGTATTCTTTTCATTCACCTACCAACCACAAAACACTGCAGCTGATGCCCTGCAGTAGCATCATCTGTGAGTTCCGTCTAGGCGGAACTAATGTCCTCACTCACTGATGATTCCCACACAGATTGTTACTCTGTAGTCCGGACTAAAATTAGTCTGTCATGGGTACCGTCACACACACCCACACTGCTGATTAGCCAGTTGCCGCACAGCCACACACGACATCGCCTGAAAAGATCAACTTTTTCAACTTTGGCAACGTTCGACGAGCAAGGTGGTCGCCTTGAACGCAGCCAACGCGTTGCCCCATCTCTGCTGTACGCTGACTTTACATGGAGAGTGATCGCGGAGGACACTCAAGTCGCGTTCGGTGTGTAGGCACCTTTAGGATGACACTTGTTATGAAACACTTGTTATGAATTAGAGCTATAAGAAATAAACTTTGATTGATTGAGAAGGAAATGATAAAGGAATTGTTGTTAGAGAAGCTGATTGATAAGCAGTTCAACTTCACTTTATTTTCACCAAAGGGAAATCTGCTTTGCAGGCAGATAAAACATAAACCTAAAAACACAGTTACACAAATCCAGGTAAGACACAAAGATGGATACAGCCCAAATACTTTAGGGACAACTGAAGCAGAACCATTACGTCGATGTTTAGAGCTTAATACTTATCGATTCATCCTCCTGCTGGTTGCTCCATGAGCAGTGCCCTCGAGTATCATTAATGGCATTGGTATCGATAAAGTCTTATCAGTCCCTACTCCTACAAACCTGCCAAGACTCTGCCAAAGAAAGAAGAGGAAATTTACGAGGCTTTAAGGCCGTTCTGAAGGAAAAATGGGTCCAAACCAGAACTAGTTCCTGTCATTTCAAGGTAATTAGTTACATTATGATATTACTGTATTTGAAATGTAAGGCACAACACTATTATCACATCACTTTTAAGTTTCTCTCATCAAAATAACAGGAAATATGGATTTGTCATTCTCAATGTAGCTCATTACATTCAAAAAGGTCATTACACATCCAGTGGAAGGTGATGTGGTGGCTATCTGAGTTTTTTTTTATTTAACCTTTTTTTAACCAGGAAAACCTCATTGAGATTAAAAATCTCTTTTTCAAGAGTGTCCTGGCCAAGACAGCAGCAAATTCAACAGTTTTACATAAACAACGCAGTCATCAAACACATAAGACAAGAATTTAAACATTAGGAAAGAGAAGTCACATTTTCAGACAGCTAATTTTGCTTGGTGTGTTCGGCTTAAGGCTAAAAAGAGTAGAATATAATAGCCACATTGATGGTTCATGGTACAATACAAGAAAATTAAAGCAAAAAACAGACAAAAAGGTAAAATTTTAGTAAATTGTGTTGGAGATACTGTAACTTTAGGCCTAGTGGAGGACTTTTCTCCTCCGCTGATCTCACAGAGTATTTAGTGAATTTGTATTTAAACAAACAAACAAATAAAAAAACACCTTTTCAGTTTGGGTTAAATTAAAAATGCATTGTAGCCTCTATTAATGACATTTGTACCAAGTAAAATACTACTGGTTTTGTTTTTGTAATGCCTCACTCACTACATTACGGTAAAAAGGAATGCATTACAGTAATCATACTACTTTTGCAATGCATTACTCCCAACACTGGAATTCAAAGTGATTTTACCTTCAATTTAATCAACTAAACATCATAATTATTATCTGTACAGCATGTTTTATGTTGCTTCCTTGACTACAGCTGATAACGAGTAATCTTCCCCCAACAATCAGAAGGAACTCCCTGTTGGTCACACATTAAAAAATCTGTTAATGTGTTTACACGGCGTTAAGACTGTTTGTCTTTTACATCACAGAATACATCCTGATGCCTGCGGGACGAGCGGAGATTAATTAGAGAGTATAGCTCGTTCACAAGCTCCTGTAAAAGCTCCGGCTCCCCTGCTGATTGGCCCACTCCTCTCCAGCCTACTCACTGGATTTACTATAAATACACGGCATGAGCGTGATTCACAAAAATAATAAAACCCTCCCTTCTCATTTTCTCGCCTCTTGTTGCTGCTCGGTCTTCTATCTCCTTCCCTTCCTTCCTTTCCTCCCCCCTCCAAGTGGACGCTCACACCGAACCTCATTAAAAGAGCGGTTCCAGCATCCTGACAAGCATCCGAGAGCGCAATCACAGGCCGATAATTGCCCTTCTCTCCGTCTGATTAGCATGACAACGGCAGACCTCTCAGCGTGAAGAGTGAGGCGGCGTGCTGTCAGAACTTAGCCAGGTTCACTTCCTGCCGGTGTAAATGATATCCAACATTATGACAACAGAGGGAGAATCTTAATGAGAACACTTTCCAGACTCTGAATGCAACACAAAAGTAAATGTTGAATCACCACGTCTGGTTTTTCCTCAATGGAGCCCGATGGAGAGATTGAGAATGAAGGCCAATAAGAGGAGCTGACAGGCCCGGCTCCGATTAACCGTGCAGCACTTTATCATCATGATTTAAACATCCTGCAGCCGAGCACTTCTGACGGAGCAGCAACAACCGGGCTCCTCCACCCTGATGCCAACAGTTGCTTGCTATTTGAGTGGGTAATGTGCCGTGGATAATGTCTGTCATGTTCTATATGATCAACCAGGGAGAGGGTTTCAGACATAAATTGTGCATCGAAGCGTCGAGACTGGATCTAAGCTTGACAGTCAGGCATGGGGAGAAAAAGTGTCTTCAGATTGGAGGGATTTAAAATAAGACTTGAGGGATACATGTGATGCTTCGCCTATATTTGGCTGTGAAGTGTGCTGGCTTGTTGTGAGAAACTAAAGCCAACACTTCATTAAGACATGTTAGCATCACACAGAGGTTCAAACAGTGCTTGACTCACTTTTTAATTTAGTTTTAGTTAGTTTTCTGCCTTAACTATCTTTAAAGCTTTAGTCATAATTTAGTCATCTAAACTGTTTTAATTTTAGTCTAGTTTTAGGCCCTAACCACACGAAGCCAAACCGAGGTCTAAACGCATACGTTTTTTGCCAAATCTGCGTATCATCCATAAGAAGACGGCGTTTTGGGGGTCTGTAAACGATCATTTTTGAAACCAGGTTCCAGAGTGGAAAGATTTTGAAATGCCGTATACGCTGCTCCATGATTACTGGCTCTCCGCAAGTTTTCAGATACCCTTACGTCATAGTTTCATATCTTCATTGACACGCATGCGCCACACGTGGCAACGACAATGGCGGCGTACGTGAAGCATATGTGCTGATGAAGCTAGTGACCCTACTATCACCACCGAGTTGAACAAACAATTATCGAGGACACATTACAGCACTTTATGATCACTTTATCACAATCTCTGCTTACAATTTTTGCTGCAAGTGCGCATGCCCACTGTTTTTTCGTCTGTTTCTGCTTGTTTCCATCATATCATTACAGCGCCCCTAGAGGTCTGGCATGTGTTTTACAGCGTTTTCATGCGTATCAAGTGCATTCATATAGACACACACATTTTCTGAGACGCCTTCATCTTTATGATGATCGTTTTGGAAACTGTTGAGCGTTTTGTCTTTGTGTGGTTGGGGCCTCAGTTGAAGTAGGCCTTTCACAATAATCAATAAATCAATTAACAACGCCCCCGGGTGTTGAGAAAGATGGACAGAGTGAGCCATCTTCTCATCCAGCCTGTTTGGTAGAAAGAGAGGAGGAAAACAAACACGCATGCACGTGTCAGTTTATTGAGGCCTGCAAACTTACTGAGGACGTTTTTATTTACCGTGCGGTTAATTGATTTATTGATCATCGTGACAGGCCTATTTGTCAGTCAAGTTATGGCAAACTCTCACGGATTAACAGTCTCTCATATTTCAATGGTCATAGTGAAAAAAAAAGTCTTGGGCAGGTCTGGACATGATGAAGAGACGTATTAACAGTCGATATTAAAACAGCCAGAAACATCACGACTCAATGATGGCCTCAGGCCTCAGTCGTCCCCAACAAAGATTATGACAGTTGAATCAGTGTTCATTTTGCCAGCACTTTTTAATTTAGTTTAAGTTTTAGTCTTTTACCAAAACTATATTTTAGTGTCAGTCAAAAATTAGTCATCTAAGATGTTTTTATTTTAGTCTAGTTTTATTTGATGAAATTTCACCACATTTTAGTCGATGAAATCTACTGAACATTTAGTCAACTACAATTTGAAGTGAAAAGGGTAAGACTTTTCTTTATGTTTTACATTTGGATAAAATTAAACATCTAATAGCCCTTCACTGAATGCTACTAAAGTCTGAATAGAACGAAATGTTCCTTTAGAGTGAAATGCAGTCACCTTTATTTAGGCTACCAGGCAGAGCATCTCAGTTACAATACCAGAACTGACAACAAACAGTGAACCTGCTCTACATGAATATATCAGTTCATAAAGAGAGCAGCTCTGATTGGATCGCTCCACAACTTATCCCACCGCCACCAAGCTAAGGCAGCTGTGATTGGATGTCCCTCTGAACTCATCCAACCTTTCCACACAACCAAAGTAGCTGTGATTGGATAGATTCCTAACTTGTCTCTACTTTCTACATGACCACATTAGGTCTGATTGGATTAAGTCTCGGCAAAACATTTTAGTCTAGTTTTTATTTGTGATGAAAAAATCAGTTTAGTTTTAGTTTTGTCCATGTGCTCTTGTTTTTATTAGTTAGTGTCTACATTTCATCAGGAGAAAAAAGGTTATTAAGAAAACTATGATGAAAATAATTAGTCAACAAATTAACACTTGCAGTAAGGGGCCCAAAGTATGCGCCAATAAACATCCCCTACATTATGATACCAGCTGCAGCCTGAATTGTTAACACAAGGCAGTATGAATCAATGCTTTTATGATGTTCACACCAAATTCTGACTCTACCATTTGAAACTAATGGCATAAATCCAGACTCATCAGGCCAGGCGACCCTTTTAAAGCCTTCTGTTGTCCAATTTTGTTTAATCAGTGTGAACTGTAGCCTTGGTTGAGGGGTAAGTTTAAATTTCCATGGTGTAATTTTGAAGGATTTCTGTCAAGCTTTAATATGAACAATAATAATTTGTTTAATGGTGCTTTCCCTGACACTCAAGGTCAACTCACAAAAGCACAAACACAAAAAAAGTGCATTAAAATAGTCATAAAAGTGAGTGAGCCATTAAACAAATTAAAAATTTGTGAGGCTTGGTAGGTCACAGACAAAATGGAACTTCACTCTCTTGTTAAACGAACCTCCATGTAGAATAAAATGACCATGTGACAGATTTAGTTTTCCCCAGTGACATTAATGCAATGCAGTGATGCAGTCAGTTCATAAAATACATAGAAGGGCTGTCACCTCTTACTTGTACTCCAGTAGTTGATCAAGCATGGGAGTAAAAATCTGTTCTCAGACTGTAAATACACATTCAAATTTTAAAAATGCAGTTTTGTCAGGACCACTTTGTCAAGAAAAGACATGGAAGCAGTTACTTTAATAATCATTAGTTGCATCTATTTGCATATTTTGAATTTTGCATTTCCACACGCTGGAAGTGGAAGCCCTAAACAAGACAATCACACATCCCTGGCTCTCTTCCAACATGAGACAGGGAGAAAAGCAGCCAAAATCCCCCCAGAGCAAGCATCAATATCAGCAGGACATTGAGCTGGGGTGGAGGAGGGTTGTAAAGCAGTTTGCAGTGGGAGCAGTGAAGAGTAGGCAGGATAGAGCGGCTTCAAAAATGTAGTTTGAGTAAATTTATGGTATGGCGCCTGAGAGGCAATCATCTGGCTATACACAGTCAATCAATCAATCAATCTTTTTTTTAAAGCGTCAATTCAGAACAAGTGTTCATTTTGTGGATACACATATATGCATTAGGGATGTAACGATATGAAAATTTTGTATCACGGTTATTGTAACCAAAATTATCACGGTTATCATTATTGTCGCGATATTGTTGCAGTGTGCTCAAAATGTTCGAAAAGTACTTTTACACAGAATTGAAATCATTTAACCCCTTTATTGTTATATTCATAACAGTTCTTTTGTCTTTTTTGTCAATAAATGTGTCAGACTCAGAGGCCAAACAATGCAAACTGCGCATGTGCACCTCGCGTGAGGCTCCTTAATCGAGGACAGAAACATAGTTCCGGCTTTTCCAGGCAAAGAGCAGCATCACCGTGCGTTACTGAGGCAGTGTGGTGATCAAGCACGATATAACGGTAATTTTAATTGGACACGGTAACGATTATCGTGGGAAATTTTATCGCGGTTTACCATTTTACCGGTAACCGTTACATCCCTAATATGCATAGATACGTATCTAGAGTATATATATATATATATATATATATAAATATATATATATATATATACAAATATGTACATCCAACACCCAACATGAATCCATATAGCCAATCTTGAATCCCTCCATCATGGCTCAAGAAAAAACCTTCTGTTAAGCAGCAGGAAATCTTGAATGTGGATCCCAGTCTCATGATGAACAGCAAATCCACACGATGCTGTGTGGGCTAGCTTTGGATCAGCTGTTCCTGAAGGCTGGCATGTTTGTGATCTTGACTCCATGTTTTGCCAAAACTAAAGCCACACTCCATTACACTGCCTTGAGCAATAAACTGTCCAATCCAGGAGATTACTTATTAAATGTTGAAGTTTCCATCTAGCATGATCTTTAGCACCTATTTACACACTGCTAATGCAAAAGTGGGAGCACTTCGGATTTAAGTGCCCAAAAACACATCAACATGTGACAGCCTGGGCTGGGCTCTAGCCCTTAATCTTTTGAGTAATAATGAAGCAAATTCCTTAAATTAACCCACATTTTTTTATATGTGTTTCGGGGCATTTTGTGCCTTAATTGATAGGAGAGAGACAGTGGATAGGGCATGAGAGAGTAGGGGAAGACACTCTGCAAACTGGCCACAGGCTGGATTCAAACCCAGACCAGCAGAAGCATGTATGAGGGATGTGCATGGTTGCTAACCACTCCACCAAACCAGTACTAGCCCACAAATTTAACTGTTATTCCTCAAAATATAAGGAATGAGAGTTAAAAAGCAATACTTTTTAAATGTATTCCCAGCAAGACTTTTGGCCCTGTTCCACTAGCACGCCTTGGGCCTACTCTACTCAGCCCTACTCGATTTGCAGCGTGTTTTCACTAGCCTTGTACCTCCTAAAACAAGCTAGTTTGAGTACCTACTCCGCTCTGGTTCCAAGCGAACTGAGTCCATACTAAAAGATGACGTCACCGACTGCTGGCTACTGATCGGTCAGACAATGTCGTCACCGATGAGTCATGAGTGCAGCGACCTAGCATGCTAGTGGTAGCTACCATTAGCTTACCCTCATACGTCTTTTCTTTGCAGCTCGATTGCTCTCATCCTCGGCTTCAATCTGTTGTATAGCTTCCAAAACTCTCCTGTGCTTCCTAAGGGGTATTTCTTCTTGCCACCTGCAGCCTTCTCCTGCTTTTTTACTTGGAATGTGACAAAAAGCCACAGATTGTTGTGTCGCGCTCAAAATGACGCCACCGCAGTGATGCTCAGCTGTTTACAGCAACACTGCACCCTGTTGGGCAGGCGACTGGGGCTAATGGAAAAGCAGCACAAGGCGAGTAGAGTAGAGCCGGGTAGAGTCGAGTAAAGTAGAGTAGGGCTAATGGAAAAGGGCCATTTGTCTAAGTACGGACACATCTTCACTTAGTTGTTGAAAATACTTTTATTTATAAACTTATTTAAAGTTAAATCACAACTTTTCCCTTATGTGAAGGTCTGTTAGGCAGATAAACTCTTTTCAGGCTGTTTGAGTGTGTGTGTTTGTACCTCTGTTTTTGGCCATACTGCGCTGCAGGATCTGCTCCACCCTAACTGCCATGTCAGACATGTTCTGGGCGATGGCCTGAATCCGCTCCACCAGTCCTACGGGCTGAATCCTGATCAGACACAAAGAGAGGAGACAAATATTCAATAATACAACAGCTCCCTTGAATGCCCCTTAATCTCTGTCAAAAGCAAAAGAGTGCTTAATTTCGCATTTTTGTTGGACTTTCCAGACAAATGTGTTGTTCTCCACTCGATCCAGACAGCTTGACGACGTGGTGGAAATGATAATTGTTGAGAACTTGAGGCGTGAAATCTATAAAAGCTTTTAAACAGCGGGAGGTAATTTATTTGTTGAGATAAAAGAGAGAGTCGGCATATTAAAAACGGTCTCAGGGGGAAAATACAAACAGAAGACAATTAGCTTGTTAGCAAATGTGTTTTTACTGCACTTGACCTCTGCGGCCTGGAAGCTGTTGGCAAAACAATCATAAACTAATATTCAAATGAAGAGGGAAACACAGACGATAATGAGCAGAGAGGGTTCAGGCTTCACATTTTTGTGCAGATAATTTGGTGCGAGACGATAGTTTGGCTCAAACTTCACCAAATTGCTCCAAACACACACACGTGTCAAAGTTTGTGCAGCAAGCATAAAAGTTTGAACTCCAAAGGAATAAAGTTTTATCCATCGTTGTAAACTTTAATGGAAAATACTTCACCGATGCTCCAACACCTCAGGAATGCACAGCGGCGGCCTGCATGAATGGTTAATGGATTTATGCAATAAATTATAAAATATTCCAGAGATAGACCTCTGCCATGACTCAGCTGAAGTCAGAAAGACACGGACGCAGTGTGAAAGAGTTTGAGTGTTTCTGCTCAAATGTGAACCCAGTTTTCGAGCCCTGATGTGTCACTGTAGGCTTCATGAATAATTACACAAAGGAGTATTCTTATTATTGATTCAGCCACAGACAGCACAGGCCTGAATTATTTAACTGTTTGATGTATAAATGTCAGCAATTAAAGGGGAATATTCAAACATTTGGTTTATTGTGCTGGTGGAAAAGAAGAGTGTAGACGTGAAATTGTGCTGAGGTAGGGGTGTGCGATATGACGATATTAAATCGTTGAGGATTATAACGTGGGGATGATCTCATAAAGCAGAAAGATCGTTAGATCGTCTGTGTGGGTGCAGAGACTTTGACGCGCACCTGACTAGCCAATCGTAGCACATTACGTGCAGTGCATGGTTGGATCTCCTGTTTGGTTATGTAGCCTGAAGCCATGGCGGAAAAAGAAAAGAGGTAAAAGCTTGAAGATGTCTGAACAAAAATCTGTTCTAAAGCAGCTGTATTATTCACTCAGGTTATAAACATTGCAGTTAGATAACATTTGTTCTAAATTGTTGCACTTTAAGAGATAATGTTGATATTGTTGTTCATTACCTTTTATGTTTACATTTATTGCACATTTTTATATAAACTGCACTTTTTAAATTGAAACCTGTTCAGAAAGTTTCTTTAGTTTTGATTGTCTTTTTTTTTCTTTTGGGTTTTTACACGTTTTGTATGTTAAACATAGGGAAAAAATGGTCAAACGTGCAAATTAGTCTAGAAAAATTAACGTAAAAAAGAATAGTGACAAAATTGTGATCGTGATTTTATCTTTAAAGTATCGTGATATGATATTTTTGCCATATTGCCCACTCCTGAGGTCAGAGGACTTGTTTCAGGCACTTTTATGGCCCAATGTGATGGTTGTTTCAGGACCCACTGGCCCAAGATATTGGTCTTTCTTCCACATCTAAGGTGACAAAATGGATGACAATCGAGGTCACATTTGAGGCACGTTGCTACTAATGCCTAAGTCACACATTCCCGTTTCTCATAGCGACTGTGCACGACTGTACACAATTGAGGAGGCTGGTGTGATCGCTATGATACGGGATTAAATAACTGTCTCACCCCTGACACACCCCGTAAATACACCGTCAGTGGCACAGCTACAGCGCTTCAGGGGGCGTTTGTCCCGCTCCAGTTAGGTTAATACTACGATATGACGAGGATTGCATCCCGCTGGCAGGACGCCAGCCCCGCCGAGCTCAGTTCGCCACGTAAGCCCCAAATGAGCCCCTGCCGCTTGTGCGCTGTCTTGAACGGACACAGTCGGGCTCAAGCGGATACATCCTTGTCAGTCGTCCTCATAAAGCTTTCAGGATTGAGCCACGATTGGGCCACGTTCAGCCCGACTGAGCTCCGTACATGCCCCGCTAATACCGCTCGCCTTAGGACTGCATTAAGCTTCCATCCCGCTACACTGAGAGCGGCGATTCTCCACGACAGTTTTGAACAGTTCAAAACTGTCGTGGAGCTTTTACATTTCCCTCCGTTCATCCACGACTATACAACGCTGATCCAGACCAAGTAGCGCATGCACCACGACCAAAGCACGCTTTATCAGGATTATGACAATCGTGCACAATCGCCATGAGAAACGGGAATGTGTGACTGGGGCTTAACCTGACAAGCCAGATGGACAGCTCCATATATCTGCCACAGAAATATTTCACTAGTCCATCTGTGTAGGAGCCCTTTAAATTTGTTTTCAGGGGCAGAGCGTTAAAAAGAAACACAAGCTTGTGATTGGACAATCGTTTGGCTCGTCACATTCATCACAGACCAAACCACATCAAGCAGGGTTGCCTCCTATAATGTAGCATGCATAGTGGCTAATGTAGCCGCTAACAGCTAACAACAGTTAATGACAGTTAGCCGTTAGCCACTAACTTAGCTGCTCACAGCTAACAGCCTTATGCTATCATCTTACACTAAATTGTACCACACAGATGATTCATTAAACATTTATATGTGACATGAACCTCGTCAAAGACAATCCCTACAAGTAAACTTCTGAGGAGGGCAGATTTCGCCAAGTTTCACTGAGTAGCCATGAGGACAATAGGCTAATCGGCATGTCCGTTCCCAACTTCCGGTTCCCAACTTCCGGTTTTCCTCATGTCCGCATTCTGCAGCTCCCGCCTCTCTTCCCTGATTGGGCTGTTAAGAATTCAGCCGAGTGAATTTATTGGACAACGGAGGCTGGCAAGACGGACGTGCAGGATTTCAGAATCAGGCAGGTCTGTCTGCTCTGCAAGGCTACGTTGCTACCTCCTGACAGAAAGTCTATCATGTTTAGGTTTTCTTTCTGCCTGCTTTAGCTTATTCCGTAAAGTGCCAAGACATACACTGCCTGACCAAAAAAAAAAAAAGTCATAACCTGGATTTAACAAATCAAAAGGTACAGGCCTCCTATTTGATAATTACTGCATGGGTGATTATCTTTCAGCTGCGAACAAGTTATTTAACCCCAGCTGACGCAATGAGTAGCTTCTCATTTCTTAAACAATCATGTCAAAGACACATCCTGTGGTCGTGGAAAAGATGTTAGTCTGTTTAAGAAGGTTAAATCATTGGCATCAAGCAGAGAAAACATCTAAGGAGACTGAAGAAACTACTAAAACTGGGTTAAGAACTGTCCAACACATTATTAAAAACTGGAAGGATAGTGGAGAACATCGTCTTCAAGGAAGAAATGTGGTTGAAAAGAAATGCTGAATGATCGTGATCAGTGAATCACTTAAATGTTTGGCCAAATCAAATCAAAGAAAAACAACAGCAGAACTCAGGAGTGTGTTTAATGGTGACAGTAAGAGCATTTCCACACACACAATGTGAAGGGAACTCAAGGGATTGGGACTGAACAGCTGTGTAGCCTTAAGAAAACCACTAATCAGTAAGGCTAAGCAGAAAAAAGGCTTCAGTTTGCTAGGGAGCATAAAGATTGGACTGTGGAGGACTGGAAGAAGGTCATGTGGTCTGATGAGTCCAGATTGACCCTGTTCCAGAGTGATGGGGGCATCAGGGGAAGAAGAGAGGCAGGTGAAGTGATGCACCCATCATGCCTAGTGCCTACTGTCCAAGCCTGTGGGGGCAGTGCTGTGATCTGGGACAAATCTTGTGAAGCTTATCGACACAATGACACAGCGAATGTGTTCAGTAATCAACTCTAAAGGTGGTCCGACAAAATATTAGAGTGCGTTACCTATTTTTCATAGCTACTTTTTTTTTTTTTTTTGGCTTTTTATGGCCTTTATTCGATAGGACAGCTGAAGTTGTGACAGGAAAGCGGCTGAAGAGGGGGGAACGACATGCAGCACAGGGCTGAGGCCGGGATTCGAACCTACAGCCACTGCTGGGGGTTGGCAGCCCCCGTACATGGGGCGGACGCTCTACCAACTGAGCTAATGTCCGCCCCCTACTTTTTTTTTTTGACCAGGCAGAATATGTTATCATTCAACTTAACCATGACAACTCAAAGGAACTGCAGGTGGTAAAGTGGTAAAGCTCACTTTGTTCACTCATAATTTTAGAACCACACAAAGGATCTTAGGTGTAGTCAGCGATCTTCTGATCTTCTAATCTAATGCACTATTTGTCAAATTCACCGTATTTCTCCTCTCCATCCACAAGATGTCCCCACTGACAGCATGCTGAAAAAAAAGTCCACTTTCAATACACAGCCTTGGCTCTGAATTTCAGCAGGTAAATACTGTGGCTCAGGCCGAGCCACCAAAACAGGGTACACCCCCCACATCCAGGGGGCGATCATACTCATGCGCAGATCAGACAGAGGGGGGAGGGGGAGTAGGAGTTTGCGTAGCATGCGCAGTTAGCGTAAGGGAGAGATACAATAGGTGCAGTAGCAATGGCTGAAAAACAGCCCAAAAGAAAAAGGTCAGAGGAGTGAAAAGTGAAAAAGAAGGGCTATGACCATGAAAGAGCGAAGACCCAGGTCAACACTGGTGTTGTTGCGGTGGAGGGAACTCCGCGAATTTAAAGACCTGAAAACAAACGCGGATGTTGCTGTCGTCGTGCTGGACAGGTAAGCAACATTAGCTTTGTGGTGCTTCACATAACAGCAACAGCCGTCGGGCATTCATCTTATTGTCTAATCTGCCAGAATGTACTGTTGTTGTGATGTTATCAATAATGGAAGTTGAGTTGTCTGACGAGTCGGGGTTACCTTAGCTACATTGGTCAGCTATGCAGTTTCTACGGCTGTTTCTATGACGATGCATCCCCACAGCTTTCGGGGGTGGCGCCAGGGGTGAGGTATGAAGGGAGAGGCGGGTCTAAATTTGTTTATAAACAACCTCGCCACTCGTTTTCTCCCACATCGCTGACTACACCTTTAATGTGGACCGGAGGCTCACTCTGTTTGACTTTTGGTTCAAGGGTACAGGGGAGCAACTGCAGTATCATGTAGAGAGAGATGGTTTCATAGTTTTATAGACCTTCCTTTCTTTCAGTTTTTTATCCATGTTTGTTTGAGATGTTTGTTTAATTAGATAGTCTGCACAAAGTCTGTGAATACTGAGTCAGCTCCTAAACTCACTGAAAAGATACAGTAAGTCTGAAACTCCAGTCTCTGCATTCAAGACGATAACTCTGCTGACGTGTTTTGTATAAGTTACAATAAATAAACACTTGCTGCTCGGGCAGCTGTATCATTCCTCTGTTTTACAAGACAAACAAACAATTAAATGTATAATTTTAATGAGCCTCTCTCGTCACGCAGCTGTAATTCTGGGATTTATACGGCTCATTAAATCGCTCTGAAGATGTAAAATCACACAGACAAAAGCAGCAGATGCAGATGAAGCTGCAACTCAGCAGATTGAGCTTCTCTGGGAGAGAAATATCTGTTTATGAGGATAACAAAAAGCAACTTTGAGAAACTCTTAATGGGAAAGTCCTGTAAATAAACACAAAAATTCAACACAAAAACTTTTTCTTTGCTGATGCGGGTCTGGAGTTTGTGTTAAATTAAAATATTCTTCCTCTAATAAGCCAACGTACTGTTCGCTCTGACTTTTGCTGAATAATTGTATAAAAACAAAGAAATAAGCTGGGAGGACATTAGGGTAAAAATGAAGAAAGTCAATATTCTTCATGTCTGTCTGGTATTTATTGAAATATCCTTACTGGCCACTTCATAAGCTACACCCAAGCAACTACTGGTTAATGCATAAAGCCAATAAGCCAATCACATGGCAGTGACTTAGTGAATTCAGACATATAAACATGGTCAAAAGCCACCTGCTGAAATTCAAACTGAGCATCAGGACAGAAAAGAGAGTTGATTTTTGATGGACCTAGGGATGTGAATTGATAAGATTTTATTTATACCAGTGCTGTTAACCAATTGATCCAATTCTGTAACGATTACCTTTTTGATTCTTGCAGAGGGTTGGTCTGTAGATTTTCAGTGTCAACAATGTCAAACACACGTCAAAGCATAGATAACTGCTTCTGCAAGTTACTGGTGTTTCTGCTCACTTAAGGTTGTGCAGTAGGCGCCTTTTGTAAAATTAAGCCATAATTCTGACGCTTCTGAACCCTGTTAGTAGAAGGAATTGATAAGAGAACTGATTAGCCAAAAGACTCATGATATTGATGCTTTGATGGCGCTATCAATGATTCCCGACTGGAATTGGTTTTCGATAACCTGACATGCCAGATGGACAGTTCCATATTGAAAATATTTCTCTAATCCATCAGGGGAGGAGCCCTGCGAGAATGTTTTCAGGGGCAGAACCTTCAAATACAACAGCAGCTTGTGAATGGATGATCGTTTAGCTCAAAACACTCATCGCGGACCAATCCATATCAAGCAACGCTGCTATGATGTAGTATATGTGGTGACTAAACCTAGCGGCTAACGGTTAGCTGTTAGCAGCTACTGCTAATGCTCGACAAGGGCAAACAACAGTAAATGGCCGTTAGCCGTAGCGGCTAACTGTTGTTAGCAGCTAACTATTGTTAGCCGCCACGGCTAACAGCCAACTGTTGTTTGCCCTTGTTAGCCATTAACTGTTAGCCGTAACGGCTAGCGGCCACTACCTGTAGTGGCTAACGGCAGCTAGCCGATAGCTTAACTACTTTGAGACTATCGTTCCACATTAATTATACAACACAGATGTATCATTTAACACTTATATGGGACATGAACCTTGTCAAAGACAATCCCTGCTAAGTAAACTCATGAGGAGAGCAGATTTGCCAAGTATAACTGGGTACAATTGGAAACGCCCCTGCTTCCTGCTGGGATCATCGGCATCCCCAAGTTGGCTATCGAAGATGGCTGCCCTGGTGTAAACAGTTATAAAGCTCCTGCAGTACTCCATTTATTAGCACTTCTGACTAGTGTTTGTCACACTAAATTTAGCCATATACACAGTACTGTTTTATGTTTGTATACAGAAATGCCGCTATAGTGTTATTTACATTCTTTATGTGGGATGTACAAACCACAATGCAGTGTGCTAACAACTGCTAACAATAACCTTGCAGGTATTTCTTCCAACTTTGTAACTGGAGTGCTGAGAACTCTTCCCAGTTCTGATGTAAATGGTACAACAACAAACCTGCAGCAGCTGTGTTGCTATCATTCAGGTATGGACGAAAACCTCTGAGGAATGTTGTCAAAGCCATCTCATGGACAATGAAGGCAGGTCTGACAGCAGAGGGGGTCCAACCATGTACCAGCAAGGCGTATCTAATAAACTGACCAGGGGAGTATGTCCATTTGTAGAAATACTCCCAAGTTTTGTTTGCCCATGGGTTGATTTTCTCTGTGCTAAGTTATTTAAAAATATTCGACTGCATCAAAATTCAAAACCATGATCATTTACCAGCTCTTAAATGAGTGTGCACATGCTCAGAAACAGCCCAGCACTAACTGTGAAACCCTGCAAAATCAATCAGCTGCGAGAGAAAAGAGGACGACCTTGCTGTTTGTAACACTTAGCGGCCTTGGTTGAGGTTTCCCCGCTCTGTAATCTGTGGGCTCAACTCTGACACCGAGCTTTACAAAGATTACTATCACCTGGTCAGAGAAATATTAGAGAGTCACGACATCACGGCCGGAGCTCCATTTTTACCACAGAGTTAGTTTTCAAACTCTTTGGCCTTTGCCACCATAACACTCAGGGTTCAGTCCCTGAGGGGCCAATTAAGAGAGCCGCATGAGCCGAATGCCTGAGAGTCCATCCACGGGGCTTTGTGCGCAGAAAATTAAATTCTGCAAGAGAAATATCAAACTGGAGATAAAAATAATTATAGGAAGAGTTTTGGCCGGAGTGCAATAAATGTTTTCCAGCAGGTTATTAAAGCGGTGAGTCACACAGGGGGGAAGTCTGGATCCTCTCTGAAGTCTTTTTTTAATCTAATCAGAAATAAATCAGCTCCACGTCCTCTTACAGTGGGGCAAAAACAAGGTATTCCTTTGATATGATAATGTGCTTACAGAGTTTGTCCTCCCTTAATCAATAATAAGCTGGAAAACAACAAAACAGCATGTGTGGGAAAATTCATAAGAGAGCTTTACTTTCTTCTGCCTCACCTCAACACCTGAAGATCAAACTCCAGCTCTCCGTTTTAATAGTTTATGACATATTTCGACCTCTGCTGTGATTCAGAGAGAATCAGCTCAAACAGCAGGTAGAATCTGTTTGAAGGTAAGTTTGGGTTTGGATTGTAAGAAATGTAGCTGACGAGTGCACCTGTAAAATTAGTGTCAAATTGGGAAGCTAACAACGACTAAAAAGGACCAGGGCTCAACATTCAAGGGATAGTTCAGGGTTTTTGAGGTGGGGCTGCTCGAGGCTCATGGCTCAAGTAAAATTGAGTCAGCACTCTGACCTGATCAACTGAAGGGATTAGATGGTGGTAGTGCTAAACCAGTGTTGGGCAAGTTACTTCAAAAATGTAATGCATTTTTTATTACTTGTTACCGTCATTTCAAAGTCATTAGTTGCATTATAATATTACTGTATTTGAAATGTAAGGCATTACACTATTATCACATTACTTTTAAGTTACTCTCATTGCAATAACAGGAAATATGGATTTGTCATTCTAAATGTAGCTCATTAACAGACACGTTGATGCTCATGGCACAATACAAGAAATGATCACAGCAAAATCAGACAAAAGGTAAAATTCTGGTAAATTTGGTTGGAGAGACTGTAACTTTAGGCCTAGTGGAGGACTTTTCTACTCTGCTGATCTCACAGATTATTTGGTGAATTTGTATTTAAACAAACAAAAAAAACACCTTTACATTTCGGATATTAAAAATGCATTGTAACTTGCAGTATTAATAAAAATGTGACTAATTTTTGTTGTAATGCCTTACATTACTACGTTACAGTAAAAAAGGAATGAATTGCAGTAATCACTAGGGGTGTAACGGTACATGTATCCGTGCCGAACCGCTCGAAATGGACGTTCGTTTTGGTTCAGTGCTGTACTCGAACGAGTACACTAAGTTTACGTAGCCGCTGCACATGGATCTTTGATATTCATGGGGGTACTCGTCTACAATTGACATGGTTAGGGAAGGCTTTTTAACATTCATAAAGAAAGTGGTCTGTGATTTGTAAAAAGAAAATGTAAAAAGAAACTCAGTATTTTTAATTTCATACATTTGTTGCTTATTCATTTTATTTAACTTACTAGTTTCACCAAGTAGCATTTTGAAATTATTTTGGTTTTCGGTTTGTATAATGACAAATTTTTGGTTTAATAAACGTGCTAAACAAGCAAATGGTTTTGCGTTGTTCCCATACTGTACTGAAAATGTGCCGAACCGTGACCCCAAAACTGAGGTACGGAAAGTAATGCAGGGCACACACGTAAAGATTATTAGGCTGTTTTTGTCCCAACAAACAATGGCAAAATCCAGATTATCTTCTGTTTGATTCGATTATCCTCTAAGATGATCCTGTGGTATGAGGGGTGTTAAGACTGAATTTGTTCTGATAATCGGCGCTGAAACAAGTCGGGCTGACAATCGTAAAAAATTAAACTTGTTCAAAATTACGAACAAAAACCTTAAGAAAGCAAACAACTCCTGAGTCATGACTGTGAATTCTGAACAAGAAGCAATAGACTAAGGAAGAAGAAACCATAGTCTTTACTTTGTTTAGATCAGGATTTTTCCATCAAAAATAGTCCCAAGACCACCATCATTCTTTCTTCTTGTATGCCATCTACCATGTTGCGTGTTGTGTTTTCCAGTTGTTGCTACGTTTCTTTCTCTAAGTTTTTGTAAGATCCCATTTGATTTTTAACCTATAAGTTGGTTAATGCCAGGCACCTTGTCCTGTTATTTACCAGCTACTGTCCGCCCCTGGTTAATTCCCCAAAGGGACAAAGCTCACAAGCTGCTTTGTTGGTAATTACATGAACTAGTCAATGAGCCTCGAGCAACCCCACTTCAAAAACCCTTACTATCTCTTTAATGTTACCCAATCCTATGCAGCATGTTTATTCTTGCTGCAGAAACACTGGTAATCCATCATCCCTACTGAAATGTTGTTCTGAGGATGGCACAGTATTCTCACGGTGCCTTTATGCAATGTGGCTCAATACCATATGAGGTAAGTGTAAAAGATTCTGTAAGTAAAATGAGCTGTGATGCAGCACAACAAGACAACTATGATAATTATGATATGTCCCTGTGAGGCAGCTTCTCTAGAACGTTAAATTTATATTTCAAATACAACAGAGCTAAAGATTTTTCTGCAGACCCAGGAACTTCCTTTAAAACCATCTTAACAAAAAACAAAGAGATTAAGTCCTTGAAAGAACCAGTTTGACCCCTTAAAAAATATCACAACTCAAGACAAATGTAATCATGGAGACTTATTTAGGAGGGTTCATTTGGAAGTCAAAGTTTTAATTAGATCAAGTTAGATTTGTAAGAAGTTGTTTTTAAGTCAAATAAAGATCAGAGGAGAAAGAGAAAAGGGGGCATTTAAAGATCTTAAATGAGGATCAGACAAAAGAATATGACAGCATTTCCGGAGGTTAATTTAGACGTATAAGAAACGTTTAAAATCTAAAAATATGGGTGTTAAATTGAGCTTGTTGATGTCTGAAGGGAAAGACTAGACGACTTTGGGATGGCTTGTAAAATCTTTCTGTCACTGGAACACATGCGCTGTAAATTAACCGGTGCTGCTGCAGTCTGTGCATCTTAATACGAGATTCCATCGAATAGGGCTGGGACGATTCACTTTTCTCCCATTTATTGCGATTTTTTAGGTGCCGATTCGATTTAAATTGCGATTCTACGATATTGCCGATTTTTGCAATCTTTAGTTAGCTTTTTTAACACCAGCAAAAAAGATGAACAATGATGATGCCTCCAGACTATATCAGGAAAAATACACATCACATGTGAGTCTGTGTTTAGGATTTATTAGGCAATATATTTTAACCAGCTATTTATACTCTCTCTTTTCAAAAGCCTGGATTGCATTTAAAAGTGGCTTATTAACCCTTTAGGCACCAGAGTTTTTTCAAGAAAATATTCAATTTCACTATCAAGATTTAAAAAGGCTATAGTTTCAAAGTGGTTAGTTTTCCCACCCATCATCATTACTGTAATTTACAGGCCGAGCATGAACGCCTCTGCTGCCTGCACTGTGCTCTTTACCCCGGCTTCTCCCTCGTCTGACCAGAGCTCCGCGGTCTCATTCCCGCTAACACAGTCACTTTTTGTGGTGTTTTGAGCTTCTCTTCATCCCAGACCAGTCCCCTCCTGGGCAGTCGCCGGCTGTGGAGAGGCAAAGCTTTGGCCTCGGTATGTGCTGCTTGTGGACTGTAAAGGCGCGCGGACCCGCTCCCGCTGCGCGCACACGCTGCCAGTTTCGTCCTCACTGGACAACTGACCGTCAGAGAGCAAATATTCCTCAGATTCAGAGTCAGCCAGTACTTTAGAAAGTACTCTCAGCATTGTGAGTACTCTAACCTGCTCTCTATAACTCTGTGCTTGTCTCTCTCTCGCCCTCTCTCTCTGCTCCGCTCTACAGCCACACTCGCGTCCCTCGGTCCGGTGCGTGTGTTTCAAAATAAATATACACCAAAACTTTGAATAGAAACCTGTCACCTAATATAAGCACAGGGACCTTACTGGCCCCTGGTTCCTGTCATCCTGTGAGGACCCCAGAGCATTTGTTTGTCTGTTTGTTAAATTTGTTACTCGCGAGCAGCTACTTATTTAAATTTATAATTTTTATTTTATTTATTTATCTTTACTTGTATAATTAATGAGCAGGCACAGGATTAGTATGTGAGCATATATGTGCCTTTTTTTGTGTCTTTTTATTTTATTCTATATTTCATTTTATATTGTGTACATTGTTTCATGGTTGAATAACATGCATTGTCATGTGCACGTATAATGTATCTGATGTACAATGCCTTTGATACCTGGACTATTGAAGAAGAGGACTGGATTGGGTTGGGTTGGGTTTGGGAGGGGAAGAAAATTGTCATACTCTTTGTAATCACACTTTCATCATGCACTTCTTTTGTCAATAAAAAGTTGAAACATAGAAACCTGTCACCTGTCCACTATCTGCTGGTGAAAAGTAGTAACACTACTCAGCACTATTTTAACAGCTATGGCCTGTTTTATTCAGCAATGTTGCTTGCAGCAATTTTGCAACTTTAGCGCCTAAATTTTTTTTGGGGGGGGTCGATTCTAGAACGAAAAAATCGATTTAAAAATCGGCAGACAAAAAAATCGTGATACTTAAGTGAATCGATTTTTCTCCCACTCCTACCATCGAAGGTGTTTCTGTAAAAACTGAGCTGTGAGAGGAGCTGTGAGAGGGAATAAAATAAACCTTCTGCACAGGAGAGATCGAAGAGCAAAGCTGGAGACAGGAGGAAGCCCCCTCCCCCCAAACCCTGAGCGGAGATCGGTCTGTAGACATGGTAACCACGCAGCACCCACAACCCACAGCTGCAGCTTCAACTTGTCCAGAAAGACCCCTGCTCTACCTTTTTGTTTTTCAATTTACAGAAGAGGCTCTTTTATACCTCCTGCCGCCTGAGGAGAGGGAGGCCGCTCGCTCTGACACACATCATCCTCGACATCGAGGCTCCTTTAACAGCAGGGGCCCGCTCTGCCGGAGTGCCCCAGGGCTCGAGGCTTGGCCCACTTTCTTCCCTCCATGGTGCATCTCTTCATTCTTATTCAGGTTCTTTGGTTTCTGTTTTGTTGCTTTCCCGATGAAAAACAAACTGTTTACAAACAGACCTAAAAGCTGGTAAAGTATCCAGCAGAAAGTGTGTCTCTAAAAGCTGACGCTGTTACCCTCATTAAAGGGATACGCCATTTTTTTCTTCTTGTCATGTCTTGCCTCACTCCCGAGTCCATGACAAGCAGTTAGAGTCTATTCTTTCGACTCTGTGTGCAGTAACGAGGAAGAGACAGTCAGAGCTCGCCCACCGCTAACTAGCTTAGCTTAAACACTGGAAGTTAATGGGTAGTGTTAGCCTGTCTCTACCTACAGTCATCAGATGAACTCTTTAGCAACTCTAAACAGTCCTGTATGTTTTTTGTGACCCATTTCTGTACCATGTTATGCTCTGTTATCTTCTGCTATCATCGTATTGTCTTCTTTGACTCAGAAAAAAAGGATTTTTTTTTGTTGGTGACCTTTTTCTGCGGTGGTTTGAGTAAGAACGAGTTAATATATTATAAGTATATTTCAAACATATAACAAGAGGCAAAATAATAGCACAGACGGAAAAAACCGTAGTATATTAGCACTTGGATAAATGTTACATGTCAGGAAAGGAGTGCAAAGTAGGGGTGTCCTGATACAACTTTTTCCCCTTCAATATGATACCTAAATTGCAGCCTTGAGCATTGGCCGATGTCGATCCAATCTGATAACAAATATTACTTATTTTGTAGTATGGACTCTAAAAAAAGGCTTGATCAAGTGAGATTACTCAAACAGAGAAAAAATAACCCATTTGTTTTAACCAATGGGTTCAATACATTTTAATCTTAAACATAAGAATATACAAGTAAATAAAATAAATGAAAAATACATTAGAAGACTCTGAAAAGTAGTCGCAAAAAACCCAATAAAAATAAAACACATATTTTTTAAATTGTAAAATAACCACTGTGTTTAAGAGTAAACATAAGCATATTCTACAACTAAAATAAATAATTAAAAAAATGATTAGAAAGGACTGCTTGTATAGGAGTTTCTATATCAGAGATTTTAGATGCAAGCCGATATAATCCGATATTTCTTTTTTTACTGATATCGGACCGATATCTGATATCAATATTGGATTGGGACACCCCTAGTGAGAAGAAGTTACAACTTATGTAATTCCATTCCCCATCAATTAATAACCAATTATTTAGCTTCCCTGTCATTATAAATACAGTTTTTTAAGTATGATTTTATCCGTCCAAAAAAGACAGACTTACTCATTTAATGAAAAAAAGACTTGTTCGATCAACTTTACTATTGATAAGTACATACACAAAAAATAATACATTTATATACATACACACAAGCCTACTCACACCGATGCATTTATACACTTACATATACACATACAAACATATACATCTATATACATAAACAACAGATGTGACCTTTATGAACGAGTCTTCTTAACAGCTCTTCTTAGTGAACAATGTGAAACGATTCACAGTCGTGAGTGAGCCACTTTTAGATGCAAACTGTTCAAACCACCGCTGTGTGTCAGCAAAAAAAGCCTCTTTTGATGGGTACAAGAAGATAATACGATGATAGTAGAAGATAACGTAGCATAACATGGTAACAAAAATGTGTCACAACAAGCAAAAGGGGCAGTTTAGAGTTGCTGAAGAGTTTAACTGATGACTGTAGGCAGAGGCAAGCTAACACTACCCATTGACTCCCAGTGTTTGAGCTAAGCTAGTTAGCGGTGGGAAAGCTGTTTGTTTGTTTCTTTCTTTGTTAGCAACATATCTCAAAAAGTTATGGACTGATTTCTATGAAAATTTAGGAAATGTCCGGATTGGGACAAGGAATGAATGATTAGATTTTGAGAGTGATCCAGATCACTGTCTGGATCCACCATGATGAAAAATGTGATTTTCGTGAATAACTACTGAAATAAGACAGATATCATTATGAATCCAATTGCTAATGGTATGTTTTCAAGGTCAAGGAATCTAAATATTTCGATGAAATAAAGGAAGGACTAATATTTATGATCAAAATAACAATATGAGTGAGGACTGTGGCGCTGGCGTGGGTCTGCACAGCGAGTGCTTTTCTAGTTTTGGATAAGTAACACACAGAGTCAGGTCGTCATGCGTGCACCATCTGCCACAGATTTGAGCAGCATTTGTCCTCAAGATTTAAGAGTCCAGCTCATTTCTCACCCGTCTGCAGTAATGTCCTTGTGTTTGCTCTGGATGCTAACCCTCCATGACAGCTGTTGGCCTCATGAGCTGTGACTAATTTAAAACTCTCTGACAGGAGCCAGAGACTCGTACCTGTCCAGGGCCGAGCTGAGCTCATCCAGCCTGTGAGTGTCAGTGGTGTTGCCCAGCCTGGACAGAGCATCCATCCTCTTCATGATGACCTCCAGCATGTCGCTGATTTTCCTCAGAACACCTCGAGACTCGGGGCCACTGAGCACTGAAAGACAAAAAAACACCGATATCAGTAAGTCATGTTTATTACTTATTTTGCTGTGATACAGTCTTTAAAAAACATCCGATTATCTGTCTTTATCCAAAATGGCTGGATTTATCAATATGGATGGATGGATGGATGGATTTATCAATATCAATGGATGGATGAATGATTTATCAATTGAATGGATGATGGATAGATGGATTAATCAATATGGATGAATGGATGGATTTATCTATATGGATGGATGACTGTATGAATTTAGCAATATAGATGGATGGATGATGGATATATCAATATGGATGATATATGGATGGATTTATCAATATGGATGGATGTATGAATGAATGATGGATGGATTTATCAAGATGGATGGATGGAGGGATGGATTTATCAATATGAATGGATTTATCGATATGGATAGATAGATGGATGGATGGATGAATGGATGTACTGCTGGATGGATGGATTTATCAATATGGATGGATGGATGGATGGATGGATGGATGGATTTATCAATATCAATGGATGGATGAATGATTTATCAATTGAATGGATGATGGATAGATGGATTAATCAATATGGATAAATGGATGGATTTATCTATATGGATGGATGACTGTATGAATTTAGCAATATAGATGGATGGATGATGGATTAATCAATATGGATGATATATGGATGGATTTATCAATATGGATGGATGGATGGATGGATTTATCAATATGAATGGATTTATCGATATGGATAGATAGATAGATGGATGGATGGATGGATGAATGGATGTACTGCTGGATGGATGGATTTATCAATATGGATGGATGGATGGATGGATTTATCAATATCAATGGATGGATGAATGATTTATCAATTGAATGGATGATGGATAGATGGATTAATCAATATGGATGAATGGATGGATTAATCTATATGGATGGATGACTGTATGAATTTAGCAATATAGATGGATGGATGGATGGGTATATCAATATGGATGATATATGGATGGATTTATCAATATGGATGGACATATGAATGAATGATGGATGGATTTATCAAGATGGATTGATGGATGGATGGATGGATGGATTTATCGATATAGAGATGGATGGATGGATGGATGGATGGATGGATTACTAATATGGACGGATTTATCAATATGGATGGATTTATCGATATGGATAGATGGATGGATGGATGGATGGATGGATGGATGAATGGATGGATGGATGTACTGCTGGATGGATGGATTTATCAATATGGATAGATGGATGAATGGTGTATGAATTGGACAGATGGATGGATGGGTGACTTGATGAATGGATGGATTTATGGATGATGGATGGATTTATCAAGATGTATGTATGTATGTTTGTATGGATGGATGGATGGATGGATGGCTTTATCGATATGAATGGATTTATCAATATGGATAGATGGATGTACTACTGGATGAATTTGTTTATCAATATGGATGTATGGATGGATGGATGGATGGATGGATGTATGAATGGGTGGATGGATGGCTGGATGGATGGATGGATTCATCAATATGGATGGATTTATCACTACCGATAGATAAATGTATTGATGAACGGATGGATGGATGGATGGATGGATGGATGGATGGATGGATGGATGGGTGGGTGGATCAACTTTACTGTCCCTTGCAGGACATTTGTCTTAGACGGCAGTGCTACTATCCAAGGACACGACACACACAAATAATAAAAAACTAGAAAACATTTAACGGTAACATCAGCAAGAGGTCGACAATAGGCATGATCAGGAGTTATAAAGTGCAGTGCTCGTTACAATAAAGGGAAAATACGCAGAAACAAGCTTAAAAAAAAAACAAATAATGATAAGAAGAATAAAAACATGGTTAAAAGCAGAATAGAGACTGGTGGCAATAAACAAGCTGAAATAAACATACAAACATTATATATCATTTGCAGGAAAATAATTACTTCATCTATTAAGAAGATAATTTTTACCACATTGGCATCAAAGTTTACAACATCAGCAGCCACCTTATGCACATTAGATGCATGTGACGGACTGACAGCAGAAGAGATAAGCTGGGATGGATATTTTAAAGAATTTATGAAAGTTGTATTATTTATAGTATTTATACAAGTTGTACTATAAATGGATTTTCCAATGGATAGAGGGATGGACAGGTAGATAGATAGGTGGATCGATGCATGGATGGATACTGATTTAGTGGAACATTAGCTGAACAGCTGGATAGATGAATGGATGGATGGATGGTGGATCAAGTTATTTATTCTTTTTAAGAATAATAGGCAGAATGACAGAAACACTTAAGACTGGATGGACTGATAAAACAGAAGGATGGGATTGATGGAAATGTAAATTGATATAAGGATAAATGATGGAAACGGATGGTTGGATAAACTTATTTTATCATTTTAGGATTAATTGGTTTAAGTTTTCAGCAAAAATGTCAAGGCATGTGGAAAAAAATAGACGCTGGGGAAAAAGGAAAACTATAAGAAACTGAAGACATAATGAACACCATTCAACCATCTCTGAGGAACGTTCCAGCACCTTGTTAATTTAAGCATCTCTGAAGGAAAAATTAGATCCCAGCAAGGTGTATTTAATGAAGTGTCCGTGAGTGGAAACTTGTAATTGTGCCAACCCTTTTAAACCACACATTTCCAAACTAAATTTGGATTTTAAGAAGGTCAAAATAAGTTCTTTCCGTTACTAAAAGCAGGAAATCACTGTTTTAAAGATTAACTGTGCTGTAAATTCAGTGCAGAGCAGCACTCAGGGTCAATTTAAATCCTCTTTTCACACCAAATTCACCCTCAATTCACTTTAAAAGTTAGTGTTTTATTTCCTGCAGTCCTTCAGCTCTAAATCAGCAGCCCAGCTCCACAGATAAAACGCATCAATGTGCAAATAAGCGTGGCAGTATTGTGTTTTTTCTCCGTTCAAGGCTCAGATTATTACCAAGCTGACAGGTGGTAAACTGGAGCCGTGCTGTTATTGAACATGCAGTCGTCTAATGAGCCAGCTGCTGCAGACAACAAGGTCAAAAACTGCATCTGCATGAACAAGGTCCTGACCCTGCACTTTCCTTTACTCCGTCCAGCTCCTCACATGACCCAGGTGCATTATTGACATTCAAACGCTCTAAGCACGCTCTCTTGAAGCTAAAGTTGCAGCGTTCGCGAGGGTAAATTCACAGAATAAAGATAAATAACGCCCCTCCAGGGACTGAGGAGTGATTTTGTGGCTTGAACCCGTTAGAGAATCAGAGCATTAGCCAGCAGCAGCCTGAGATTGTTCTCCTTCTCTTGGTAACAGAGTGAAATAAAGCCGCCCCACTCGCTGCTCCCTCGACAATCACATCAGGCTCCAGAAAAGTGCAATGTGGGCACACTCTCTCCTGCAGTCAGAGTTCATTCATCACCCAGCAGAAGTCACCTTTCTCTGCTGGAACAGGAGTTATACTACATCGTCAGGCGATGGTGTAAGGACGAAGGCTGGGTCCGGAGTGAAGGTTATAAGGTGTGCATGATAGCGGGTCAAACCAGTGTTGATTTTGACAGCACTTTCTAAATATACAGGGTGTCCATAAAGTCTTTTTACAGTTTAAATAAATATATTACAAAAGGCAGTTGATGAGATATCTTAACCAGATTTGTTTTATTTTAAAGGTGCTATGAGGAGAATTTATTACCGGCGACATTAAGACTCTGCTACCCATGAGCACGCGTGGTGACTGTTGTAATGCTGCGTTCCAGCTGAAGTTGGAAAAAAACATGCCGATCTACCAGGCTATTGTTAGCTGTTGTTAGCACGCCCTGCGTTGTTGTTCACCGATATCACATGAAGAATGTGATTATCACTATGGCAGCATTTTTCTAAATATTAGTCTAACAATACTATGTATACAGCTGATCTAGAGCGACACACCCCAGTCAGAAGTGCAAATAAATTGATTATTACAGGAGCTAAATAACTGTTCACACTGGGGGCATCCATCTTCGATTGTCAACTCGGGGGTGGCGAGGTTTCACCGAGTTCCCAGTAGGAAATTCCGACTTCGGGGGACGTTCCAGTTGCAGCTTCCTACTCAGAACTTGGAAATTCCTACTTCTGACTACAACTGGAACGCACCAAAAGACGTGACCCAAGCCAAAGCGTATGTTTGTTGTGATGCTAATAAAAATGCAGCTCGGACCTTCCTCAGAACTCTGCATTGCTTTACAACTTCTTTTTTCAACAACTTACAGGATGCAAAGCGACGAGGTAATGTATCTCTTTCTAGTTACGTAGCGGTAGTTTTTGATGTGTGACAACAAGCAATTTTGGAAAACTATATATCGTTACTTACAGCCCGGTGCTCTAAGACGTGTCCGAATAATATAAATTTGCTCTAGTTTTAATTGTCTTGTTCCCGAAGTTGAGTATCCAGGCCAGTCCAGCCCTGTCTGACCCGACCGCGAAGCTAAGGAATAGCATTTATAGATAACCTATTTTGATGCTATAAAACTCATCTTAAAGTGTGTATTTCCATCAGGCATATATCTAAAAGGGAGACTTTTTTGTAATTACTTAGAAACTCCTCATAGCATCTTTAATGAAACAAAGGAGATTTTAATTCTTCTGAGCTGCAAGTAAGCGTTCCTTTAAGATTTGCAAAGTAAAAAGATTTTGGAGATCATGGTTTACAATCGAGGTCAAGGGGCCACATGTTCTATCATCTATCATCTTACAAATATGGCCTCTGAAAAACCATCTATGGATGTTTTTTTGTTTTTTTTTAACTTGAATGAATGTAGCCTCCAAAACTTGAGAAAATTACAAGGTCCTTGGGCAAAGGTTAATGGTGTTGTTTTATCCTGCATCATCAAATTCATGTTTTTGTTTGCAAGCAGGATAACTTAGCAAAACTTTGAGGTAAGTAACTTTGCACATATTGTATTCCTACTCTGACCATAAGTCTTTGGTATGAAAAAAAACAGGACATAGAGTTTATGCAGAGATATAAGTTTCAGTCCATATCACCCAGCCCTACACAAACTTGGTCTGAGATCTTAACAGTAACTCTGTCGTTAAATGTTAAAAATAAAGAAAGTAAATCTTGATAAAATAGGATTACTGAAACAGTTGCAATGGCCCCCTCCAGCCAAAGAGAAATATCCCAGTAAATCTTTTTCTTTACTGCCTGCACACATTTCCTTTTCTTGGCTCAGTATAGTGTGAGACATTTCTAGAATAACTTCAGTCACGCTGGTCCAAAGAAGTCTTACTTTGAATAATTCAGGAGTTCACAACAATTCTTTCTCCCACAGACAGAGACGGGCTGCATATATTCTTATTCAGAGAGCGAGCTTTGTAACAGCGGTCTGTGGGTTCATTTTCAAAGCAGAGTGACACTTGACAGGAGAGGAGATGAGAGTGAGCACTACAGAAACACTGCTGTTCAAATTTCACTTTATTGTTACACATATTTCAACTAAACTCAAGCTTTGTCCCAATTCAGGGACTGCACACTTCGGAGGGTACGTTTAAAGACTTCAGTCAAAGGCACCACACACAGAGAATCAGGGCAGTGCATCCAGAGATTCGGTTTATGAAATTAAAATTAACAGTCGGAGCGTGAAGCAACTTTTCAATGTAAGAAATCTGTTTTAATTCAGTCTTTATGCCAGAAAGTTCAACCAAAGAAGCTCTGAAACGTCAAACTAACAGTCTCGATAAAAGATCGTGTTAAATGTGTTGGTGATGTTTTTAGCTTTAGAGCAGATGTTAAAGTTGCTATAAAGGCAATAAAAACAGGATTCTTATGTAAGAAGACAGGAACACAGATGTCTAACAGATTAAAGATGGATGGATGGATGGTTTTCTTAAACTTAAGGACATTGTGACAAATTACACAAGACTGGGTGGACTAAGATATAAGATAGATGGATGTTTTAATGTACGGATGGATGGAAGTATGAATGCCAACTGTTAAATGGAATTTAGAGGGATGGACAAGTAGATGGACAGGTGGATCAACTCATGAATGGATGGAAGGAATTATTAATGGATACTGATGTAGACAGATGGATGAATGGGTGGATAAGTAGGAACATAAATGGATTATCAGGTAGATATAGGGATGTACAAATATATAGATGGATAGATGGGCGGATGGATAGATGGAAGTATTAATGGATACTGATGTAGACAGATGGACAGGAAAATAGCTGACCAGTTAGGTGGATGGATGAATAGATGGATAAGTGGGAGTATAAATGGATTTTCCTATAGATAAAGGGATGGACAAATACAGTACATAGATGGACGAATGGATGGATTAAGTGATATTTTTTCAGACATTCTAAAGTAAAACTTACTAAAACTGATGGATGGATGGATGGATGGATGGATGGACGGATGGATGGATAAATAGATAAATGGATGGGTAAGTGTGAGAATAAGTGAGTTTTCCTTTAGATATAGGGATGGACAAATATATAGATGGACAGATGGATGGATTAAGTGATAGTCTAATGACAAAAACAGTAAAGCAGATGGATGGATGGAGGGATGGGTGAGTGGATGGATGATGGACCAGGTGATTCACTGATTGTAGATTTAATTGACAAAGGATAAATAACAGAGGACTGAATGGACTGACAGAAAAACTGATGGACTGTTGGATGAATGAATGGATGGATTGATGGATGGATTGAAGAATGGATGGATGAATGGATGATTAGATGGATGATTAGATTGAGGGAAGAATGAATGGATAAACCAATGGACAGATGATGGAGACATAGATGGACAACTGGGTGGATAGATAGACCGCTGGATGAATGGATGAATAATTGGATGGATGGATGATTGGATGGATGGATCAATGGATGGATGGTTGGATTGAGTGAAGAATAAATGGATATACCAATGGACAGTTGATGGAGATATAGATGGAGAACTGGATGGATGGATAGGCTGCTTGATGAATGGATGAATGAATGAATGGATGGATGGATGGATGGATGACTAAATGGATGGATGGATGAATAAATGGATGGATAAATTAACAGCAGGAAAGTTGGGACAGGAGGACAAAACAATCAGTAGATGGGCTGATACATAATTGGATGTACAGTATGGATAAATACACAGATCAATTGATGAATAGACTAATAGACTAATGGTTGGATGGATGGATGGATGATTGGATGGATGGATCAATGGATGGATGGTTAGATTGGGGGAAGAATAAATAGATGTACCAATGGAAGATGATGGAGACAGATGGACAACTGGATGGATGGATGGATGGATGATTGGATGGATGGATCAATAGACGGATGCATCAATGGATGGATGGTTAGTTTGGGGGAAGAATAAATGATTGTACCAATGGACAGATTATGGAGACATAAATGGAGAACTGGATGGATGGATAGGCTGCTTGATGAATGGATGAATTGATGGATAGATGGATGGATGATTGGATGGATGATTGGATGGATGGATTAATAAATGGATGGATAAATTAACAGCAGGAAAGTTTGGATAGGAGGACAGAAAATCAGTGAATGGACTGATACATAGTTGGATGTACAGTATGGATAAACACAGATCAATTGATGAATAGACTGATGGATGGACGAGTAGATGTATAAAAAGACTAATGGTTGGATGGATGGAAGGATGGATGGATGAATAGATGTATTGGGAACAAAAAAGTAACTGATAAGGTAGACAGGATGGGCAAATAAATAAACTGATGGATGAAGCCAGGATGTGTGACTAAACCAATCAGTTAAAGCACAGAGGAGAAGAAGACATACTGTACGTCCTAAAATTATGAAATATCTTATTTGTGATATAGCTGTTGTCTTTTGTTCACCTTTCAGGCTTTTGTAGAAACAGAACATCGGGAACAGCCTGAAAAGACTCGAGGACATGCATTATAAGATGTCTCTTATGGGTTTGAACAAAGTGTGCTCTCAGAGTTCGGTCTGGTGTTCGATGTGCTGGAGGCAAAAATAGCCTGAGAAGTACGACGAGGATGAATAAGACGATGGAGGGAGAGATGGATGTGTGGATGGATGAGGATGGATTAATAAGATATGAAGGACTGCAGACTAACAGATGGACAGAAGGATGGATGGATTTATTGATCACAAACTGAGGAGTTACGGTATCAGAGAAGCAGGTTATAGGATTTAAAACATCGAATATACAGTAAACAAACCAACAGAAACAAACAAAAACACTGAGATGATCAAATACTAAAGCTTTAAAGCCTGAATGACATTTTCTGGAACACAAGAATAAATCTTCAGCCTAAAAAAAGAACTTGAGCCTATAGAAACTAAAGGGAGCAAGTGAATGTAAATGCATGTGTGCGAAGAGCCGTTAAAATGCAAATACGGTGATTAGATGTGTTTAAGTGCAAATACTGTCAGCAGGGATGGCATATATTTGCAACACTTATTTGACTTACAACCTGAACCGAGCAGTAAAAAAGATAACACAAACCGTGCAAATATGATCCTTTACTAACAGACTGTTTTTAATCCAGGAGAAGACAAAACCTTTACTTCCAGAGGCTTAAGGAAGAGATAAGGGAGTATTTGTGACGGTCTCTCTTTACTTTGTGCTCTTACGTTTGTCCTCCTTTAGCTGCAGAAAGTCTGCATTAAACATAAACAAAGCCTCAGGGGGGAAAAGAGTGGGAGAAACGTAGATTTCTTCACCCTCATTGGGATCATTTATCACCATTACCCAACACCCAGCACCCTCTCTTCCTACACAGAACATTTTTAGAGCTCAGCCTTATATACGTCTGCAATCAACTCTTCATCAGGCGACTCCTCACTCCTGTTTCTGCAGCCTCCCGGGGAAAACACCGGCTGTTTCTTTTACAGACGAGAGCCTGATGGTAACTGCGGCATAACATACGACCTCTACCGCGTCGTTCCTCATTCGCTGGTTAATAAAAGGTCGAGTTAGCAGCAGCTAATCTCCTTTAACGACTCAATTTCCAAACTGCCACAGCTCGATCAATACCAGGAACAAATTCCAATTAGACTGCAGTTTGTACTGTAGCCTGCTGTATAAACCAAGAGGGTTAGGTGAGTCCTGCATGAGGGATGAGCACAAAAAAATAACAGTCAGCTTCGTTAATAGATTCAGCCGACAGAAAATCATTTCATAAAACAAAGTATCAAAGTTTGAAACAGCCAACAAAGTCAGAGCCTAAGACTGAAAATGAATCATTCGGTTTAGATTTTTAATCATTTCTGGTTTTGAGCAGAGACACTGGAATAATGGTGCGTTCCGGTGGTACTGGGAAGTCCAGATTTCCGAGTTTGGAGTGGGAAATTTCAACTGGAACGCCCCTAGAAGTCGGAATTTCCAACTGGGAACTCGTGGGATCTTAACCACCCCTGAGTTGACAATCAATGATGGCTGCCCCCAGTGTAAACGGTTATTAAGCTCCTGTAATAACGTATTTATCTGCACTTCTGACTGGTATTTATGGCACTAAATCAGCCGTCTACACAGTATTGTTATTTAACCCTTTCATGCACAGTGTCACCTACAGTGGACAGATAGTTATTTTGTATTTTGGACCATTTAGGCTAACCATGTCCAAACTACCAGGTGGTAAACACCAAAACTACAATCTCAAGTTTCATAAATATATGATCTATTTGTCTTTTTGTTCAATTTGAGATATTACATCATAAATCCAAAATGTCCACAAAGAGGGATATGAACCACAACCTTCAGGACTAAGTGTTAAATCCTTTATTCTCAAAGAATTAGTCAAGACAAAACATATACTCCAATTCAATGAGATATAAGGAACACTTTTATGTAGATTTTAAAAGTACTTAAATTAATCTGTCCAGTCCAGAGGACATAATGCAGTAAAAAGTATATTCTGTGTATTATGTCTGTATTCAGATTTCACCTAATTTCGTATTTTTTATTATTCTTTTATTGAAAGTCACATGTAAATAGTTTAATTAAACTGCAATATTAAATATATTTTGAATTTTTTATACACTTTTAATAAATGTTTGTAACAAATATGTGTTTGCGGATCTATTGAATTACTATTTATTTACTAAGTCACTCAAAATATAACATATTAAAAAATGCACATTATTTTTAACTTGTTTAAAAGCAAAAAAAATTTTTTTTTTTAATCTTTCCCATGTGATCTAATAAATTCATGCATGAAAGGGTTATGGAATTACTGCTATAGTGATATTTACATCATTCATGTGGTAATTGTGAACTAAGACGCAGGGCGTGCTAACAACGGCTAACAATAACCCTTGTAGCTTGGCAACTAAACTCCTGTAATAATCCATTTATTAGCACTTCTGACTAGTGTTTATGGCACTAAATCAGCCATATACTCAGTATTATCCAACTTGTATTTATGGGAATGCCACTACAGGGTTATTTACATTTTTCATCTGGTATTGTGAACTACAACCCAGGGCATGCTAACAAGGGCTAATACAATGGCTAACAATAGCCGGCTGGATGTTTGTTCCAACTTTGTAGCTGGAACGCCGATAACTCTGAGATGATGTCACTCCCACTTCCCTCTTCCCAGTTCTGAGGTTAAAGGAACGCAACTTAAATAAAACTGACTAGAAAAGCACTCAGAGAACACAGACCTCCGCCAAGATACAAGTCCTCCGCTTGCATTGCAACGGAAGCTGGGTAAGTTTGCAAATAAACTACAATTCCCATAAAGCGTGCGTTTGTTGTGATGCTAATGAATGCAGCTCGGACCTTCCTCAGAACTCTGCATTGCTTTACAACTTCTTTTTTCAACAACTTACAGGATGCAAAGCCACGAGGTAATGTTACGTAGCGGTAGTTTTTGATGTGCGACAACAAACAAGTTTTGGAAAACTTAGTATCGTAGTTTTGTAGCCGGCTATATATCACTACTTACAGCCCGGTGCTCTAAGACGTGTCCGAATAATATAAATTTGCTCTAGTTTTAATTGTCTTGTTCCCGAAGTTGAGTATCCAGGCCAGTCCAGCCCTGTCCGACCCGACCGCGAAGCTAAGGAATAGCATTTATAGATAACCTATTTTGATGCTATAAAACTCATCTTAAAGTGTGTATTTGGATCAGGCATACATCTAAAACCTAGAGTTACCACAAGCTCAATGATTCAGCACTTTTATTATAGCCAAAGAGTGTCAAAAAACAGGGGCCTGGACACAAGAGCAGTGATGGAGAAAGTAAAAACTAGGGCCATAATGCAGAGACGATGAGAAACAGTCCATCTATTCCACACCTCTGCACCAACCGAATCAGTGTTTCTACATTCTTCATTTAATCCATCAGTAAAACAATTGATTTCAACAGCATGTCATGATTCATTTATGCAAAAAAAAAAAACCTTTCTCCTCCCCATCGGCACAATTGAGAGGCTAATAAATAAATCTTGTCATCTGTGATTTGCTCGCTGGCTGGGCTCGTTTTCCCAGCGAGGGGGCTCGGGGTCAGACCTCTCCATCTCACCTGACAGCTGCAGAAACTCATGCGACGCCTCCTGCTCTGCACACACATTCACACTGAGAGCTTTCCCTGCATGCTCCACTCACTCTTAATTCAAATATTCATTACAAAAAGGGCTAATTGAAATTGAGTTTCTCTCTTCTTTTTTGGCACCTATGTGGAAGCTGAAGGATCCAAAGGGCTTTCAGGGAGCCGTCAGTCACGTCTCCTCTCATTGGTCCTGACAGAGTGGAGAAAAAACTACCAACAGCATCGCTCTTAACGCTGCTCTCTGCAGCTTTAATTAATGCTTTAGTCTGTTTTTGTCATCACTATCCAACCACCTCAATGAGTAGATTATAAAACAGCTAGTCCGGGAATGAGGGCCAAAAACATCCAAACGTTTTTCAGTTTGTGTGAAATTTTATTCAAACAGATCTTAACAGATTTTGATGCAAATTTCCGGGAGTGTTTGCAATGGCACGATGAAGAACTGATTTGATTTTCAGAATCAGATTAGAAATGTTTTTTGTCCAAGTTCACTTACCCATACAGGGAATTTGACTTGGTTTGTCCTAACAATGTGCAACATCCCCGCAATTACTTTGTAAATGTGTAAAATTCTGATTGTGTAGTTTTTAGTTTTATTTTTCTAAACATGCACATGCTGTTTTTTTTAGTCTATTTTTTTATTTATCATTTCTGGCCCCTTTGCTGCAGTAACAGTGCACATTTCCCTGTGTAAAGGTTTGGTCTATTCTATTCTTTTCTATTTCATTAACTTGTGCCAAAGACAATTAATAAACAGTAATCAATCAATCTTTATTTGCATATCACCAGTTCATACTGATGTAATTTCAAGGCACTTTACAATGGAACAGGCTGTAGAAACACATACATGCAGACACACAAATATACACACACATACATACATTCAAAGACAAGGGACTAAAAATGACCATTTTTAGTCAACAATATTGGTCTTTGTTGAATATAAATTTATTATTTAGAGATGTTCCATCTCATTATCAAGAGGGTCCTCAGGTCTATATGGTTGTAAAGAGAGTTACTGTTGCAGTATAACCATGGATAGAGAGATCAGTCTAATATTAAAATTAACATCTATAGTGATTATAAACTTGAGGGGAATGATGTAGCTCTAACCAAGTGTTGAAGCAGCAGTGAGGGTGTCGTTCGGTGGCCATTTTTTCGTCTAGCACGCCTTGGCCCTACTCAATTTGCAGCGTGTTTCCACTAGCCTGGTACCTCCTAAAACAAGCTAGTTTTAGTACCTACTCCGCTCTGGTTCCAAGCGAGCTGAGTTGATACTAAAAGATGACGTCACAGACTGCCGGCTACTGATTGGTCAGACAATGTTGTCATCGATGAGTCATGAGCGCGACGACCTAGCATGCTAGCAGTAGCTACCATTAGCTTACCCTCATACGTCTTTTCTTTGCGGCTCGATTGCTCTCATCCTCGGCTTCATAGCTTTCAAAACTCTCTTGTGCTTCTCAAGTGGTATTTCTTCTTACCACCTGCAGCCTTCTTCTGCTTTCCTTTTTTACTCTGTTTGTGACAAAAAGTCACAGATTGTTGTGTTGCGCTCAAAATGACGTCACCGCTATGCCGCTCAGCTGTTTACAGCGACACTGCACCCCGTTGGGCAGCTAACTGGGGCTAATGGAAAAGCGGCACAAGGCGAGTAGAGCCGGGTAGAGTCGAGTACCGTGGGGCTAATGGAAAAGGACCATTTGTTTCCTATTTGCTCGGTAACATCATTTTCACCACGCTTGAAATGTAAGCAAAATTTGGTGCGATTTTGAACATGGTTAAGTCTTCCAATATTTCAAATATTAAGCTCTTAAACCAACACTTAGTTTTTTTTTCCACCCTAATATAATATTCTTAAAGTCATTGTGGTGGCAAATCACCTTACAATAGGTTGAATGACACCTCTGTCATGGTCTGATGGAGTCTGTATCACCTTCACTGGCACTATGTTACTTCGATGTGGATGGTAGGAACACTGTATTTTTCATTGTATTTAATTTTTTACCTTTTATTTTAATTTATTTTCTTCATTTCTGTGTAAAGCACTTTGTGCTACAAAATTTTGTTTGTTTGTTTGTTAAAGTTTGATTGATTGATTGTGACGTCCTGTCAGCTTCTCCTCCCTCTGTATGTCAACACATACACGATGGTGTGTGACGATGCAGTTACATTCAACAACCACAGAGGCCACTAGAGAGCTGAATCTTCCATAATGCGGCTTTAAGCCTAAATAACGTTTTCTGAAACACAAGCCTTAATCTTCTGTCTAAAAATAAAACTTACAGTTTCGACCCAAAGTTTACAGATGAGGAGCTCATCGAAAGGAGGACGCGGAGGCAGCGCTCCAGAGAGTACTGCGCAGTTCTTCTTCAGTTCAGAGGTCAGAACAGTCTCAAAACATGTCTGGAGTGACACAGACTGTAATGGAGGAGTAGCCCGAGCGGACCATGATGAAATATTGGTGAAACTAATGAGTTTTTGGACGATTAATGTAGTTTTAGGAGCGGCGCTATAGGCCCTATGTGCTACCATTATACGGATGTCCGCTGCTCGATTTTGGATCTAAATATCTCCCGAAGCACTGTTTGGATCAGGAAAGCCTTCTGGGTGAGTATATTGTTCTTCTTCATTCTATAAACAATGTGAAAGCTCCAGAAATTGAACTTATCCTTTAATGGAATAGTGGTTTGTGCATAATAAACCAGAGAAAGCAAAAACTGAGGGACAGCACATTTCTCTGTCAGCTGAGAGCTTAGAAAAAGGTGTCATGTTCTTCTGCTTCACAAGCCCCCTCTTACAACATTTAAGTAAAGAATATTGATTTAGCAGGACATGAAACCTTTAAATCCCATTTCTTCTCCATTCTGATGCTGGGTTTGATCTTCAGCAGGTCGTCTTGACCACCTCCACGTGCCTGTCATCTGCTGAATCTATGCTAAGAAGGATTATGGCAGTGAAGGCAGAAATAGCAAGGTGTACCTTATAAAGTGGCCAGTAAGGGATCTCACCTCACCATATATATCTATTAAAACGTCTTCAAACTTGATGAATTGCTCTTGAAGCTGCACATTCATTAAAAGTCAGTGAGGTGTTTCCTGCACCTCCCGTGCTGCTGCAGTGTTTATTGATTGAATTCAGCTTTACATGGCTGGATACATTTTTCAGAGAAACCAGCCGAGCACGCCGAGCAAAGTCGACCCGAACGCGCCGACCGCTGCCAAACACACGCTTCCAAAAACACACCAGCGCCCCGGCATGCACCCGTATTCAGGAGCTGCAGTTTTGTAGTTTGATTCTCTTTCAAGCTCTCTCCCCGCAACACTGAGCCGGGCCATGAAAATATGATGAGCATTTGCATAAACAAATTTCCTGTTTTCACACAGAAAACTCCTGCGTGACAGCAAAAAAAGAAAGAGCAAGAATAGAAAGAATGCTACCTAAAGCACGTCTGAGGGTGACCCAGATTCAGACTCACCCTACAGAGCTGGAAATCCTGATAAACAAAACATATGCTCCAGAAAAGCAGCTGAGATTTGACTAACAGAATCACCCGGAGCTCCTGTTAGTCAATAGTAGCCCACAGACAGTTCTGTTCTGTCATGCTGCAAACTTAGAGAATATTTGGAGAAGGCATTGTTCTTCTGTGTTTACTGCATGTATTAGCACTTTAAACACAATCGCACACTCAGATGGAGGTCATAATGCTGCAGCTCATTTAAAGTAATGGTTCTAATCAAACTGGGGAGCTTTATTTCCTGTAACTGCCTCCATTTACTCAAAAATGTTTAACTCAAATGTTTGAAGTTCTTGTCTTGCAAGCAACCTGGGATCATTGGTGTGGGCGGCCTGCTGCTGTGGACCTACAAGCTTCAGTGACTACAACTACAACTAGAAAGCACTCACATCCCTTTTCCACCAAGCTGGTTCCACGGCTGGTGCTAGAGCCGGTTCACAGTTGGTTCAACTGCGAACCTGTTTAGAACCGTTTGCTTTTCCACAAAGGGATGCCGGCCAGAGGGCTACGTCATCACGTCAATGTATACGTCTGTATACGTCACGCTAGTTTCCCATAACAACTAGCGCCGAATTCAATTGCCACTACAAAGATGGAGGACTACGTTGCGGTTCAAGTGTTGCTGTTGGCTTTTCGAGCCTTCCTTTGTAGAGCAAAAGTTGGCGATCCAGCAAGTTAATGTTGCTCGACGACTATGCAACGAACATCAATCACGCTTGAGAAGACGGGTAAGAGCGCTTCCGTGTTTTTACTCTGCTAATCCCGCCCCCACCCCCTGACGTAAGCCCGTAGCCCCCGACGTAACGTGGTTCTTTCTGCTGGCCCAGCAAAGAGTTGGTGCTTGCCAAGCACCGGTTTTGAGAGCCAGCAACCAGTGCTTAGTCGGTGGAAAACCAAAGAACTGGTGCTAAGCTGGCTCCAGCTCCGAACCAGCCCAGGAACCAGCTTGGTGGAAAAGGGGTATCAGAGAGCTCAGGCCTCCGCCAGTGCCACAGTCCTCACCCATATTGTGATTGTCACCATAAACATTAGTCCTACCTTTATTTCATCCAAATATTTAGACTCCTTGACCATGAAAACATAACATTAGCCACTGGATTCATAATGATATCTACTTTAGTTCAGCAGGTATTCACAAAATTGCATTTTTCATCATGGCGGATCCAGAAGGTGATCCGGATCACTCCCAAAATCGAACCATTTGTTCCTTGTCCCAATCTGGTCATTTCCTGAAAATTTCATCAAAATCCATCCAAAACTTTTTGAGTTCTGTTACTAACAGAGAAACAAACAAACAAACTAACAAACTAACTTTTTAAAAAATCATTATTATTATTATTATTATTATTATAATCATTTCTGAGTAGCACTTTCATCTTACTCTATTATTAAACGTAAGTTAAATATTTTATTTTCTTTTTTTTTATTCCACTGATTTTTTTGCTTATAATTCTTGATACAGTTTATTATGCTTTGTACACTTAATTTTACTTAATTTGAACCTTTTGACATGTTTTAATGATTTGTTTTTAAAATGTTTTCAGGAATGTATTTATTTGTCTGAAGTTTCTTGGTTAAATTGCTTTACTTTTTCTCATATCTGTTTTCTCTTTTAATTTTCGTCATTTATTTTACCTTTGGCTTCTGTTGTGTGCATTCACCTCCAAATGTTCTTGACATCCTACCAACTATTCATTACAACTACAGGGTAATAATGCTTAGTTGATGAATCTCTTATTTGCTAAGTGGCTGAAAGAATGTGATTGTCATGATTTATGAATTTGTATATATGCATTTACATATGTTTAGGTGCACATACATGTATATATATGGATGTGTGAATATATACATATATATATTTATATATATGTATAGATAGATAGATAGATAGATAGATAGATAGATAGATAGATAGATAGATAGATAGATAGATAGATAGATAGATAGATAGATAGATAGATAGATAGATAGATAGATAGATAGATAGATATACAGTATATAGATATATATACACACATACATACATACACACCTATGCCTATATTCACACATCCATTTGTATATGTGTATATATATGTACATATATATAAACTAGGGGTGTGCAGTATAACGATATTAAATCGTTAAGGATTATAACGTGGAGATCAAGCAGAAAGATCGTCAAATTGTTTGTCGGCGCAGAGACTTTGACGCACACTCAACTAACCAATCATATAACCTGTTACTTAAGTTTGCATTTATATTTGACCCTTTTCAATAAGCTATTTGGTCTGTTTAGTTTTCATGTTACAAAAGTGCACTTTATTGTGGTTCATTGCCTTTTATGTTTACATTTAAACATAAAGAAAAACTGTCCAGAAAGTTTCTTTGGCTTAAATTTTCTTTTTTTTTCCTTGTAGGGTTTTACATGTTTTAGATGTGAAACACAGGGAAAAAATGGTCAAACATGCAAATTAGTCTAGAAAAAAATCAACATAAAAAAGAATTGTGATAAAATCGTGATCTTGATTTTATTTTTAAAAAATTGTGATATATTTTTGCCATATCGCCCACCCCTAATATAAACACGTGCCTTTTATATCTTCTCATCTTTTTATTTTGATGTAAAGCACATTGAGCAGCAACTAAATTTGTATAAACTGCTATATAAATAAATTCTTAAATTGATTATTGAAATATTGGCTGTTTTCTGGTAAAGTAGAGATTTGTGATCATGACAGAGAATATTTTATTACCTCCGCCAAGGAGGTTATGTTTTTGGGAGAGTTTGTTTGTCCGTCTGTCTGTGAACAAAATAACTCAGAAAGTGATGGATGAATTTTGATGAAATTTTCAGGAAATGTTCAGCATGGGAAAAGGAAGAACTGATTCGATTTTGGTGTTGATCGGGATCAGCATCTGGCCGCCATGGCGAAAAATGTGATTTAACTACTGATAACTACTGAACTAAAATAGATATCATTGTGAATCCAGTTGCTAATGGTATGTTTTCATGGTCAAGGAATCTAAATATTTAGATGAAATAAAGGTAGGACTAATATTTATGGTCAAAATGACAATATGGCTGAGGACTGTGGCGCTGGCGGAGGTCTGTGCTCTCCGAGTGCTTTCTAGTTTCTAATTGTGATAATATGTTTGAAAGAATAGTCAAAAATCCAATATAGTGCAGCCCTATTTGTCACTGCTCCTGCGTGACATGACCAACACTGTCTGAAATTTCATCAAAATCTGTCCATGACTTCTTGAGTTATGTCAACAGACTGACAAAAACATTCACAGGCTCCTTTAATGGGCGACTAAATCATTAAAACAGGACTCAGACTGTTATTCAGCTGCAGATGAACTCCTCACTCTTACTGAAAATTCTATAAATCCTTGAGAAACAATCTAAAGTAAGAGTCTCACCTCCAGCAATCAGCCTGACGCTCTACCTGCTGAAAATCACCTCTTCTCCCACCAGGTGCCTTCAGCTCATGAGAGGAGAACAATGAGCCGTCATCTTTTATTCACACTTCTCCTCTGCTCCTGCGCTGACAGGCCGGGCAGTCTGCTGCATATTAATTTACAGTTACTCTTAACAGGCGGTGAGGAAACATCACAAGCAAAAGGTCAGTTTATTTTCATCTATAACGCTCTGACGAGTAGGAGCAGAGCGCTTCTATATCCAGCTGCTTGTTGATCTCATTCTGTCTTTAAAACAAAGATAAACAAAGAACCGAGGAGCAGAGCTTTTATAGACCTGAAAATGCCACATCCCTGGATGGAGCTGCTGAGGTTCGACCAATTTTAATGCACCATGCCGTGGAGAGCGCTGAGCCATGTAATAAAAAAGTTCCTGCAGTGCTCATAGGTGAGCAGGATGATCCAGCACACCTGATGCTCTGCTGCTTCAAAAAGAGACGGACTGAGGAAGTGTAGGCAAAGGCAGCGAGGAGACCATCAAACTATAGTGATTAAAAATGAAGCACAAACTGCTGGCTGGGAGAGTCCACCTGAAGTTGGATCAAAATACCAACAAAAGCCTGTTTGATCAGACTGTACAACTCCACACAACAGGGGAGGAGGAGTAACAGGAAGACAAGACGAAAAGGAGCAGAAGCCAGAAGGGCCTAACGATTGGTCCGTATTGGATCAAAATCGCAACTTCAGACAACGAAATCCTGTTTTACTCAAAGCTGCAATTTTTTGCAGTGCTTCTGACTGACTCAGCAAATGTTGTATCGACTATTTTACACATTTTGTTTTACAAATTTGCGGGTAATTTGCATGGAAGTGCTGTTTAGGAGCAGAAGTTGGAGTATTTCTTTAATAATGAAAACAGATTTATCGTTGATATTAGATGATGAATGATGTGTTATGTGCTTTTGATTATTGATTTCCTTACTTTTATAAACATAGTGAACATTGCACTAAAGGTTGATTTGAAGAAAATTGTGAATCGAATTAAAATTGCCGTATCAGCCAGAAAAAATCACAATTAGATTTTTCCCTAAAATCTTCCAGCCTTAGCAGCCAGTAGCCATGTCTTTATTTTATTAATATATTTTCTATTTTGTTGATATCTATCTTTTTATATACCCTTTGTATCTGTTATACTTAACTGCTACTGAAATCTTAATTTCCATGAGGGAGTTTTCCAAAGAGGTTAATACATCTATCTTATCTAATCTACATAAAATATGGTAGGGGTGGGAATCAATGCACCTGAACACGGCAGCTATTTTGCAACTTATTTTGTACGGTATCATTCCACTCCTCTTGCACCTTATTCTAATTACTTACTGTATCATACTTTGTTATTCTATTTTGCACCTTACCTCTATTATTTTGTTATATTTTTTTAATCTTATTTTATTTTATTTTTGTCTCTTTTCTTATTTTACTTCACTTATGTTTGCACTGTACTTTATTGCATTTGTCTCACACTGTCTGAAGGGCTTTTGCAATTTTGTTGTACTTGTTGCAATGACAAATAAAGTTATATTCTATTCTAATAAGATTTTATCGACACCAATGCTTTTAACAATCCTGCTACAGTTCTTTAATGATTCCCTTATTGATTCCTGCAGATTTCTGTTTTCATTATAGCATCACATCAACTCTAGATTTATCAGCTGAATATTCACGATGACATCTCCTGATCCAACACATCCCTATGGTGCACCGTTTGATTGGAAGCACTTTGGGCTCCATGATGACAGTGGCAAATTATCAAAAACTCGGCTGTGTGAGAACTATGTGCAAAGCAGCTGGCCCACTCTGAAGACAATAAAAACATCTGAGGAGTGATGCATGGAAGCACTTTAGGATCCACACCACCGATGGCAGATAATCGGGCTGTGTGAGAATAATGTGCAAAGCAGCTGGCCATCTCCTAATCCACAGCAAATCTGCAGGCCCATTTATGGAATTGATGCCAACTTCTAACTTTACCATTAGGGATGGGAATTGATAAGAGTCGATCGATATAATGCCATTAACAATCCTGCTAATCGATCAAATTCTTCAACGATTCCCTTATTGATTCCTGCAGATTTTCCGTGTGGGCAAATGTTAGTCTGTAGATTTTCAGTGTCAACAATGTCAAACACATGTCACAGCATAGATAACTACTTCTTCAAGTTGCTGGTGTTTACACTCACTTAAGGTTGTCCAGCAGGCACCCTTGGTATAAAAATTAAGCCATAATTCTGACACTTCTGAACCCTGTCAGTGGAAGGAATTGATAAGAGAATTGATTAGCAAAAAGACTCATGATATCGATTCTTTTCTGGAGCTGTTAACGATTCTCAACTGGAATTGGTTTTGGATTTCCATCCCTAATAAAAGGTGACTGGCAGATAGGCATGTTATAGGGGTGAGCTAGAAAGACCTAAAATCCTTTCTTTTTACTCACTGGCCAAAATATTAGGTACACCTTGCTAGTATCAAGTTGGACCTCCTTCCTTTCAGGACAGTCTTAATTCTTCGTAGCACTGATTTGACAAGAAACCTCAGAGATTTTGGTCCATATCTCCATGATAGCATCATTCGTCCACATCAACCAACCCAACCTCAGACTTCTATGGTTTAAATCTGCTGTTTTAATTACCCTTATACTCATACATCCTCATCTAGCTGCATAGTCTCTCCTCTCTTCAGGTGTCCATCCCTGATAAAATGTCCCCTTTCCTTAGTTCTTCCTGATGTCTTTGGTGTGTGATTTTTATCTCCTATAAAAGTCAAATTAAAATACCTATTTGAATATACAGATCAGAGAGCTGAGGGGCTCAAACACCTCTTAGCTGCGTTCGGATATCGAGCTGTATCCAGATATCAAATGTATGCTTGTTCTTCATTACTCTCCTTTGAAGGTCGAGGAAACTAATGATGTTTAAAAAAGGATGAGGAGGAGGAGGAGGAGGAGGAGGGGGGAGGCTATTTCTGCCAAAGTGTGAGCACTGAAAGGCTGAGCCATTTGATCCCAGATATCTTAAAGGCTGCAGAGGTGTACTGTAGCTCCCTAATAAGCTCTTTGAAGACCACCTTCACAGCTTCCCTTTACCTCTGGGCTCTAAATGCAGCTCCCACACAAAGGGAGACGGAGGCTGACGAAGCTTTCAGGTTTTACCTCGGTCACAGACGCACTAAATGGCGGAGATGTTGATGCTCTCTATTCCTACCTGCAGCCTTTTTTCTCTGCACTGAATCATCACTCCGTCAGTGATGGAGAAACTCTGCTCTGCTGCGGGCCATCAGGTTCTTACATCTCTTTAAGAGGATAGATGTCCACTCAGGCCTCACTTGTGTGGTTTATTCCCCTGTTTCTTTTTTATTTTAACATATTAGGCACTAAGCTGAATAAGAGCACAGCACTGGGCCTACCACTTTTATATTCCTACCTGTCCTCATGTATCAGTCATGCAATCTTGTCCGTTATTGTCTTTTCTGTGACATGGTGCTGATCACTTGCTGCTTGACTGAAATGGAAGGTCAACAAATGGGCTGCTGGATTTGTGGTGGATGAGGAGTGGGCCAGCTGCCTTGCTAATAACTGACACACAGCTCAGTTTTTAATTATTTGTCATCAGCATTGCGGATCCCAAAGTGCTTCCATGTAGTGCTCCACAGATGTTTTTATTGTCTGCTCATAGTGACGCTGTATGTCCCCCCATTTTCTTGCGGTGTACTCCATGTTTCAGACATTCAGGCTGTGCTTGGAATGGAGAAGACCATTACCGAATGCACAACACATTGTACCACTTTTGCCAGCTATAAAAACTAGGCTACAATATCCACAGGATCACAAAAACTGGACAGCCAATCAGCAAAAGATTAAGAAAATGTTGCTTATTTTGAATGGTAGAATTAGACGTTGGCATTAACTCCATAAATGGGCTTGCAGATTTGTCATGGATGAGGAGTGAGCCAGCTGCCTTGCCCATAACTTGTACACAGCTCAGTTTTTGATTATCTGTCATCAGCGGTGTGGATCACAAAAAGCTTTCAGGTGATGTTCCTCAGAGGTTTTGATTGTCTACGCAGAGAAGCGTTGAATGTCCCCCACTTTCTTGAGGTGTACTTCCTGTTATGGGCCTTCAGGCTCCACTTGTAGTATAGATATTTTTGTCATACCTGTCTTGTTTGTGGTCTGGAAACATTTATTATCATCATCATTATTATTATTATTATTATTATTATTATTATTATTATTATTATTTAGGCCTAATTATTTGATGAAATACTACCATGGATGGAAAATCTGGGTCACGACCTCTTCTTTTTCTGTGGTGTTATTACATGGGATAATCACAGCGTTAAACAAGCAAACAAGTTTTCTAACTCACCCAGGTATTAGCAGAAGAAAAAGCACACTCTGAGTCGGAGCTTCAACTTGGCAGAATTGCAAGTTTATAACAGCTGCACATTTTTTTATCTTTGCAAAGGTCTGATGGGTCTCTCTGCTACTCGGACAAATGTGGATGGTGCATTCAGGAGCATTGGAATTTTCTATACTGCTGAAATAAATGGGATTACAATGGTTTACATGTGAAGGATTTGTGTGCGGTGGAGACAAAATGACCTCCGACAAAAAGTGGCGGAGGACATCCCCCCTGTCCCCCGCTAAACTGACGCCTATGAATGTGATGCTATGGACCAGTATCTCTGAGGGATGTTTTCATTATTTTGTTGAATCAATAGACAAAGAAAGAAGACAGATCTGAAGGCAAAATGGGTCCAACCTAGTACCAGAAAGGTGTACCTAATAAAGTGGCGAGAGGGTAGGTAGTAGTGAAAATAAGACAGCAGAGATGGTAGAACTAGAGAGGAGAGTGTATGAATTAAAGAGGCATTCAGGCAGTGAGAAGAAAGGCCCACAGAGGGCAGGAGGACAATAATTACATATCTCTGCTCTGACCTTTAACTCTGAAGAAATCGTTGCCATTCACAGAAGCAGCAACAAACAAGATAGCTGCTCCTCGAGGCTCTGCCAGGTCATTCTGCTTACCCTTCTCGACACCAAACACAGTGATGCCTCCACAGCTGGTGTGATTTTTTTTACATTTCCTGCATGAGTGCAGCCTGCACATGTTTGTGGACAGAGGAGAACATCCATCCTGCACCCCCTCTTCACCTCCTCGGGTAACAGCAGTATCTGAATTCTTATTTCAAGCTTATTCATTACACAAACTCCCCACGCAGCTAATCATCATTCCACAAACGCACGTGTACACAAGCGCACAAACACACGCAGCAAACAGAGGGAGAGGATTTACACGGGGTGACGCTGGCTGGTTAGCGTCCATGCTCGTATAATGAGCTGGAGGCCAGATGTCGCTCCCTGACTGCAGCTTATGAGCGGTTAATTAATCAGACAGCATTCCTCCACCGAGCAACACCAGCCTCTCTCTCCTCTAGGATGATCCAGCTGCATGTGTTGTTTCACATACAGGTGGAATCCTGGAAATGATACACCTGCATAAATACACTGCTGCTCCATCCATGAGCCCGCAGAGGCTTTTATATAATTTCAGAGCAAAATATTAACAAAACAAAGCAGAGGGAGAAACAACAGGAATGAGCAATCCTCACACAGATATTTTAGAGCTCCTACATGGCCAACATGTTACCCAAAAACAGACCTGAGCCTGCTTTGGGTCAGGAAAGGTTTTACAAATCCAGAGACAGGATGAAGCAACCAGAGTTGGAAATTGAGATTTGATGGTACAAAATATCAGGCTATAACAACGACACAGGCAGGGCAATATTCATGTTTCTCTTTACTGAACAGTATGTAGGGAAGGGAATTAGGCCTGCACTCAAAATATTGATACAGCAAAATATCATCACGTACTCCTTGGGGATACGTGTATTAGGGGTGGGAGAAAAAATCACTTCATGTAAGTATCGGGATTTTTAGTTTGCCCACTTTTAAATTGATTTTTTTCTTCAAAAATAGATTTTTTTTTTTCCATATATAAATGCGTTATTTTAGTCTGTGTAAATAAGCCACTTTTAAATGCAGTCCAGGCTTTTGAAGAGAGAGTATAAAAAGCTGATTAAAATAAACTGCTGAATAAATCCTAAGAACTGACTCACATATGATGTGTGTTTTTCCTGATATAGTCTGTAGGCATCATCATTGTTCATCTTTTTCGCTGCTGTTAAAAAAGCTAACTGAAGATTGCAAAAATGGGCAATATCGTAGAATCGCAATTTGAATCAGATCGGCATCTAAAAAATTGAATCGGGAGAAAAACGAATCGTCCCAGCCTTAACGTGTATCGATACAGATTACAGAGAATCTATACGGCCTCAGTGTTTGACAGTTGTTGTCAATAGACGTTGGCTAATGTTAACAATGATACAGTTCAACGGAGAACCAAAACCCTACATGAAGGAGCAAATGTTCCAAATTTGAACTTAGGTCTACCGTCTTTTAGGGCCTGAATTCAAGTTTCTTAGGCTGTAGAATCGTTTAAAACTCACCCATGTTCTCTTTTTTCTTACAAAAATAGCAAAACTTGTCTGCAATTCTGTTAAAAGCATAATCAACGTTCACAATGCAGGTGTATCGGGATATGTATCATATTGTGAGGTTGCTAAAAATACCCAGTCCTGATGGGAACTGATACTGATACACCACCACCTTGGTACACCAAGAAGAAATGTTAGGTGCACACTTAAAAATTCAAGTTGACAAATATAACTGCAGTAGCAGAAAAATCTGCCAGAAACAGACAAGACACAGAACCTGCTGCCACTCTTTCAATAAATTAGCCCTCAGTTATCATCCAATCAGCTGTTAGTATGCAAATGAGCCCAGACAGAGCCTGACTGTGATGTCAGGTTTCAGCACGGAGAATTAACTCTGAAGAAGCGGGGAAGCTCTGACAAATTTGTCTTCGTAACTGTCAGATAATTAAAAATTACCAACAAAACCAAGTAAAACAAAGTAACGTTAACCACAACATCTACACTTGTTCAGTCTTTACTCCTGTTAAGGGGGGAGTTTCTTATGTGGGCTTTACACGAGTACAAATTTTTAACACTCTGGTAAAATAAACTATCGATCTGGTGATATTGACACACAGAGACGCGTATTTGTCCATGACTCCGCATCTTTTTTGAAAACGGGTCTGCAGGTGGATATCTGGGTATTTGTCTTCATGCCGTGGTTGGTATAAACAGATAAGTCCGGAAGAGACGGTGACCTCATAGCACCCCTCCTCCTCCCCGCCCCCCAACCCACGCTGTCACACACACCAACAACAACAACAATGGCGGCAGCCGGGCTGATTCTGAGCTCGTTCCAGCAGCTACAAATATTGCTACGACTTTTATACCAACATTTGCTCACAGAACACCAACAACACCAGCTACGACAACAACAGCAACAAGTGCTCATGCAGAGACGCAGCATGTTACGCGAGCATGAGCACTTGTTGACGTGGAATCCACCTCGGAGCAGAACCAGCATGGATTTTGCGTTGTCATGTAAATGCACAAACCCATATACAATACAATGTGTAAACAGCGGTACATGTTTTGATGCCGACGCCAAGACAATACGGGGCCGTCCTCGTGTGAGGAGGGCCTTAGTCACACAGGCACAGAAATGAGTGTCCATGTCCACTGAGGACAAATCACACTCTGACAGCCCCCAACTGAACATAAAGCTGTAAAAAAAAAAAAGGCACAAAAAGAAAAAAGAATAAAGAAAAAGTCATAAAAAGTTTTTTTTTCTATATGTTGTTTTTCATAAATTAGTTTGAGATTTTTTTTTATTTTTAAGCCTATTTTAGTTTCAGTTTTGAAAATATTGACTATATTCAGTAAAGAACTTTAAGCACAAGCACTTTTATTTGGAAATGTTTTATTTTGCTTGATAGAGTAGTTTGAATTTGTGGAGCGCTTTAAACGTTCTATTTTTGCTTTAATATATTATTTTGCTTCGAATAATGACAAGTATTTCTTTACATCTTATTCTTGTTTAAAAAGCATTTGAATTATATAAAAAAAAATTTAGGTGCACCGTTGCAACCAATGCAAAAAGTTAGTCTGGAGCCCTGTATAAACTGCTGTGATCACAGAATACTTAATAAAGCATTCAGAAGCACAAGTAAGATTAGTTGAGCATCTTTACAGAACTGTACTGCTGATGAACACAATCTAAAGAGCAGAAACACACAATATATATAACGAAAAAATGAAGTCGTGCAGGGAGACCCTACTGGGCAACACTGGCCACCAAGTGCAGCATCATTCTGTGGGAAACTCTAAACATGGCATGTTAGAATTAAATAATCATCATCAAATACCAATAAGAAAATATAAACAGTGAATACAAGCACAAATGTACAGATAAACTGAAAAAGTGGGTTTATGTGGAGGGGCACGTGCCATCGAGTCAAAGGGAGTGTCCAACAAGAGACAGGAGGCACCACATCTGGTCAATAACCAAAAGAATTGTTCTAAATATTTCCGTATTATCTCCCCGTCGGGTAACTCAAAGCAGCACACGGTGATAAGCTGTTCTATTGTTCTACAAGAATGAACTCATTACCATCGGCTTATTTGAATAGACAAACTAGTCGGCAAGTGCCCTCAGAGGGTTTGTGACAGATAGCAGTAACGGCTCTGTCTGTGTGTGCCGGTATCGGCCACAGAGGTGAGGATAACACGCAGAGTCAACACTGTGCCAGGCCGAGATAAAAAGGTGAGAGACAACAGTCTGAGAGCCCGCACAGACGCTCCCTGACGGCTCGAGCGGCTGTGGTTTTATATGCACCGGCACACGGAGCAAACACAGAGAGCGTGCCGGGAAGGATAACGCGTTCCTCTCAGGGCGAGGTCCCTGACAAGTTCAGGTTTTGGTCTGGTGTGGGCTGGATTTGTTGATCTCTGCTTAAAAAAGGTCAGAGTCAAAAGCCAGCTGATGCATCGGAGAGCCCGTCATGACTATTCTACAACCACAAAACCAAGGTTAAAGGGGGCTGTGAATCACTGTGCTGAAAAGTAATATTTAAAAGAGAAGGAAAGGAGTGCTGGGCTCAACAGAGTTTGTTAGAGGTGCTCTTTGGAAAGGGATTCAAAAAGTCATTGAAGCAAAGAGAAAAGACTCCAAGGCACTTTCTTAAAACTACTAAAATGCCTTTATTTTAATGGAATAGACATGTAGACCTTAAAAACAAACCTTGACGGATTTCGGCATCAAGCCTTAATCAAGAAGTCATGCAAACAGATGCTAGTCTGCAATAGGCCATGTGGCAGTTTCCTATTGGTGGAGCATCCCCTTTAAATCACCTCGACTCAACTTGTGCAAAAACATCACACCTCTGGCTACAACCACCATGGAAGTGGGTGAACAAAACAAAGCCTCTGTTTAGGAGTAGAAGAAGATAATTAGGAGTGTCCCGATACAACTTTTTCACCTCCGATATGATACCGATATTGCAGCTTTGAGTAATCGTCCATACTGATATCGATCCGATGCAATATCAGCAGGAATCAAATACACAAATGGCCCTACTCTACTCGGCCCTACTTGATTTGCAGCGTGTTTCCACTGGCCTGGTACCTCCTAAAACAAGCTAGTTTGGGTACCTACTCCGCTCTGGTTCCAAGCGAGCTGAGTCGATACTAAAAGATGATGTCACAGACTGCCGGCTACTGATTGGTCAGACAATGTCGTCATTGATGAGTCATGAGCGCGACGACCTAGCATGCTAGTGGTAGCTACCGTTAGCTTACCCTCATACGTCTTTCTTTGCGGCTCGATTGCTCTCGTCCTCGGCTTCATTCTGTTGTTTAGTTTCCAAAACTCTCCTGTGCTTCTCAAGGGGTATTTCTTCTTACCACCAGCAGCCTTCTTCTGCTTTCCTTTTTTACTCGGTTTGTGACAAAAAGCCACAGATTGTTGTGTTGCGCTCAAAATGACGTAAACAGCGACACTGTACCCCGTTGGGCAGGTGACTGGGGCTAATGGAAAAGCAGCACAAGGCGAGTAGAGTAGAGCCGGGTAGAGTCGAGTAGAGTAGGGCTAATGGAAAAGGGCCATAAAAAAAGGCTAAGCTAACAGAGAACAGTAGTCAGCAATATTAGGTAAGGGGAAAACTGACCCATTTGTTATTAACCAATGGGTTAAATAAATTTTAATTTTAAACATAAGAATATAGTACAATTAAATAAATTACATGAAAAATAAATTAGAAGACCCTAAAAAGTAACCTCAAGAGATCCAATAAAACAAAACATTCATTTTTAAATTACAAAATAATCGTAGTGTTGAACTTAAACATAAGAATATTCTACAACAAAATTAAATAAATAAAAAATAAATTAGAATAGACTGCTTGTATCATAGTGCTTATATCGGATATTTTAGATGCAGGCTGATATAACCCAATATCTGTTTTTTGCTGATCAGATCGGGACTTCCCTGAAGTTAATATGAAGATAGCATGACATAAAGGAGTCATAACAAGCACACGGGACTGTTTAGTAGGGGTGAGAGAAAAAATCGATTTACATATGTAGCAGGATTTTTTGTTTGACAATTTTTAAATAGATGTTTTTGTTCAAAAACCGTTTTTTTTCCAAATGTAAATGCTTCATTTTAGTCTGTGTTGATAAGCCACTTTTAAATGCAGTCCAGGCTTTAGAAGAGAGAGTATAAACAGCTGGTTAAAATATATTGCTAAATAAATCCAAAAAACGGACTCACATGTGATGTGTGTTTTTCCTTATATAGTCTGTAGGCATCATCATTGTTGCAATATCATAGAATCGCAATTTAAAATGAATTGGCACCTAAAAAATCGTAAACAAATCGAATGGGGAGGAAAGCGTATCGTCTTAGCCCTGCTATTTGGAGTTGCTGAGGAGTTTATTTGGTGAATGTAGGCAGAGGCAGGCTAACACTACCCACTGACTATCAGTGTTTGAGCTACGCTAACGCGCGGTTGGCAATCAAAAGAATGGTGTCTACCTGCTTGTCATGGACTCAGGAGTGAAGTAAGACACAAAAACATCAAAAATGTTGGACTGCTCCTTTAAAATACCCTGACAGTCATGAAATTTAAAACATGAACCAGCTATAAGACAAAATACAGACGCTTTGATCCTGAATATCTCCTGTTTAAACCAACACCAGAGCAGAAAGTGTCAACATAAAAACTTATAAAAACCTCCCGGCTCTCTGTGAATCTTCTAAAAGTGAGTTAGCGTGGGTCAAAGGGAGGTCGTGTGGGCACTGAGCGGAGATGAAAGCTGGTGTTTAAAAAGATGGAGGTGAAGATGAGAGGAGAGAGCGGCGGCTCCCCCCCCTCCGTGACTCCCCCCTGATGAGCAAAGTGAGAGGGTCGCTCAGCCCGCTGGCAGCAATCAAGGAAACCCCACGAAGCTCTCAGCGTGTCACGGGCCTGTTCGTTACAGCGAGACGCGACAGAGCCGCACCGACAGGAAGTCCAACCAGCCTTACCTTCTGTTCGCACCGTGAACGGGGAGTCTCCGGGTCTCTTGGCCGAAAACTGGCCCCCGAGAGAGGTCATTAGGAAGCACAGGCTGAAGAAGCCGATCCCCAACACAAAGATCCTGCAGGGGGGAGCGAAAAGACAGGAGGAGGGGGTTAGGTGGCACGGGAACAAGACGAGGTGACAGACTCAGCGAGAGCAGAAAATGAATATTATGAAGGAGGGGAGTTCATTTCCCAAAAAGCTCTTCCACTCTTAATCAATTTTGATTCAATTAATTAAGCCTAATTGGTATAATGCGATGAGGACTGGGTTGCCAAAGCACCTCATGAAAATCTGACTGAAGGAAAATAAAACCAAGCAAACAAAAACATGATAATGGGAATGAGAGACTGCTGACTGCTTTATCATGGCTTTTTCATGTCTACAATGAAACTGTTTGCTTTTAGTGATTTTTGGATTATTTTGTCTACTATTATCAATTACCACGATACTGACTCGTGTAAAGAAACAAAATGTTAAATATTGGATTGATTGGCACTTTGGGAGATGAGGTAATATGAACAGAAATGTGTATGGATGGTAGGGTATGCTCATGGTCCAATCACATCGCGATAGGTTGGTAGGTGAGGCCTTGTGGTCGGAACATCCTCCAGTTCTTAAATCTGTCTGCTGGTTGGTCAGTCAGTTAGTTAGTACGTAAGTTAGTTCATTCTTCAGTTCATCGGTTCATTGGTTGGCCTATTAAATGGCAAAAAAGTTGGACAGATAACACGTAATATGCAAAATATGCATTAATAAATATCACTGATATATGATTAATGTAACTGTTTTGGGTTCAGTTCTTAATATAAAAACATTTCTTAATAATGTACCAGGTTAAAACATGGATGTATTATAAGAACTGGATAGCGTAGCTCCGCCTTCTACCATTCAACGGTTTTGAAGCCATAATATCCCCCGTCAGGGCGCCGCCATTGTGGAACCAGTAGAGAATCTGGACCATATCTGGACGCAGCTGTAAACGGTCGCAAAACTCTGCAGCATACAGCGTACACAATCATTGTGAAACTGCCGTAAACCGCGGTTATTTTTAAACTCTAATAACTGATGAAAAAGAAACTTTTCAGAAAAAAGAGCACTTGGAAAACACGCAGCCCAATAATACTTTCATATCACCACAGCATACGGATGGGAGAAACATTTCTACGAGGTGTATTAATTTTTTGAAGTTTCACTTCGGCCCGTTCAGATGAATGGGGGAGACGGAGATTTGACCTATACTGCAGCCAGTCACCAGGGGGAGCAGTTTTTGTGGCGACTTCAATTCGAGCCCAGCGACATGACGTCCATGTTTTTTACAGTCTATGGGTTAAAAGGTCACTTTTTAAATCTACAGCATTATTTTCACTAAGGATGCATCGAATATTGGATGGTCGAATATATTCGCTCGAATATCGCAAAAAAAGCCATATTCGGCCTTCGGTGGAGTGAGATAATACTACTAAATGTTCGCTCGGAGTGGAAACTCTTTTATTGAGGTCAAGAGAGCACCGGATGTGACTGACGGTCAAGCTGCGCTCACAGCGCCCTCTGTTGGACGGAATGGTCCACTGCTCCAGGCCTGATGTGCCGCCACACTTGAATATAAAGTGACAGCCTTAAAGCAGACTTGTGTCAAAAGGACAATTATTTATTTGTTGGTATTACTGGTTTATTGGTTTATATCCACTTCAATGCACTTTAGTATTTTTTAATGCATGTTTTGTTTTGTTTGAAGGCTTAAAGGGACTGTGAGGAGTTTCTAAGTAATTGCAAAAAAGTCTCACTTTTAGATGTATGCCTGATCCAAACACGCACTTATCGATGAGTTTTATAGCATCAAATAGGTTATCTATAAATGCCATTCCTTAGCTTCTTGGTCGGGTCAGACTGGACCGGACTGGCCTGGATACTCAACTTCGGGAATAAGACAATTAAAACTAGAGCAAATTTATATTATTCAGACACGCCTTAGAGCACCGGGCTGTAAGTAGCCATATGTAGCCGGCTACAAAACTACAATAATAAGTTTTCCAATAATTGCATGTTGTCACACATCAAAAACTACCGCTACGTAACTAGAACTAGATACATTACCTCGTCGCTTTGCATCCTGTAAGTTGTTGAAAAAAGAAAGTTGAAAAGCAATGCAGAGTTCTGAGGAAGGTCTGGGCTACAACACAACAAACACACGCTTTGGCTTAGGTCACGTCTTTTGGTGCGTTCCAGTTGTAGTCAGAAGTAGGAATTTCCGAGTTCCGAGTAGGAAACTGCAACTGGAACGACCCCCGAAGTTGGAATTTCCTACTGGGAACTCAGTGAAACCTCGCCACCCCCGAGTTGACAATCGAAGATGGATGCCCCCAGTATGAACAGTTATTTAGCTCCTGTAATAATCCATTTATTTGCACTTCTGACTGGGGTGTGTCGCTCTAGATCAGCTGTATACATAGTATTGTTAGACTTATATTTACAAAAATGCTGCCATAGTGATAATCACATTCTTCATGTGATATTTGTGAACAACAGCACAGGGCGTGCTAACAACAGCTAACAATAGCCTGGTAGATTGGCATGTTTTTTTTCCGACTTTAACTGGAAAGTCGGTAAGTCGGAGATGATGTCACTCCCAGTTCTGAGGTTACTTGAACGCAGCATTACGACAGTCGCCGCACGTGCTCATGGGTAGCAGAGTCTTTATGTCGCTGGTAATAGATTCTCCTCATAGCACCTTTAATATGAATGAAAAACTTTGTTGGGCTTTTTTTGAAAAGCAAAGTCTACTGGAATATTAAAATATGTCATAATATTTAATAAACAATTACTTTCCTTTAAAAACATGTCTAAAAATGTACTCTAAGCTATTAATGCACTATTAAAAAATATAGTGAACTACTTTGCCTCTGCATTGGATATTCGGTATTCGGCCAAGCGTGTATATTTTATTCGGCTTCAGCCACAAATTTTCATTTCGGTGCATCCCTAACTTTAACTGAGATATTCCAGACTGAAGAAATGAATAGAATTGATTTGAGACCTTTAACAACAAATCGAATCAATCCAGAAAATCTGAATCAAAACCCATCACTACACTTGTTAGTTACTCTTTGTCTTCTATGTTTTCAAATTCAGGCCGTTTTCTCCATTATTACAGTCAGACATTTCCACAATGGAGATATTTGGGGCACCTGAGGAGACGGAGTGTCGCTCTGACTTTTCCCTCTTTGTGGAACAGCACACAAGTCCAGAGCATCACCTTGGGTCTTTCCTTTGTGCTGATTTTCAGAGCACAGAAACACTTTCACACATGCAAACGGCCCAAATAAAAGCTTTAAATTACAGCCCAATGGTTTGGGGTTTAGTCAGAGGCAGAACTGTTGAGTTCTGCAGCTCTGGAAACAAATACACTGCAGACATGTCAGCTCAACAATGAACCAGCTGAGGGGAAGTCTGAAACTGGTGAAGACCTCCGCCATCTGAAAAGACTGCAGCAAAATATTGATATTTACCTCCGCCAAGGAGGTTATGTTTTCGGGAGAGTTTGTTTGTCTGTCTGTCCATCTGTCTGTCTGTCCATCTGTGAACAAAATATCTCAAAAAGTAATGGTTGGATTTGGATGAAATTTTCAGGAAATGTTCAGCATGGGAAAAAGAAGAACTGATTCGATTTTGGTGTTGATCCGGAGCAGCGTCTGGCCGCCATGGTGAAAAATGTGATTTTTGTGAATAACTACTGAACTAAAATAGATATCACTAAAAGCACTCGGAGAGCGCAGACCTCTGCCAACGCCACAGTCCTCAGCCATATTGTCATTTTGACCATAAACATTACTCCTACCTTTATTCCATGTCAATATTTAGATTCCTTGACCATGAAAACATACCATTAGCAACTGGATTGATAATGACATCTATTTTAGTTCAGTACTTATTTAGATGAAATAAAGGTAGAACTAATATTTATGGTCGCCAATATGGGTGAGGACTGTGGCCAGGCGCTGATCCGGATCAACACCAAAATCGAATCAGCTCTTCCTTTTCCCATGCTGAACATTTCCTGAAAATTTCATCAAAATAGCTCTAATTGGATTCTCTACTAAGGTACTTTTGAGTTATTTTGTTCTGATTGTAAAGGCACACAAACACGATGGGCGGGCAGAAGGAAAGAGGCACATGGGCGGACGAGTTACGCGGGCGGGCGAGCGGGCGGACGGGCGGACGGACTAACTCTCCCAAAAACATAACCTCCTTGGCGGAGGTAACTAGAAAAGTTCAGGTTTCTACAGCTTTCGATTTGTTTATAGAATGATTCAAATATCTCCTGACCCAAACAGTGCTTCAGGAGATATTTAGATCCAAAATCGAGCGGTGGACATCCGTATAATGGTGGCACACGGGGCATGTTAGCACCGCTCCTAAAACTGCATTAATCGTCCAAAAACTCATTAGTTTTACCAATATTTCATCATGGTCCGCTCACGCTACTCCTCCAAGACAGTCTGTGTCAGTCCAGACATGTTGTGTGGCTGTACTGACCTCTGAACTGAAGAAGAAGAGCGCTTGCTCCGCACATGCGCAGTACAGCTCATTGATTCAGGGGAAGACAGCCGGCTACACAACGACTTTCTTCTTCCAGTTTTGTGCGAAACGTACGAATATCTATTGGATGAAGATGTTGTGGAGGAGAACTTTGAATATGATGGGTGTCCTTTACAGATGAGGAGCTCATAGAAAGGAGGACGCAGCGCTCCAGAGAGTACTGCGCAGGCGCGGAGGCAAACCTTCTTCTTCAGTTCAGAGGTCAGCACAGTCACAAAAACATGTCTGGGGCGACACAGACTGCAATGGAGGAGTGGCGTGAACGGACCATGATGAAATATTGGTGAAACTAATGAGTTTTTGGACGATTAATGCAGTTTTAGGAGCGGTGCTATACGTGCCCTGTGTGCTACCATTATACGGATGTCCGCCGCTCGATTTTGGATCTAAATATCTCCTGAAGCACTGTTTGGATCAGGAAAGCCTTCTGGGTGAGTATATTGTTCTACTTCATTCTACAAACAATGTGAAAGCTGTAGAAACCAAAATTATCCTTTAAGTTCATATGTGAGTCACAGCAGGTGAGCAAATACTTTTGGTAATATAGTTTATATGAATACCACTCCTTTGTCCTTCAGGTCATCAGACTGTACAACTCCTCACATTGGGGAGGTGGAGTAACAGGAAGACAGAGGATGGCAAAACTAAGCGGTGCATTCAAGGGCAATCATAAAACATGAAATTTGTTGTGACTTCCAGAGCTGCACATGCAGGGCGAGCGCGGGGAAAATCTATATCGTTTATATTGTTGCTTTTTCTGTATTAATATCTTGAATGTTCATATCTCAATATCGATACAATAACAATATATCTTTCAGCCCTAGTATAGGCAATAATGAATCAAAAAACTATATGCATATCGTTTATCAGCAAAAATTCAACAACTTCATCCCTACCACACAGGGTAACCAAGACGTCCTCTACTTTGCTCTCAAACTTATCATCATGGTATCAGAATCTGAAACCCTGCTGTTGTTTCAGTCCTACTTTCTGCCTCTCTGATCACTTCTCCCCTCCTGCTAATGAGTCCTGCTCTTGTGAATAACCTTTGTGCTCGATCCAGGAACTTTTAACGACTTTAAAGGTGCTTGATTCGCTCTCAACTTGTGGGGAAAAAATAAAGGGAAACATTAATTATAGCACAGCAGGAGACAGGCAGTCCTAATTAACGCCTCACGGGCCTGACCCTGTAGGACCTCGTTATCAAACAACATTATTTATCTGTTAGTTAGTTCATGTGTGTGAAGACAACATGGCTGTCACGACACCAGAATTCAAACTTTGACTGATTCAACCAACATCAGACAGAGCTGACATATATGCCACTTGTTAGGTCTGATTTTTTCTCTGTATCAGAACAATTACAGCGTGATTTTAAGCACACAGCACTGAGTTACCGAGCGTCCAAGTTTTCAATGCAACAATCATTTTAAATAAGCACTAAGATTGCAGCCTTTATTGGAGCTTTCCTGAAGAATTAGGGCTGACAGTTTGACAGTCTAAAGGAGTTTGCCTGAAACTGAGTGCTTGTTTTGTTTGTTGTTTTTGGAAAATAATAATGAAATGAGAAAAGGCATGTTGGCCCGCAGCTTTTGATCATTTCTATCATCTGTTTAGTTAATTAACATCATGTGAGAGAAGGACAAACGCCATAGGACTTTCTTCATTCTGCTCCTTTTCTTTTGTCTTTTCTTTCCAAAATATTTTTATTAAAAAAAAAGGATAATACAATACTTCCAATCACAGAACACAATTCACACACACTTATGGCCCTTTTCCATTAGCCCTACTCTACTCTAATCAACTCTACCCAGCTCTACTCTACTCGCCTTGTGCTGCTTTTCCATTATCCCCAGTCGCCTGCCCAACAGCATGCAGTGTCGCTGTAAACAGAGAGCGGCACTGCAGTGACGTCATTTTGAGCGCGACACAACAATCTGTGGCTTTTGTCACAAACTGAGTAAAAAAGGAAAGCAGAAGAAGGCTGCAGGTGGTAAGAAGAAATACCCCTTGAGAAGAACAGGAGAGTTTTGGAAGCTATACAACAGAATGAAGCCGAGGACGAGAGCAATCAAGCTGCAAAGAAAAGACGTATGAGGGTAAGCTAATGGTAGCTACCGCTAGCTTGCTAGGTCGTCACGCTCATGACTCATTGATGACGACATTGTCTGACCAATCAGTAGCCGGCAGTCGGTGACGTCATCTTTTAGTATCGACTCAGCTCACTGGGAACCAGAGCGGAGTAGGTACTAAAACTAGCTTGTTTTAGGAGGTACCAGGCTAGTGGAAACACGCTGCAAATCGAGTAGGTCCAAGGCGTGCTAGTGGAAAAGGGCCATAAGACATATAACAGACAGTAAAAAACCCACGCCCACACACAGCTCAACATGGCCAACACAAACACTATTAGTTATTAGTGTAATGGAAAAAGGTACAACAATTATGGGCACACATTTAATCAGGTAGTACCTCTAAATTAGTGAAATATGACGTAAAAGTTTGCCATTTTTGTTCAAATTTGGTTGTGCATCCTCTCAACGAGGGATGTCAACATTTAGAATTTTTTCTACACGTGTAAACGTGACTACTAACCGACATGTACCTGGTTACAGGTCAGAAATTAATGATCTTTTTTCTAACGCAGTTGCGCTATATAACCACTAGAGGGTTCTGTCTCCTTTAGAATACCCAATTATCCATTAAATCACAGACGTTACAGTAGTTATCAGACAAAAACCTTTATTCAATCCATCTCACCATTTTAAAGGTGTGTTCACACCGGACGCTACCTGTACTACCTCGGCGATCACTCTCCATTCAAAGTCAATGTACAGCCGCGATGGGGCGGGGCTAACCCTCCCGCGATGCGACAGCCGGCGACAAGACGACCACTTCACTCGTCGCGCAATGTCAAAGTTAAAAAAAAAGTTGATCTATTCAGGCGATGTCGTGCGTGGCTGTGCAGCATCAGCCAATCAGCGGTGTGTGTACGTGTGACGGTACAGTTATTCATCCGGACTACAGGGCGGATGACTTCCTTCTAGGCGGAACTAATCTGAGTGAGGACATTTGCAGACGGACCACGGTAAACTCACAGATAATGCTGCTGCATCATCAGCTGCAGAGTTTTGTGTCTGATAAGTGAGTGAAAAGGATACAGCTGGAATAATGTCCACTTATACATCCTATTATGTGATATATGATATGATCGCGGTAAAACTCGAGCGGACGTGACGTCACCGACCGACGGCCGACGCCAACGGCGACCAAACAGGTATTTATAGACGCGCGACGCTACATCCGTGGACGAAGCAACTTTGGTAGCTGGGTCGCTTGCGGTGTGAACGCACCTTAAGGCTTAGGCCTACTTACGACAGAAAGTAAAATGAGTTGAAAATAACCAACCAACCACCCACATACTTTGAGAACTCTCTGGTGTTTGATTCTCAGAATATGTGGGCAGGTGTCTATGATTCATCTTGCCAAACTCCAATCGGCAACAATTGTGGTCGGCCAAAAGCAGCCCGGCCCAATCAGAGTCCCTGAGAGCAGGAAGAGGCGGAGCTATGAGTGGGACAAAAGCAGGAAGTGGCTGCTCATCCAGGGATTAGCAGAGATGCTAACAGCTCCAGTATCGGTTTTTATCAGATCTGGACCACATTTCTTTATTAAACATAAAACAAATGTCGACACTACAAACTTCTCCATAGAAAAGAAACTTTGGATTCACATCCAGACACTTTACAAGACAGCAGCTGAAGCAGTGCTCACATATACATATAAAACTTAAATAAACACCCATCCATCCAGAGATGGATCCATTCAGTCAGACAAAGAGATAAAAATAAGAATTTATGAGAGCAACAAAAGGGATGCCTAGACCATAAATCTATCCTCATCATATCTGTCTCTGCTGAACATAGATATATTTAACTTTAGCCCCTTGAGATGCGACATCTTGTTTTCAAGCAACATCTTGTTTTTCCTCAAGATTTTCCTAGTAAGATGCCAGTAAGTTACTGTAAATAACTTTACAGCTGCAATAACTTATTCTAATTTGCAGCATAATAACAGTACTTTTAACTTTAGGATAACTATTGTATATTTATTCAAGTTGTCATTACTGTAACATAATTTAAAACAGAAATAATATATTTTAATTCAAAGTATGATGTTGTATTTCATTTTATTTTATATTATGCTTTTAAAATAAAAGTGAACTTGCAGGATTTTAGTTTATATCACTATATCTTTAACTATTTTACAGGCAATTAATTTGCATGATACCATTTTGTAAAAAAAAAAACAAAGAAAGAAAAAAAAAGAAAAAAATCCCATACATCAAATGTTAACCAATAAAATACATTTAATATTTAATCAAGCATTTATTTCACCCAAAAATGTGAAACATGTAATAAAAAAACTCATGTATACTATTGGTCAGTTTTCCTGGGCAAATTGGAAATTCTTTTATATAGTTTATATAAATCTGTATGTTTTCCCACAAAACATTGCCATTTACAGCAGTTTAAAGATGTTTGTTTACCTGTAGATATTATGGTCAAGTACTGTTGAGCGTTAAAAAAAAAAAAAATCAGCTACAGTGTGCCAAAAGAAAGATTTCAACAAGCTGCCATGTTCTGTTAAGTAAAGCCGTTTCTACTTCTGATGAGACATCCCTGATTTGAAGGTAAAAGACCAACGATATTGATTCTGAAAATAAATTGGTTTGGGATTCCCATCCCTACACCACACAAAAGTTAAGGAGGCATGTCCACCTATGTTTGCAAAACGTCACAATTAAGATTTACTACTGGATTTAGAAGCAATAAAGTCCAAATTTTTAAGACATTTACTTCAAAATATAGTTATTCAGCCAGAAAGTCATATTGTAATATAATTAATTTTAACATATTTTTAAACCAGCACTTTCGTTTTTCATTAATGATGAATCATGTATGAGCTCGACAGGTTTTTTTAGGACTAATATCCTGCATAAAAACACAATACCAAGAATAAGGGTTTGAAAAAGGAGGGACACCATGACGGTTCTGTTAAGTATTTTAAAATGCCACCAGCAGAGGCTTAATAATCTAAAAATGTGCAGCAGTAAATCAAACAGACTCCCCTGTGACCCTGGTTAGTTATAACAGTGAGTTTGAACATTAAAACAGTGTTTAGTGGTGAATCTATGAACTGATATTTTGCTTTGTTCACATATTAATTCAACTCTTTGGATTTATTTACCTCAAATTAAACTTGAAATCATGAATAAGCTGGAGAAATGTGATGTTTTCGACCCTTTAATTATTGAAAATGCTGCACGAGCGTCTTACCTGAACGGTTTGAAGGTGAGCAGGCATCTCCTCAGCATGGTGAACAGCTCGGTGGTGCTTGTTGAAATCATTTTCCAGCCTGGAGCAGAAGTCCAGCCCTGCTGACCACCATGGTGACTATCAGCTCATCAACAGTCCACAGAGCCGGAGAGACAACTTCAGCGTCCAACTTCAGCGGCGTGTCCAACCTGCAGGATGCTGCACACACACCTGCAGGTCCTCCTGCTGCACACACACCTGCAGGTCCTCCTGCTGCGTACGGGAGCTCAGGAGGGACAAACTCCGTCAGATGAAGAGTGTCCCTCAGGCTGAGGACAGGTGAAGCAGCTCCGGGCAGCAGAGCTGTGAGCAGCTCCCCGTTACTCTGAATGAATGAATGAAGCTCAGCAGCTCCTCAGCTGAGGCTCCTTTACTCACAGCGTCATCTAACGGCGGAGACGGGAACTGCAGGCCCTGTCATCTGTGTTTAAATAATTCAAATAAAATAAATTAACCACAAACAAAGGTAAATAAATGAGATAAACATGAATGCCGACGAAAAACAGGACATACCGTACTCTCTAAAAAAAACAAACAATAGAGAAAAGAGATGAATAACTACGGAAGAGTTTAGGGACATGTTAGATAGAGACAAAAAATTTGTGGAAGTCGAGATTAAAGTCGAAATTTCGAGATTAATGTTGAAATAACGAGAATAAAGTCGAAATACAACTTTAAGATAAAGGTCGAAATGTTGGGGATAAAGTTGAAATACATTCTATGTCTTTTTTATTCTTGAATTTCCTCTTTTTTGTCATCATTTTGATTGTATTTCAACTTGAAACTTGACATTTCAACTTTAATCCCGTTGATTCGACTTTAATCTTCAATTTCAATTTTTTTGTTTGAACTTTTGAACATTTGAACTTTATTCTCATCATTTTGACTTTTATCACGAAATTGTATTTCAACTTTATTGTTGTCATTTCGACTTTAATCTCGACCTGCTGAAAGTATTTTCTCCATCTAACATGGCCCTAACACCGAAGAGTATTAGGACCATGTTACGGACTGAGAAAATTATTTAGAATATACATGCCAATCACAGGGCCAGCATTTACACACAGACAAGTCACACACAAAAGGCCATTCTCTGAGTCTGTGAGTAACCCTTTAGTTGAAGAATCTGCTTTCTTAACATTATTATATTTTATTATTATTAATTAGGTAAAGCTTTACAACTTACTCAATTTACAATTAAGCTATCTAAAGGTCAAAGTGTTATTGATTACATGTCATCCACACTAATCAGAGTGAATGTAAACGGGCACAGTTGTTGGAAAACCTTTTAAAACTGCTTGTCTTGCACTTTTTCTTTTTACTGTTTTCACTTTTTCTCCACTCTTTGATCATGATTTTTCATTTCTTATTTACTTTTTGAACAAAATGTTTGCAGATCCAGAATGACATCTATATTTTTTGTTAATAAAATATTAATTCAGTTTATCTGATGTCAGTCAGAGGGTAAATTCAGCATCACAGTCAGCTCCATCACAGGAGGCTCTGCTGCGCCACCCAGCGGTCAGAGCTCAGAATACAACAACAGAGGTGAAGCCTGGCTCTGCAGCTCTGCAGGAAAATGGAAGATTTCTCTAATTACAAAATAAAAATCTTCCATTTTGTGAGACATTTACGTGTTGGACAAGTTCAAACATGTAAAAACTTATTCCGACTTAATTTCCTTTTAAAAATGAAAAAAATACCAATAACTATGGACATAACCACTGCCATAAAGACCATTCTCAAGAACTGGAAACGAGACACAAACTCAGCACATCACACTGTTAAATATCCTTACAGAATAAATAATATAAGCTCTAAATTGCTCTCGAACACCAAACTCATGATTTTAAGACAGCCTGGAGCCCTCTGCTTCTCTTCGATGTCTTAAAACATTCACATTTTTGCAATTATCCTTTTATTTTTTGTTTTTTATTTGCTTCCCTCCAATCACTAATTCGTTTGTCTTTTTCTGGATGTTTTTTAAATTTCTTTTTATTATTCTAAGGTTTTGCTTTTAAACCATTTAAATTTTATTCGCCCACACATCAAGCAACAATGTTGTTTATCTTACAAACACCTATGACTGATAGCTCCCACTCCTATCTTATTTATGTTTATTACATGTCCTAATTGCCTTTTTTTATTCTTATTACTATTACTGTCTTGTTTTTGTGTCTTTGTCTCGTGTTATTATCTTATAATCTTCTGTAATTTCAAAGTCATTCTGTTCATATTGCACTTTACACCTTTCAATGTTAAATATTTTGAAAAGAATAATGCTAAAATTACTAACATAGAAAGTATTTATTTAATTCTCTTTTAAGTAACCTACTTAAAAAATGATATAAAACAAGTTTAAAGGAGAGTTTTTAAAACAATGATATTCACATTTTTCTCAAATAAAAACTCAAAGAATTATAGCCTTTAAATCACATAGCAGTTCTAGTTTGTTTTTTTTTATTTGTATTATGACAGAAATGTCCTACAAGTAGGAATATGCTGTTTATGATTGGTTGGATTGGAATAACGAAAAGTACTGAACCACCATGTCTAACCAAAGTTATTACATTTCAAAAGATAGTTTGAAGCATTTTTTAGAAAGTATAAAAGATGAAAATACATTGTTGATAAAAGTGTTTCCTTTCAGGTTTTAATTAATTATTTTTTCTTTTTTCCAAATTTCTTGAGGAGTCAGCCCACGGGATTAATAAAATTCTATCCTGTCTGAACTTTGATTAAAAAGTTTCTTTTCTTGAGAAAAAAGATTTGATTTTTTTTTTACCAGACATCCTGTAGATGTCCTGACAGGTTACTTCTGTCTCACTCATGCTTTCTTTTTTTATGATTTATATTTCATTAGAGTTTTTTCTTCCTGACCAACAACTTAACAATTTAGATAAGTGATGAAAACAAAAATATACATGGCTCTGCAGGATAAATGAAAATAAACATTATTTCTGTGTGTACATGTCGATACATATAGATGAATATGGTAGAAAAACAGCATAAACAGAAAACTTAAAATTACAACAAAAAAAACCCCCCAAAAACAAAAAAAGCACAGAGATAAAAAAAAAAACTAACAAACAAAAGACATGTGAAAAACAAGTAAATGTGTACTGGCAGATCAATGTTATTCAGAGCATTACACAGCCACAGATCAGAGCTGTATTTCTTAATGTCAACCGTACCATAGAGGACTCAGTCTCTTTAGTCATTACCTCTCCATAAAGTCATGGTAGCATCCCCACTTCTGGTCATACTTCTCCACCTTTTTTATCACCTAAAGCAGTGATTCCCAACCAGAGGTACGTGTACCCCAAGGGGTACGCAAGAACATATAAGGGGGTACATAGAAACATTTAAAGGAGACATATCATGCTGATGCATGATTTAATACTTACATATAATATAATAAATTTGAAAACAAGACCTTACACCCCCTTAATTTTCAAAAAATTAAATATTGTATTTTTTCTGATATCCTAGAACGAGATTTGATGCCTCTGAAAATAGGTCATTGCGAGATGACCGCGAGATTTAAATCGTCGTGACGACACGAGGTACCTTTCTTTTTATTGGAGTAATCTGATAAAACACTTCCTCCTCTGTGATGTCCGTTAGCCACAAAACCGTCACCGAGGAACACATTCGTCCACCCAGCAGTATATAAGTCCCTAGCTCACACTCACTCATTACCAGCTCTGGCCTGTAGGGGGACTCAATACGCGCTCGCTGCTTTGAGCCTGCCGGAAAATAAAGTAGAAGAAGAAGGACAAGCTGGCTCTACCCCCGATAGAACTGACCAATCAGAGCACAAAGGGCTGTGACATGGCGAGGTAACTTTAGGTCATCCTGAGATTCGAGTGTTTCAACAAGAGCTTGATAATGGCCTAAAATGAGGATTTTGAGAACGCTATTGTGGGGCAATGAAGGGACTAAATGACTTGTACTGAGGGCAGAAATGCTTTACAGGCATCCTAGTCTGGCATAGTGAAAAGGAGAAACAAGCATGATATGTCTCCTTTAATGATTTATTTCTAACTTAAAAGTACTGAGAAAAGCCTGCCAATAAAATAGTATGTGTGCGCTACAACTAGGAGACAATTCCTGTGGCATAGCCAAGCCAAATGAAAACGGCTGCTAACCTGCTGCCAGGAAAACATTAATAATTGGCTGAAACGTCGTGTTGTACTGGATTCAGCAAAGTGATGAGAGGAGTCCACTAAGATCTATTTTTTAAGTATTTTTTGAGTGTTTTGCTCCTGACTTTTAAAGTTAAAATACCTGCATAAAGGGAGACTTATTCAAAGGAGCTCAACAGTTATATATAACAAAGGCAGGTTGATTAGTTAGATATTTTACCTATTTATTTTGATTACTTATTTATTTTCAAGGCAACACCGTTATTTTTATGTTTATTTTGAGCTGAAAAGAAGATTCTGAGAGTTAAATGTTCAAATTAAGGAGATAGAATAAAACAAAATATTTTCATTTAACTATCAGTTGTTCTGCTTTTGAAGAATCATCAACACGTATGAGAGAAGAGGTACTCAGTATTTTAAGAAAAGATTTAGGGGGTACACAAGGACAGTTTTCTAAAGCAGCTAGTTTTGCTTCCTTAACTTTATGTTTCATTCCATGTTGCTTTATTTTTATATGATAAGTACTTTAAGAATTGCATATAGTCTTTGTTTGATTAACACTCCATCATCACCTGTCAGTAAATGAAAAGTCACGTTGGGCTGAGCACTAAAGGACGATGTGAGGAAGCTGCAGCAGCATCGTTTGTTTCCATGAGGACTGTTTTCTTGGCTCTGCTCGTTGTTTTTCTGCTCCCTCTCGGCCCACAGCCCAGAAAGACTGACGCTTGGTGCTGAAATGAAAACGCCTCTGCGTCTTCTGCCATCCTCTTCACTGTAAACTTGCTTTTGGTTTTATTTCTTCACCTGTGACAGCAGCACTTCTACTGCGGTCCTGTCAAGAGATAGGAGGATGGTAGTGAGGGATTATTTTATTTTATTTAAGTTATTTATTCTTATTCTTCTTTTAAAATTATGTCTGTTTGTCCTTCTTTTGTTGATTTGTCAGTTAGCTTGGTCTGACTTTAATCACCATTATTGTTTTTTATGTTTGATTTCTAATTTCTATGGATTCTGCTATAGACCATTTGTGAACAATACAGTAAGGAGACAGTCTAACATAGTAGGAACATATTAATTTAAAGGTACAGTGTGTATTATTAAATGCTATCTAAAATAACAGACTTGGTAAAAAATGGAATTGATTACTTTAAATTATATTTAAATTAGTTTCTAATCAGCCTTAAATAATAAATGTTTTGTTTTCTTTACCTTAGAATAAGTCATTTATATCTACATAGGAGCGGGTCCTCTCTTATGGTGGCTTCCATCTTGCGTCGCCATCTTTTCTTCCGTAACTCAGAACGGACAAACTAAACGCTTTCGCGTTTTTTTGTTGACACCTACCAGAAATGCACAGTTGTGAAATAGACGAAGAAGAAGAGAGTGATTACCAAGCAGCTGTGCTAATACAAACAAACATGGAGGACCACACATACAATTTTCCATCAGTGGAGCGAGAATCATTGTCAAAGAAACGAAAACGTGACGAAGCCAAACACAATCGGGGCAGAAAAACAAAAAAAAACAGGGTCAACATCGGCGCTGCCTTTCCCAGATGGAAGTTCCTGAAGGATAAGTTTGCAGACAGACGCTGAAGTTGCCTGTTTTTTGCTGGACAGGTAAGACTAGGTGTTGAATTGTACTCTTATATGGAGCCGAATTTATTTGTTTACTTTCGGGAGAAGTTGGAGTAAGACGCAGAGAATGTATCTGCTATGAGAGGCTTATTTCACGGCCACAAGCATTTTGAAATGATTGTCTCTTCCAAACGACCGGTGTGAGCGTTAGCAAGACTGAAAGACAATCGGGAGACAACGTCGTGCTAAAACTCCACGATTTATTCATTTTCTGTGGCAGTAAGACAAAACATAGGCTGATAACTAAGCTAAAAACACTTTTTGTCCTTGGAAGGCCACCGTAGCTCCGGAGGTTCTCCAACAGGGAGGGGGGAACGCCGGAGTGCTGCAATCTCAAACCTCACCTTTAGATGCCGCTAAAAACTACACACTGTACCTTTAAAGGGAAAGTTTATATTGTTTGAAGAGATGTGCTCCTCTTTTATAGACTTTAAAAAGGGTCCTCATTTTCTTAGAGCCTTAAAGTGACAGTACCATTACCCCGACTTTTGTACCATTAAGTGTGCCAAGTTTGGGTGTATTTATTTGTATCACTATTTTCATTACTAAAAATTATTGAATATACATATTAGTGCTGTCAGACGATAAAAAAGTTAATCTAATTAATTACCGGATTTATAATTAATTAATCTAATTAATCACATTTTAATCTCATATCTGCTTAAAGTACCCAAGTAAAGAATTTGAATTCTAGGATATTATAAAATTGTAGAGCATGACTAATAAAATGAATACACTAAGAAGTGAAGATTTGTAAATCTACATTTTTTTTGGTGACTAAATAAAACCAAAGTCAGGGCAACTTGTCCAGAAAATTCTAAGCTCAATCAGGCAACTCAAATTACACTTTAAGTGTGTTTCATAAATCAAATTCAAAATAAGAAAAAGGTCGAGGACATCGAGGAATTAGGCCTGATGCATTATTAAAAAATGTAGTACAAATATAGATAAATAAATTCAAAAGTAAAATAAGACTAAGTCTTAAATATGCCATTCCTGTTGTCACCTGGGCTTTGTTTGGTTTGACTAGAGACGCATGTGTGAAGTGACATGTGCCACTGCCATGTACGGGTCCTCCAATAATGGCCAATATCAAAATGTTTGTGTGCTATGATTAATCTGTGATTAATTTTTATATCGCATTAATTTGCGGTGTAATTAATGAATCTTATTAATGCACTAAAGTGACAGCCTAAGTACATATCTTATATTTTTATAACTTTATCTACTTATTTTATTCTATTTTTGACCGGGGGCAGGTGAGTGGATGTATTTAGTTTTGTTTTTTTAATGCTGTATTTGTTACTTCTGAAAAAAACCCTCAATAAACACATTGGGAAAAAAGGAAAATTAAATATTTAATTGTAATAACTGACTACGTAGAGAGACAACCATCCATGCTTACACTCATACCTAAGGGTAAATCGACTGTGCATGCACAAACAAGAGAGTTCAACCACCGCTAATTAGCTTAGCTCAAACACTGGGAGTCAATGGGTAGTGTTAGCCTGCCTCTGCCTACAGTCATCAGTTGCACTTTTCAGTAACTATGCTCCTGCTCGGTGCCTCTGGTCAGCTGATCTGCTGCTCCTGGAGGTGCCAATGTCAAAACAAAAGCTCAGAGAGGATCAAGTGTTTCTGTTGCTGCTCCTAAATTATGGAATGAGCGTCCCCTCCAATAATACAGACTGTTTTTTTTAACTTTCCTTCAGCAATAACATCTTGGTCGGAAAATGAAATGTTTAGCCAGCCAGACTATGTGGTCCTCCTTTATAGACCTTATAAAGGCCCCTCATTTTCTTAGATTACCCCTACTTTTGTACCATTTAGTGTGCAAATGAGCATGATTGTATTTATTTGTATCATTACTTTTATCACTAAAATTTAGTAATATGTACATATCTTATATTTTTATAACCTTATTTACTTATTTCATTCTATTTTTCACCAGGGGGCGGGTGAGTGGATGTGTTTAGTTTTGGTTTTTTAATGCTGTATTTGTTACTCAAAAAAAAAAAAAAAAAAGCATCTGAATACAATCAAAAAAATGATAAAAATGTCCTCAAATATATTTAATTGTAATAACTGACTATGTAGAGAGACAACCATCCATGCTTACACTCAAATCTAAGGGTAAATCGACTGTGCATGTACAAACAACAGAGTTCAACCACCGCTAATTAGCTTAGCTCAAACACTGGGAGTCAATGGGTAGTGTTAGCCTGCCTCTGCCTACAGTCATCAGATACACTTTTCAGTAACTATGCTCCTGCTCGGTGCCTCTGGTCAGCTGATCTGCTGCTTCCTGGAGGTGCCAATGTCAAAACAGAAGCTCAGAGAGGATCAAGTTCTTTCTGTTGCTGCTCCTAAATTATGGAATGAGCGTCCCCTCCAATAATACAGACTGTTTTTTTTAACTTTCCTTCAGCAATAACATCTTGGTCGGAAAATGAAATGTTTAGCCAGACTGACTATGTGGTCCTCCTTTATAGACCTTATAAAGGCCCCTCATTTTCTTAGATTACCCCTACTTTTGTACCATTTAGTGTGCAAATGAGTATGATTGTATTTATTTGTATCATTACTTTTATTACTAAAATTTAGTAATATGTACATATCTTATATTTTTATAACCTTATTTACTTATTTTGTTCTATTTTTTACCAGGGGGCGGGTGAGTGGATGTGTTTAGTTTTGTTTTTTTAATGCTGTATTTGTTACTCAAAAAAAAAAAACAATAAACACCTTAGGAAAAAAGAAAATGAAATATTTAATTGTAATAACTGACTATGTAGAGAGACAGCCATCCATGCTTACACTCATACTTAACCCTATAAAGCCAATTGTATCATATTTAATACATACTTTTATAATACCTCTATCTACTCAATATGATCAACAAATTACAAAAAAAAAGCATCTGAATACAATCAGATAAATGATAAAAATGTCCTCAAATGGATTAACAGTTGCCAAAAACATCTAATGTATCAAATGAGATGCGAAAAATCTATCTGTTGAATTTTATGGACATTTTGATATTTTTAGGATTTTAGCAAAAAGTGAAACAAACATTTCAGCTCCAAAAAAAATGGAATTTTCTGGTTATAATCTATGGTCTTGGGCCTTCAAGGGCTAGGGGTAAATCAACTGTGCATGCACAAACAAGAAAGTTCAACTGCCGCTAATTAGCTTAGCTCAAACACTGGGAGTCAATGGGTAGTGTTAGCCCGCCTCTGCCTACAGTCGTCAGATACACTTTTCAGTAACTACGTTCCTGCTCGGTGCCTCTGGTCAGCTGATCTGCTGCTCCTGGAGGTACTGAGGCCAAAACAGAAGCTCAGAGGGGATCAAGCTTTTCTGTCGCTGCTCCTAAATCGTGAAACGAGCGTCCCCTCCACATTAGACAAACCTCTTCACTGTCCATTTTTAAAACTCGCCTGAAAACTCAGTTTTATTCCTTGACTTTTAACCCCACATGTGACTCTGCTCCTGCTTTAGTGTTTTATGGTTTGTTTTAGTTACTTTTTAGTATTTTTAAATCGTTTATTTGAAACTTTGTTTCACTGTGGTTATTTTTTAAAGTGCTTTATAAATAAAGACAAGTTGAGTTGAGTAACTCCAAACAGCTCTGTGTGCTTGTTGTGACTCTTTTACCTCGATATATCATCTTTCAATATTGTGTTCTCTTCTTTTACTTGTAAACACTGCACCACAGCCATGATATATAGGGAGTGTCCACAGGGACTAATAAAGAATCTAATCAATAAGCGGAACTCATTAAAGCATTTGTCAACCAAATCGTATCAATTCCCATTCCCTTTGGTAAGCATAAATACTTTTCATTTTGGATTTTAAAAATTAAAAAAAGGAAGACCAAAAACATATCAGATATGTAGAGCAAGCTCCAATTAAAATTCTTAACTGGAGTTGGTTTTTGATTCCCATCCCTAACTGTAAGCTTCTCAGAAAATGCCACAAAAATGAGATGATGACACAACAGGAGTATGGTATAAACATATGTATGTATTTTAATTTAACCTCTTATACAAGAACACATGGCAAAAACATCAGCGTAAAAAGGTGCAAATGAAAACATACAAAAAATGACAGCAGGTAAAAACAGAAAAGAATCACTTAAGTTAAAGAGGAAGGGTTAAAAACAGCTGGAGAAGAACAGAATCATTTCAGAGGCAAACATGAGAAAATTAGAGAAATCATGTGGCGGAGGCTTTGACAGAGTCCTCGCGGGAATGTGGGCAAAACAGAATCAGCGAGTTTCTTTAACGACGTGAAAATACTTCCAAACTTTCTCGTGGGCTGGAGAAACTTTCCTGCACTCGCCTTAAAGCTGCACAAAAATCAGATTCTGCTGCCCATCTCCCCGCAGGAGCTCCGCAAGATACAACTTAATACAGAAATATTAGAGTTTTCAAAGTGTTAAGAAGCTGTATGCACTTCTGTCTCAGAGGTATTTGGATGTTAAAGGTGGTTCAGCAACAGCAATCAGATAAAACTACTGGAGTAAATGTGCAAGGTTTGTGTGCAGCGGAGTATAAATCCTCACTAAATATAAACTCTAACACATCGGAGCTTCTGTGGATGGATTCATGAGCATCAAACATTCATTAGAGTCTGTTTTCACACTTGGCTATGCTGGTTAACGATGATATTACGTCCTCTAACCGGGATGTTGATCTGCTGCCTGCTCCCCTTAAAGGGTAAGATCAAACATACAACACAAACAAAAGGGAAATTAAAATAAAATCATACATTTGAATATCTAACATGTCAGTAATCAGCTTCTAAAACTTCTCTGGAGCTCAGCGCTGATGTGCCGTTCTCCCCCTGAAAAGATGATAGAATGAGTGTTTTGTAACTTCTGATTGGTCGACGATAATGAAGGTGATTTTCGTGAACACTCCGGACTTCCTCCCTTTAGATGTTCCTCCCCCCGTTGATGCAGTTTCCTCCTGGAGGAGCGATGTGGATCGAGTCCAGAATGGGTCGAAGGATCTGTCCGAACGGCCTGAAAAAGAAAGAGACATGGATCGATATTTTTCCTTATCAAGTGTTTTTATTAGAGCAATTTGAAATATTGTACAGTCATAAATGATCAGTGTTTTTTTTAAATTTTATTTCTTCATTAAAGATGCTATGAGGAGAATCTATTACAGGAGACATGAAGACTCTGCTACCCATAATGCTGCGTTCAAGTAACCTCGGAACAGGGAGTGACATCATCTCCGACTTATCGGCGTTCCAGTTGAAGTCAGAAAAAAACATGCCGATCTACCAGGCTATTGTTAGCTGTTGTTAGCACGCCCTGTGTTGTTGTCACAAATATCACATGAAGAATGTGATTATCACTATGGCAGCATTTTTGTAAATATAAGTCTAACAATACTATGTATACAGCTGATCTAGAGTGACACACCCCAGTCAGAAGTGCAAATAAATGGATTATTACAGGAGCTAAATAACTGTTCACACTGGGGGCATCCATCTTCCATTGTCAACTCGGGGGTGGCGAGGTTTCACCGAGTTCCCAGTAGGAAATTCAGACTTCAGGGGACGTTCCAGTTGCAGTTTCCTACTCAGAACTCTGAAATTCCTACTTCTGACTACAACTGGAACGCACCACAAGCCAAAGCGTGCGTTTGTTTGTTGTGATGCTAATGAATGCAGCTCTGACCTTCCTCAGAACTCTGCATTGCTTTAAAACTTCTTTTTTCAACAACTTACAGGATGCAAAGCCACGAGGTAATGTATCTCTTTCTAGTTACGTAGCGGTAGTTTTTGATGTGCGACAACAAGCAATTTTTGAAAAACTTAGTATCGTAGTTTTGTAGCCGGTGCTCTAAGACGTGTCCGAATAATATAAATTTGCTCTAGTTTTAATTGTCTTGTTCCTGAAGTTGAGTATCCAGGACAGTCCAGTTCTGTCCGACCCGACCGCGAAGCTAAGGAATAGCATTTATAGATAACCTATTTTGATGCTATAAAACTCATCTTAAAGTGTGTATTTCCATCAGGCATATATCTAAAAGTGAGACTTTTTTTGTAATTACTTAGAAACTCCTCACAGTCCTTTTAAGAGTGCATTTTTTTTTTAAATTGACATTTTAGTCTTCTAGATATTGTGCAATACATAAACTCTGGAATAGTCTCCCGACTGAGCTGAAAATGCTAAATAACTAAATAAAAAGCTTCAACAAAGGTATTAAATCATGGCTGAAGGAGCAACAGTACTGTTCCCACATAAAAATGATTTGCTTCTAAACATGTTTACCTGAAGGAAGCTTCTCGTTCATCTTTCTAGAACTTATTTTTATTCATTTATTTAGTTTCTGGATATTTTAATTCTTATGTACTTTTTAATGAACTGTGTCTTGGGTATCTATTTTCTTTAAATATCTTTTAGTACAGTTTTAATCTGTTAAAGCCTCCCATGGACTTGTGTTGAAAATTAGCATTGTGCTATAAACACTTACAGCAGTGCATATTTAAATATCGCAGCATCACTGTTACTGTGTGTCCATGTCAAATAAATAATAATAAAAAAAAGATCCAACAAAGTGAAGAAGATAGAAAAAATTAATATTGGTATTCCCCACTCCTTATTGTTTATTTATTTATTTCCTGAGTCAACACCCCTACCCCCCATTAACCATGTAGGAGCCACACTTCTCCTAAGAAAAAAATAATTAAATTTATTTAAAACAAAAGAAATCAAACAAAAACAAAACAAATTGAATAAATAAAAGGAGAATAGGTGGAGGAGGAGTAATAAAAAAGTGCTCGTTTTTGTTCAGTCTGTTGGTAAAGTCTGCAGGGAGTTGAAATAACTCAGGAAAAGTTTGCCAGTTTCCAAAAACATCTCTGAATTGCCCTTTAGCTCCTCCCTTATCTTCTCTAGCTTCAGGAAAAACATCACATCCTGGAGCCACTGAGAGATCAGTAGGTCCTTGATAGACTTCTAGTTAGGGCTGGGCAATATATCGATTAAATCGATTAATTCAAATTATTTTCTGCAGAAGATTTAAAAATTAAAAATCAAGATTTTTTTCATTCACTTACTTAAATTGTACGTAGTTGCAAAGTTGCAAAGACTTTACAGTTTTCATGATGGTGGCCCTGTCAGATTTTACACAAGCACTTTTAAAGGCTCGTATTTATTTATTTATTTTTTTAATTAGATTAAATATTGATCAGAGAGAAACATGCTAATAAGCTGTGAAAATCCCTCAGCTTGTCATCTACTGTTATTTCAGTTCCACGTTGCTACCATAACTACCGTAACTCCCCGAGTATCCACGCTATCCAAATAATTACAACAGATCCTGAAAGCTGAGAAGTGGCAGGATTTACGGTACATTACGGTAGAGGCTGGGGGGGAGGTACGGGAAGTGAGCTGACTGAGCTGGAGAGCAGAGAGCGGATTCAGAGACAAACATGAGTCATTTATCGGTGGTTTATCGGTATTTTCTGTGTAAATAATGTAAAAATACTGTAAATAATGACATCAGTATCATACAGGAGTGTTTTCTTGCTGTTCTTTTGCTGTATTTTTGCCTTGTTAGTCTTCATCTTTTATATCATACCTTGTTTTTTATGGATTTCATAAACAGTTTAATAATATAATATAATATAATTATATAAAATAAGTTAGGTTTTGTTTTCTTAAAGTGTTGTACATGCTCATTTAGAAATGTTTATAAAGGAACCTGAAAATTGAAAATTCATATCTCTTTTTGCTTTTTTTGCCCCTTACACCTTGTTTTAAGCATTTACAGTTTAATAATGACAAATACTTGATAGAATGTTTTATTTTTTACCTGAAAAAAGGGGCAAAATAAATTATTCAAAGGGCATTTTCTAACACATTTATTGACAAAAAAAAGAGCAGGTCGCCATTTATATTCATAGTAGTAAAAGGGTTGATATTTATAATAAAGTGTTGAGTGGACCACTGGGATTATTCCAGTCTACCTGAGCATGATGATGCACATGCTGTTAAGGGTTCTTGTTTTGGGTTTTCAGAATATGGTCACTGTACTCTAAGCATCTATCTGGTCTATAAAAGGGCAGTTTATAATAACAGCTGTAAGTAGGACAGCCTGTTTTATTTCTGAATCGGCCTCAGAAAGAGGCAGAACTTGTGTGTAATAAAAACTTTCCAAAGCATGAGAGCTTTATGGAATAAGTCCATATCACAGAGAATCACAGGACACACTGTTTGTTCATTATAAAAACAGTTTTTATCTGTAAATGTCGTTTCAGCTGCGACCTCAAGGACAAAAACCAAGAGTGAAGCTTAAAGAAAGACTGCAGCTCCTGTGATTCACTGAAGTCTCAGGGCTTTTGTGATCAGACCACAGATTTGGATGCTTTTAGCTTCAGACTCACGTTGAGAGGACTTCTGAGGGCAGGTCGGTGATGTAGGTGGGGATGCACGTGCCCGTCAGGAACTGAGCCACCTCGTTGGTGAAGGTGTTGCAGTTGTGCTCAAACAGACGATATCTGTCACCTCTGAAACAGCAAGGAGAAAGACATGAGTCAGGAGAAGGTGTTACTGTCTTCTTCTCTTTTTGAACATTCCTATTATTGTACAATACCCAAAACCAGTGAAGTTGGCACGTTGTGTAAATCCTAAATAAAAAAAGAATGTAATGATTTGCAAATCCTTTTCAACTTGTATTGAATTGAATACACAGCAAAGACAAGATATTTAATGTTCAAACTGAGAAACTTTATTTTCTTTTGCAAACAATCATCAACGTAGAATTTAATGGCAGCAACACGTTGCAAAAAAGTTGGCACAGGGGCATTTTTACCACTGTGTTACATCGCCTTTCCTTTTAACAACACTCAGTAAACGTTTGGGAACTGAGGAGACCAATTTTTGAAGCTTTTCAGGTGGAATTCTTTCCCATTCTTGCTTAATGTACAGCTTAAGTTGTTCAACAGTCCGGGGTCTCCGCTGTTGTATTTTACGCTTCATAATGCACCACACATTTTCAATGGGGGACAGGTCTGGACTACAGGCAGGCCAGTCTAGTACCTGCACTCTTTTACTATGAAGCCACGCTGTTGTAACACGTGCAGAATGTGGCTTGGCATTGTCTTGCTGAAATAAGCAGGGGCGTCCATGAAAAAGACGTTGCTTGGATGGCAACATATGTTGCTCCAAAACCTGTATGTACCTTTCAGCATTAATGGTGCCTTCACAGATGTGTAAGTTACCCATGCCTTGGGCACTAATACACCCCATACCATCACAGATGCTGGCTTTTGAACTATGCGCCTATAACAGTCCGGATGGTTCTTTTCCTCTTTGGTCTGGAGGACACGACGACCACAGTTTCCAAAAACAATTTGAAATGTAGACTGGTCAGACCACAGAACACTTTTCCACTTTGCATCAGTCCATCTTAGATGAGCTCGGGCCCAGCGAAGCCGGCGGTGTTTCTGGGTGTTGTTGATAAATGGCTTTGGCTTTGCAGAGTAGAGTTTTAACTTGCACTTACAGATGTAGACGAACTGTAGTTACTGACAGTGGTTTTCTGAAGTGTTCCTGAGCCCATGTGGTGATATCCTTTACACAGTGATGCCGGTTTTTGATGCAGTACCACCTGAGGGATCGAAGGTCACCGGCAGTCAGTGCTGGTTTTCGGCCTTGCCGCTTACGTGCAGTAATTTCTCCAGATTCTCTGAACCTTTTGATGATATTACGGACCGTAGATGATGAAATCCCTAAATTCCTTGCAACAGCTGGTTGAGAAATGTTGTTCTTAAACTGTTGGACAATTTGCTCACGCATTTGTTCACAAAGTGGTGACCCTCGCCCCATCCTTGTTTGTGAATGACTGAGCATTTCAGGGAAGCTGCTTTTATACCCAATCATGGCACCCACCTGTTCCCAATTAGCCTGTTCACCTGTGGGATGTTCCAAATAAGTGTTTGATGAGCATTCCTCAACTTTCTCAGTCTTTTTTGACACTTGTGCCAACTTTTTTGAAACATGTTGCAGGCATCAAATTCCAAATGAGCTAATATTTGCAAAAAATAACAAAGTTTACCAGTTCGAACGTTAAATATCTTGTCTTTGCTGTGTATTCAATTGAATATAAGTTGAAAGGGATTTGGAAATCATTGTATTCTGTTTTTATTTACAATTTACACAACGTGCCAACTTCACTGGTTTTGGGTATTGTAGTTTTCAAAGGTAAAAACAATGGTCCATTCTAATACAAAGTATTATCTCAATTGGTCCTTATTACCACATACAGCATCCACCAAGGTGTACATAAAACAATGCAAAAAAAAAAGGAAATTAATTAAAAAAAAAAAAACTCATAGAGAGTAGGCAGGCAATGTTGTCTATGAACAAAATAATCCCAAATACATTCAAACCTTAATCTTATGTCAAGGTGCTTGTAGTAATTTTTAAGGATTTCAGAGTTTTTTCCCACTTTTTCATAAAAAGGTGCATTCTTCCGTTAATGTAGTATCTCAGTCGCTCTAAGGTTAAAACTTTGGATACCAGAGATTTCCACAGTTTGGTAGAAGGTGGGTCAACGCTAACCCACTTAATCATAATATCCTTCCTAGCCAGCATTAAAAGAAATTGAAAAGAGTCTTTGTGTGCCTTCAAAAAGTCTGGAATTAGTTCTAATAGACAAATCACTGGGCTTCTCTAATACCAAACTTAGTCTTCTTCTCTGTTTCTGTGTGTGTTTGTCTCTTGTTATTGTCTTATTATCATCTGTATTTTCAAATGTTGTGTTATTTCTTTGTTCTGTTCATATTGCACTTTACTCCTTTATATGTTGGATTTTTTTTAAAAAATACAAAACCACTAAGGTAACAGGTATTAATCTAATTGAATTTTAAGTAACCTAAACAAGTTGAAAGAGGAGTTTTTTTTTATTGATTTTTTTCTTTATAAACACAAAATATAAAAGAACAAACAAACCAGACAACATAACACAAAACAAAACCAAAAGGGATCCCACCCCAAGCTAACAATGAGCAATGTGTTACATATTTTTACTTATACAGACATGGCATGTCTGAGATAAAGAAAGAAAACTATATCTATGTAATTTAAAGACATAATGAACACTATTCAACAACAAAAGAAAGCTGACAGCACACAGCTTGGAAATCCAGCACACCTCCTCTGTTCAGCAGATGGTGCAGGAGGTCCTGATTTTACTACAACTTAAGAAGTGACCGTTTTCCCTGATAAGTACGATAAAGTTTGGTCTATGTTTATTGAATATATAAAGATTTAACCATCCAATAACTATGCCAGTTGAGTGAAGTGCAGTGTTGAAAATGCTAAATAAAGAAGAGACGTTTACCTGTACGTGCTTTCTCCAAGACAGGAGAGGTAATCCATGAAGATCTCCTCGGACACCTCCGTCTCTCCCAGCTCCACCACCGTGTCTGGAGGTCCCAACATCGTTCCACCCTGAAAAACACACCAGATGTATATCAGTATCACAACAGCCAAAATACAAGTCTGAGACGTCACATATTAGACAATTCAGAAAAACATCTGGAAGCTTTCAAAACTGCACAAAATATGAAATAGATTTTTTAAATTCCGTTTTAACAGGGTATAATTTTGGAGTTGATGTCCAAGGGTTATATCTCCCTCTGTCTTCACTTGGCGACTACATAAATCAACTCTTGTAAGACAAACAGGCAGAGGCTGAATCTAAATAGAGAATACAGATAAGCTATTTATAAAAGGTGCCATTTGAACCCTCTGCCATGAAGGACATTATGATATTTAAGCGTTTGTTTTCAAGGAATGTTGGTCTTAGCACAAGGAAAAAGTGATTCAATTCTGGTGTTGATCTGAATCCAGATCTGGATCCTGGAAGAATTAAGGATTCGTTAACATTACGAGACACAGCAGCTTTTGACATTGCCATAAACTAGGCTCATAATGTCGGTAATGCTTTGGAATAAATTAATGCAGATGTTCATCATGACGATCTGGAGAAATCAACACATTGTTGTGGAAATATCTGTTTTTTTTTTTAAAGATAAATGAGTCAAGACTTCATGAAACATCCAAAGTGTAGTCCTCAACATCACAGGGAAGAAAGGAGTAAACAAAATAAACAGATAAGTAGTTAAAAAAGTTTTACTCACTGGTGGACAGCTTGAGATCCCCTCTCCTCCAAAGAAGAATTCATCTCCATATGCGACTATAGCTGTGTGCCTGTGGAAAAGCACAAGTCTGTGGTCATTTTTATTGTACAGGTTCTTTATTTTCTGTATTGTTGACAGTTTTTCATATTATTTGCAATCTTAATCCTTTCATGCATGGTGTCCACTACAGTAGGTAGATATTTGGAATACATTTTATGCCCTTTACATTGCAGTACCATGTCCAACTCCCAAATCCTTGTCTTTACACATTTTTACCATGTTGAGATACTGCATCCAAAATCCAGAACAGCATACAAAGGGCAAATTTAGTATCTGCTACTTAGATTTCACATGATTTTGTATTTTTTATCTTAAATTTTGGTGTAATTCACAAGTGAATAGTTTGATTAAACAGCAATAATATACATACTTCAGGTTTTGATTTTTCTTTCATTTACTCTCAACACATTTTTGTCAAAGGTGTGTTTGTGGATCTTTATTTACTTCCATTAAATTACTATGTTGATGCACGGTAAAGTGGACAGATGTCAAACTACTTCAAAATATAACATTGAAAAAAATGACCATGCTTTTTTAACTTGTTTGGAAGTAAAAAGAAGCATTGAAAAAAGTACCCCTTTGTGATTTAGTAATTCATGCATGAAAGGGTTAATGTTAATTTCTGTTTATGTTTTTAACTATTCCACAAAGCCCTACACCAATGAAGGTGGGACGTCGCATAAAACAAACAAAGACATAATGTAAGGATTTTCAAATCCCTATCAAACTATGTTTGATTTAATACTCTATATAGACATGATAGTGCCCATGGCATGGGTAACTTGTACATCTGTGAAGGCACTCTAGCACCTTATTGAGAAAGTTGCTGAACTAAGTTACAAAAACGATAAAGGCTAATCCGTTAAGATATTAACTATCTTTACTTTGTAATGTACTTGAATTAGGGTCGAAAAGGATTTCCAAATCATAATATTCTGCTTTATTTACATTCACAACAGTGTCTCCAACTTCATTAGAATTGGAGTTTAGTATATCCATCAGTATATTTTGCTGATGTTATGAAAATATGTTTGGTCCATATACATAGCCAATATACCGTCTGTAATTATGAACAGAAATGTTAATAATTGCCAAAACAATATTCACCTTTTTAAGTTGAGATATGAAAAGTGAGGTTGTTGCGGTCAAATTTATGAACACATGTAGACAACAAAATATTTTTCATATTTTTTTTCAAGCTTTACTATCAAAAAAATACTAATTCTATCATTACAATTCCTTTTATTCCAATTTTGATCTTACATTTTTATTTATAATTAAATTATTCTGCAATAAAAGCCCCACATTCATGCCAATAAAGCCCCATATTCATGCTAATAAAGCTCTCTGAATTGTGAAAATACTGTGACAACTATTTTAAGGACTAAGAGTTACATATTGTCTTTGTGATGGTAAATAGGTCAGTGGTCTACATCTGCTGAGAACACAGTAAATATGAAGCATTGTTTAAATAATGTATGTGGTTGCAGTTTGGTCATTTGGTAAAATAAGAGTGTATACATACCAGATACCCTCCAGCTGTTTTCCTGAAAGAAAATGAGGGACAGACAACAGAGAGATCAGATTATATACAAACCATAAACCCCCCGCCCACATTTATAAGGATCAATCAGTCACGATTCATCATTTATTTATCATATAAGGCGATAACATAATCACGGGATGAAGGTGGTTAAATAAAAATGGGTACATGTGAAGGTAAAAACGTTTATAATGGAATAATAATTAACATTAGCAGTAGCATCTCCCCTTGATATTTATCATTACAGTCCTTCTCCCCGAGGCCAGCAGCAGCAGCCTTATCCTCTTTTCTTACCTAACATGATGGGACTGAGGCTGCGGGCCATTCCTTTCGATAAATCATAAATATAAAGTTGGACATTGTACCGAGTCGCACACTTATCCATCCCGAAAACGTCTAAAAAGAGCTAAAATCCGTCTGTTCGACCGGCGACGGCGCAGATTTATATTTATCTAACGACACAGCTGACAGGTACAATCTCAGACTGATGTCATCACGCAGAACGGACGCATAACCCATCCGGTTTGATAACCTTCAAAATAAGAGCTCGAGCGTTTGGTGTGAATTAACTCTGAATGGAACGTGGATTTCTTTCTGGGTTTTATTTTGAAAGTTGATTATGGTTTTCGGTTTGACTACCGGTAAAGTTATAAAACTTGATAACATTTAAATCCGACAGATAACGGGTTTTACGCAAATATGCTACGACAGAAAGGGGCTAAGAAGATGAAATAAACAAGAAAAATACGTAAAGAACACAAGAGAAAAGAAATAAAATAAAACCAAACTATTTAAGAACCACTTTATTAACTCTCAAAGAAAGAGCAAGTACTTCGATTCTTAACACCCAATACATAATATCTCTATTTCACTGTTTTTCTTAAATCTATTTATTTATTTTTGCTTTTTTTCCTGTATTTTATGTTTTGGACTTATGCCTGTGTTTGTATTAAACATATCTTTTGGTTTTAGTACAGTATGATATCTTATAGATGCAATATGCAAGCTCAATTACACTTATGGTGATTTTTTAAAAATATGTTTTATTGTGTTTTACTTGATTTTATTTCTGAATGTTGTCACTGTGCTGTATTTCTAACTCTAACCCTAAAAGCTGTTTTTAAACAATGCTGTACAAAAGATGTCGGTTGCATTGTGACGTTTCTGTCTTCTCAAAACCATTTCAAAATGAAATAATAAACAGTATAAAAAATGTCAAAAAAAAAGGCCAAAAGAACCATATAGATATATATACGCATTTATATTATTGATTTTGGGCTTCTACAAGCTACAAGATTGATCATCCTTTTTTTAGAAAAATATATGACTGTCCTTTGTAAAATTATGGTTGAAGGAGATTGCAACATATCTTGCATTGAAAAGACTTATATACGCTCTTAGAGGGAAAAGAAAAGTTTGTTAAATTTAGAAGTCTTTTTAAGAATTTTTGGAGGATGAAAATGTTGTTATAACTTGAGGCTTTCATGTTATAACTGCTGCTGTTTTTTCAGTTGTTCGTTACTTCTGTTTCATTTGCACTATTATTTTTTTTTTATAACTGATTTATATTTATTTTTCTCTTTTTCCAATCTTTTGATAGTTTTGTTGTATAGTAGGGGTGGGCGTATCGATCTTCGATAGTATCGATACCAAGCTGAGTATTGGTATCGGATCGATACTAGCGTGATGAGATCGATACTGCAGTTCCTCTTATGTCGTCTTTACTTTGCTTAAAAGGGAAGAATGTCAACATGTTGCTGTTCCTGAACAAAAACCTATAAATCTGTTGTCAATATGGAAACAGAGCAAAAAGGGCAACACAAGAGTGGGCTTTGTGAGCAGAGAGCCAAAGGTTAAGGTTAACTGTAGTTTACACTTTATTTGTGCCATGGAAGGCATTTTTTGTTGTGATGTTGACATTGTTATATTTATATTATTTTTACATTGCTGCTTTTTTTTGTTATTTTGCACTTGTGATTTACTTTCTTAAACGTGGAATAATTTATTACTTTTATACAGTTAAAATTTTGTTCTATTGTTGTGGTTCATTAAGAAAAAGCATTTTTATTGCCTAAAATCTTTGTGCTGTGTTTTACCATTATCATAATCAACCAACTCAAGGCAAAATTACAAAACTATTCAATGATCATTACATTTCATGTAAAAAGTATCGGTATCGGTATCCACGATACTAGCCCTGTATTTACTTGGTATCTGATTGATATCAAAATTCCCAGTATCGCCCACCCCTATTGTATAGATAGATAGATAGATGTACCGTATTGGTCCCAAGCTTGGAAACTGTGGTAATTACAGCAGCTTTTTCACAGAGAGTAATAACATGTAAACACTATACACAGACTTAGGATTTTAACAAATTAACTAAGGATTTTCACAAAGTTATAATATATACCATATGCTAAAACCATTAAAAAAAAATGAATCAAAAACTGCTACTGTTGTGGTCATTGTTTCTTTGCCTGTTTGTCTTATAAGAAAATTTTAAGCGAATAGTTTAAAATAAAACCTTATTAATGTATTTGTATTGACATTTACTTTCCTGTCGGTGCAGCAGGTGGCGGCATTGAGCCACGCCCCCTGGCACTAAACCACCATGAATAAACCACAGAAGAAGAAGAGGCTGCCACTGCCCCTCAGAGCTGCTGGACCAAAATAGACAGTTTGAGGGCTCAGCTGCTGACATCAACCAGAAATGGCTGCCACGGGAGTTCTCCCCTTCATCCGGGGGGTAGACCTCAGTGGAAACGACTTCAAAGTAAGAAAATAATTTATCAGAACTTTAACCGAAGCGTTTTGAAACAGTTATTACCTTTGGCTAGCTCGCTAAAGCTAATCCCAGTGTGAGAAACGGGCAGTTAGCTCAGGGTGTTAGCATTGGGCGTTAGCCAGTTGTCAGATTTTTGACATGATCCAAGCAGCAGTTTGGTCTCGGCTAAGAGAGTCATACATGTCGATTTGGGGGCATTTTTCAGGTGGATTTTCCTCGTAACAAATCCATCTGAACTTTTATTTACCGATACTCGATCACAGGAACTTTAAAGACACAGAAAGCCTCATTTCATACGTCATGTTAGCAGCTTTGCTAATGTAGCCTCACTGTTGCTAACTCTGGCTGTCTGACTCACAGGCTCAAACTCCAGTTTTAGGAAAGTTCATCTGTGGAGTTACAGAAATTAGTCAACCTAAAGTGTAAAATAAGAAGATGCTGAAGAGTAAGGGGACTTATATTTCAATATGTCGTTATCAGTCAATATCACGTTTGTTAAAACTAAGCAGTTTTACTTAAATGATCAACTTTGTGGAGGAGACTGTCTTCTCTATTAGAGGTTATTCAGTGAGGATTTTGCAGATTTAGGCCGACCTAGTCCTCTCCTAAACTATCTGCACTTCTGTAGTACCACAGTAGTAAAACTCGAGTTGTGTGGCACTCACAAAAATAGAGAAGATTTGAACTAAATGTAGATTTATTCATAGAAATAATATAGTAGAATTTAATTAAAAAAGAATCCACACATGGTTATAATTCTGGTAATACATGAGCTGGCTTATACTGAACAAAACTGAAATGAGAATGACCAAAATTACAAGATGATAGAAGCTTTGACATGCAATATAAACAATGATAGTGAGAGTTATAAACAGTACAAGATGTATAAGCTATCAAATGAGAGGATGAGAATAAGAGAAAAATAAGGACAATAAAGGATTCAAAATTTAATTCCAAAAAAGGATAAGACAGAGTTGTACTTCAATACCATTAAACCATTCTGTTGAGATTAAATGACCAGCCTTATCGATCACTTTTTTTTTTTTTAATGTATTTTTGGGGCATTTTGTGCCTTTATTGATAGTAGAGAGACGGTGGATAGGCTTGTGAAAGGGGGTGAGAGAGTAGGGGAAGACACTCTGCAAACTGGTCACAGGCGGGATTCGAACCTGGACCGGCAGAAGCATGTACATGGGGTGCCTGGTTGCTAACCACTCCGCCAAACCAGCACCCCTTATCGATCACTTTTGAAGACTTTCTCGTTGAGGGGTTATTCAGTTAACACTGAATGATATATTCCTAATATATTTGTGCAATCAAGACAATATACAGGAGCTTAAATGCAGGTTTAGGCTGACCTAGTCCTCTCCTGAACTCTTTTAATATTAGTAGTATCACAGTGATAAAACTAATTGTGTAGCACTCACTCAAATAGAGAGGATTTGAACTAAATGCAGAAACATTCATAGGGATAATATAGTAGATTTAAAACAAAAACAATCCAAACATGGTTACAATCCAGGTAATACATGAGCCCATCTTATAGTGAACTAATCTAGAATAAGAATGACCAAAATTACAAGATGATAGAAAAAGCTTGGACCTGAGATACAAACAAAATACTGAGAAGTATAAACAACAAACAAGACGTATAAGCTATCCAAATGAGAGGATGAGAATAAGAGAAATATAAGAACAATAAAGGATTTAAAAATTAACTAAAAAACGACAAGACAGAGTTGTAACTCAGTACCATGAAACCAGTCAGTTTTAATCAGACTGTTTTTATTTGAGAGCTTATTCAGTGAGCAGATATATGTCTAATTTATCAGTACAATCAAGACAATTAAAGCCGCCTAGATGTACCTATAGATTGATCTAATCCTCTCCTAAACTTATGTCCTTCACATTAGTAATAACACTGTAATGAAGACTTTAATTGTGCAGAGCTTAATGAAGGGATTTGACTTAGATACACATCATCAATAGCAATAATATATTGAATATATCGAACACATGAACCCATCTTATACTTAACATGTACAAATCTGAAATAAGAATGACCAGAAATACAAGAAGAGAGAAAAAAGAGGTTTTGCCTACAACCTTTTAAGGATACAAAACCATTTGAGGGTGTAAAAGCTTTGACATGAGATACATTCCCTGTAATTGTACATCAAACGAAATGCCTTATTCATCAATGTTCTTATCCATAACTGTTGTAAATTACTTCAGCTGTTTCCAGCTCACCTGTTTTCCTTTCTTTTGTTGCTTTAGTTAACATGACCCCTGTGCTTTTTCCTCCGACTCTTTTGGTCTCTGTTTGACCTGACTGTTGATTTTTTTTATATGCAGAGTACTGGGTTCTATCTGTTCAAGCACTTTGTAAACTGTCTTTAAAGGTGCTTTATAATTAAAGTTATTATTATAAATAATGACAGTGAGAAGCAGAAACAATTAGACCTATAAGCCATCAAATGAGAGAATAAAAGAAGAAAAGGACAAAAGAATATACAAGTTAAAACAAAAAAAACACTGAGAAGAGATAAAAACGGTAAGAGCTGTAGCTCAAACGGAGATGAGTCAAATAAAAAGTGCAGCAAAATGTAAAGTAACTGATAACTGAGGTGACATTGGTGCTATCTTCAGCTCTACACTGCTGTACAAAATGAAATGTGCGCACTATGAAGCTGTGACTAAAATAAATAGATGCTGAATTGTTAATAGCATGTGATGAGTATAAAGTCTTTTAATTTTTGTGAACCTCTGTGGAGCGTGTGAATAAAACTAGGCCGACAATAACTGAACATTTGTTTTGTTAGATCTGTCTGAGCTTCAATATTTTTTCAAAAATATGGATCTTATAGCTTCAGTAGGTATAAGCCTTTAAACCAATTTAATTCAATTCATTTAATTTCCATTAAAGACTTTTAACATAAATGTTTCTGTTAGATACTTTATACCAGCGTCAGCCACAGGCTCATTCAAATATGTCAGAATATTGTTACTAAAACATTATTCCACCTTATTAGTGCATGTTAAATCACAAATCAGAAAAATATGATGCCTGACAAACAGGCAATACATAACTGTTGTACAAATGTTTGATATTTTGATTTTGCTGCTTGTTGGCATGTGTTTCAAATCATTTAATCTACGACCCATTACAAGTCTAAGTACTGAATCCTTGAAGTGACACATCTGTATCAGAGGAAAGATGCATTAGAAAGGAAAGCATCCATTAGAAACGTTTGCACACTGTAACTGCACAATAACACGGTCCATTTATGTTTTTGTGAAGTTAAGACTGAATGCAGGAGTTTGCCTGCATTAATTTTTAATCTAAGCAGAGAATGACCAAATACTGTCTATCAGGAACTTTTACTTTTGTTGCTTTGTTGTTGAAACATGTATTTATAATGTGCTTTATGATTTAAAGATGTATCGTATCAGAGCTTTGAATCTATGGTCTTGCTAACTTGACCAAAAAGTTGCTTGTTGTCAAATTTGAGGTATTTGGTGAACTTTGTGAGCTTAACTCTGGAGGCATGAGGACGTCCTGGCTGGCAGTGCACAGCTGAGATCATCAGGCATCTATCTGAACTATTTGTGCTCTTATCTCCGACGAGTGAAAAAGCTCCTTTTATCAGCCGGGCTGCCTCACATCTATATTGAGCTGGTGTGGGTGACTTCATTTCCTCTGCTCATTGTGCCTGCTGTTTCTGCCATCCTGCCTCTTAACAAAACAGCAAACACTGAAAGGGACCTCGGACTGTTCTGTTTGTCATGTGACCTGTTTTTAAGCACTGAGAGTTTCATCATGGTGTCACAACATGCACCCGCATGAGAGGAAGAGCAGCAATGATGATGCAAACTGTAGTGTGGACATAACACCTACTGCTGTGTAATGTCATTGCAGTTAAAGCTCCTGCCAGAGAGGCTTAAAGGTTTTGTTTTGAAGTGCTGTGACACCATCCCAACACTGCCCTCCATCTCTTTAAAACTAACACTGCTTTCACATCAAACTTGGCGGGTCAACACATTTTTTTTCAATGCTAACAATCAGCAAGTGACTCCTTTACCACTGCCATACGCATCAAGCTGATGTCATAACGTTGATGGCGTCATTCGTGTGCCGAAACACGACCATGTAAACAATGGAAAGGAGCATAGAGGCAGTCGACAAGTTGGTCAGCTGTTTTCTGTTCTTTGTACTTTTGTCCCTTTTTATAAATATACAAACCCGGCACAGACTGAACCACATTTGAGTGCTAATGATACAAATGGAATATGTTGCTGAGACTGCAAAGAGTCACTTAAGTTGCAGACAGAGGGGACGGACGCGATGTTATCCCATTGGCATGTTACACCAACGTCATGACGTGACTCACCGGGTTGACCCGGGTGTGATGTTCCTACTGAAGCTGATCGAAGGCATGAAAAACCTGTGTTGCTTGCAGGGTCAGTCAACCCGGGTCAAAATGCCACTTAGACCCATTCAAACTGCTGATACTGCTTGCTACCTGGTATAAACATGTTTTTGCAACTCTGAAAGGGGTATAAGGGATAAAGTGTATCTTCAAAAGTTGTTAGTCTTGTGGGTGTTTTATCCACATGGATCTGGCATTTTGGGAGCCCGAAACAGCACATATTTTGTCCTAGAGTGAGTAAATTACAAAACACTGCCCTTATTTTTCTATATGCAAACTTTCAGAAACAATAACCTCAAGTCACAGAATATTCTGTTGATGCAGACTCATTAACGTGCAGCCAGGGCTTCTACCACCTTCTTTTGAGCAGCACCATGTCCGATATTGTATTTTGCAGCTGCTGTCACAGCATTTGAGGCCATATCCATTCTGCAAATCTAGTATTGATACACATATTAGCAGGGAGTAAGTGATGATATTTTAATTATTCCCAACATAAGATCCTCCAGACTGGTCTGACCTGATAAGAAAGCTCAACTTCAATCATAACAATACCAACTGAAAAAAAATAGCACTGAATGTAAGAGCTGGCATTACTGGAGTAGGAAAACTGCCTCTACCCCTTTTCCATTTCCCTGACCTCACTTCCTTGTCTTTCTCCACAGGGTGGGTACTTCCCCGAGCACGTCAAATCCATGAGCAGTCTGCGATGGCTGAAACTGAACAGAACAGGACTGTGTTACCTCCCAGAGGAGCTGGCCTCTCTGCAGAAACTGGTGAGACTCTGCAGACTTTCACTCATTATCACTGCGCTAAACAGAGACATGGATTTATGATGCAGCTGCTGCTATTGCTTGTTTCTTTTTAAGACTTTTTTCATTTATAGAAGAAATTATTATGAGTGTTAGATGAATGGATTAACACTAAACTGAATCGGAAAGAAGTTCCGGTTCAGTTTAGAATTTATGTGTCTCTGTGAAAAAAAAATCAGATGCAAATGCCAAGACGTTGGTGAACTGTCATCACCCAAATGCAAAGTGTCAGTGCAGTTGTGTTGATTCCTTTAAAGGGATAAGCCATTATTTTTGTTTTCATGTCTTGCCTCACTTCTGAGTCCATGACAGGCAGATAGACACCATTCTTTGACTGTGTGTGCAGTAACAAGCAAGAGACGGATAGAGCTCACCCACGGCTAACTAGTTTCTCTCAAACACTGGAAGTCAGTGGGAACTGTTAGCCTGCCTCTGCCTACAGTCTTCAGATAAACTCTTCAGCAACTCTAGCCAGAGTTTGGAGAGACTAAGATTAGCACTTTGTGCATTTTTCGAAAGAAATAAACAAAACTAAACCCCAAGAAATCATCCTTGTCCTCTCTTACTAAGTCAGCCATAATCCTAAGTGCCAATCTCCTTCTACTCATAAACAGAGTCTTTGTTTTTTACTTTCTTATAAGCATGTCTGTGGTGGTTTGCACATGTGCCCTGCATTTAAGTTCTGTATGTATTTCTTATGAAAATTATATAGTTAGCGTAAATGTATGTCTGCATGTGCTTGTTAATGGGTATATATGTAAATATATATATACATATTACTTATTTTATTTTATTTCTTTAATCTCTATTTTTGATGGCTGTTTGTTATTTTACTAGTTTGCTTAATTACCTCCGCCAAGGAGGTTATGTTTTCGGGAGAGTCTGTTTGTCTGTCTGTCTGTCTGTGAACAAAATTACTCAAAAAGTTATGGATGAAATTTTCAGAAAATGTTCAGCATGGGAAAAGGATGGCGTGGTTTAATTTTTGTGCTGATCCGGATCAGCGTCTGGCTACCATGACGAAAAAAGTGATTTTGGTGAATAACTACTGAACTAAAATAGATATCATTATGAATCCAATTGCTAATGGTATGTTTTCATGATCAAGTAATCTTAATATTTCGATGAAATAAAGGTAGGACTAATATTTATGGTGAAAATCACAATATGGGTGGGGACTGTGGTGCTGGAGGAGGTCTGCGCTCTCCGAGTGCTTTTCTAGTTTTGTGTTGCTATTCTTTTGGTGCTTTGTCCTCTGAGTGTTTTGGTCTCTGTTTGACCTGATTGTTATTTTTTCCGCAGCGTGTAATGATGTCACTTGGCAGAGCTGTTATGTACCTTTTTGTGGAAAATGGAAAAATAGTGTAAAAAAAGTGCTAAAAATTTTTTAAAAAATAAAATGAAAAGGTCACAACAAGCACACAGGACTGTTTACATGGCTGAAGAGTTAATCTGATGACTGTAGGCAGAGGCAGGCTAATGCTACCCATTGACTTCCAGTGTTTGAGCTAAGCTAATTAGTGGTGGACGAGGTCTTCCTTGTTACTGCACGCACAGTCCAAACACTGGTGTCTTGTCATGGACTCTGGAGTGAAACATGGAAACAAAAAAATGTTGGCGTATCCCTTTAATAAAGAGTTTTGGTATGTTTTTGTCTCCAGCCCACCTCACAGAAGTCAGGCTGGTGCTCCAGTTTCCTGTTTGTCCTTCATACTAACAGAGAGGTGACAGAAGTGAAGTAAATCTGTGATAAGTCAGGCATGCCAGATTCGTTGAACTTGATAAGTCTCACCGATCACATCAGCTGACCCCTGATAAGAACACACACCTCAGTCTTCAGCGTGTTAGATAGGATTACCTCCGCTAAACCTGCGAAGCCCCAATCAGACGGCCAAGGTGAGAAGATGATCTCAGCTAACACGCTTGATCTTCCAGGTGGAGTAAATAAGATCAGCCTGTTCTGTGAGGAGTCACCGTGTCTGGGGTTTGTTTATCTGAAACATGCTCTGATTTTATCAAGTTTGTTATGAGCTCACTCCTTCTGAGGAAGCTTGGCATTAAAGAAGGTGATTCACGGCACAGGAATGACTAGGATGAATATTTAGGACATTTTTGTAGGATTAAGATGGTTCTATTTTATTTGAGTAATGTCCTGTGTAGGAATATACAATCCAGAATAGGGCCCAAGCCCGACCGATAAATCAGCCAGTTATAACCCTTTTCAAAGTATTCAAGATCAACCAGACTTTTGCTGATATATTGCCGATATATTCTTAATTTCTCATAAAACAGTAAATGCTGTCGGTGTAAGAATTAAAACAAAATTAATCTATATATGTACGTTTAAAAAAAAAGGTTATTTTATTTTGCAGGATTTTACTACTGTCTGCACTCTTTTATTTTGTACTTGAAAGCTGCAGAGAACAAAAATAAAAGATGCCCATGAAAAGAAATGCACCTTAGTGTTTTTGTTGCTTTCCTCTCCTTTCCCGTTTACATCTATTTAAAAAGTTGTTTTACTTGTTCATAACCTACCTCTAATGTACATCAACAAGAAGTAAAAGATATAGTGACTCTTTTTAAGGTATATAATTAATTTCCTAGAGGTTTAATGCTTTTCTGCATGTTATTGTACTTTAAAATTCCTCTGTGTTGTAAAGTTAAATAAATACTAAAGGACAGATATTATAAAACCAGAATATGTTCTGCCTTTAACTCATATGTTCATTGATGTGTTTTGGGACCAATTTTTTTTTCCAATTCATTTTTAATTTTTTTTTTTTTTTAGTTAATTGGCCGATTAATTGATCATCTGTATTTTTTCTCCGCCAAATATCGGTATTGGCATTGGCCTAAAAAATCCATATCAGTTGGGCCCTCCAGAGTACAAGACACATTTAAAACTTTTTTTAGTGCTGCACTGATTGTGAAACCAGTGCTGATACCGAACTTAACAGTTTCAAAAACGATCATCATAAAGACGAAGGCGTCTCAGAAAATGTGTGCGTCTACATGAATGCACTTGATATGCATGAAAGCGCTGTAAAACACATGCCAGACCTCTAGGGGCGCTGTAACAAGCGGAAACAGACGAAAAAACATGCCATAACGTGTCCTCGATAAGTGTTTGTTCAACTCGGTGGTGATTGAGAAGAAGGAGCTTTTGCTGCAACAGGGATAGTAGGGTCACTAGCTTAATCAGCACATATGCTACACTGTACACTGCCATTGTTGTTGTCGTTGTCGCGTGTGGCGCATGCGTGTCAATGAAGATATGAAACTATGACGTAAGCGTATCTGAAAAGTTGCAGAGAGCCAGTAATCACGGAGCTGCGTATACGGCATTTCAAAATCTTTCCACTCTGGAACCTGGTTTTAAAAATGATCGTTTACAGACCCCCAAAACGCTGTCTTCGTATGGATGATACGCAGATTCGGCAAAAAATGTATGCGTTTAGACCTCGGTTTGTCTTCGTGTGGATGGGGCCTTAATGTGGAGTCTGTGCTCAGCCAGCTTTACTGTTAACTTGCTTATAAAAGAGCGGCTTCAACGAATGTGATGGAAACTGTCAAAAAGAGAAGGTTTTAATTCTCTCTGGTAGATCCCCAAAACTTCCTGCATCTTACAAACTGGACTAAATATTTTTTTGTGATTTAAATCTTTTTCAGGAGCATCTCTCAGTCAGCCACAACAGCCTGACCACATTACACGGAGAGCTGTCCAGTCTACCAAACCTACGGGTAAGTTAACCCACCAAGAAAACACAAAGAGAGCCCACGCGTGGCTCCATTTTACTCCAAACTGTGCCAACGATGTGATGGTGCACTGATTATTTTTCTCTCTCTGTGCAGGCGGTGGTGGCCAGAGCCAACAACTTGAAGAACTCTGGAGTCCCAGATGACATCTTCCAGCTGGACGACCTCTCTGTGCTGGTATGTTTAAACACTCGCTCTTAGAAGCAGGATTAAATCACAATTACGGTTTGCTGCCAAAGTTTTCACTCATCTGAAAAGTGTGTTGTTGATTTAGCTGAAAACATTTAACGCAGAAGTTGAATGAAATCAAAGTAAGATTTGACACATCAGCTATAAAAATGAAACGCTGGATGTTGCCCCACTGTGGCAAGAACTGTACTCAGCATTATTTTTGGCTAATGTGATGATCTGGATGTTCCACACAAACACTTTATTTTTAGATATTTCCAAGACCACCATCACCGATAATGATACCGACTACCTAAAACTGATCTGTTCCTTTCATATTTCAAATCTGGTTGTGTCAGAAATGGATGTGAAGCAAGAAAACCAAGATTTTATTCTTAAATAAACAACACTTGTGATCTATCATGGAGACATTAGGATGAATGGGATAATTGGTGACAATATCAGCGTTAAATATTGCTAAAGTTTTTCTTTTCTGAAGCTACAACTATGAAGCTTTTCAGGGAAATATCTGCAGATACTGATTATTGGTCTGGTCAGATAACGTTGTGCATCCCAAATTATTTCTCATCTGCATAAAATACATTTTGTAACTGGCAACACATTAAAAAACAGGCAGACAATGAACCTGCATGAAAAGTGTTAGATTATGTCTTTAAATCACAACAAAATATCAACTTCATCTTTGAGTCAGTTGTGTTGTACTCTTCTTAGTGGAATAAATCAAGAATAATAAACATTTTTTAACCAAAACTGAGCACAGCATTGTACGAGGCACAGAACATGTTTAATCCTGATTTTCCAATGTTTATAACTGTCTTAGATCGACACAATTACTTTTACTTGTTGGCTTTTAATTCAGCTTGAGAGTTGAGTGGTTTCTGTTCCCTTATTTTCTCCAGTTTGGCTTTTAATTTCATTTAATTCTTACAATTTGTCATGCCTTTTTTAAAGTTTTTTAGGTCCGAACACTGATCATTAGTCACCAATAATAATAAATAGCTAAAGATTTTATTGTGGTGTTGAGTTTGTAAGCTCTACTCTGAATTACTGCCATGTTTGTAGTTTACTTCCACCACAACAGGTAGTTACATACAGTCTGAGGTCTTTTGAGCCCTCTAGTGGTGTCCTCAAGTAAAACATGTTACATAAAGCCAATTATGTAAACAAAAACCATCATCTGGAATATGGATAGGAATCGAAAACTAATTCCAGTTGAGAATCGTTGACAGCCCCATAAAGGAATCAATATCATGAGTCTTTTTCTAATCAATTCCCTTATCAATTCCTTCCACTGACAGGGTTCAGAAGTGTCACAATTCTGGCTTAATTTTGTACAAAAGGCGCCTATTGCACAACCTTAAGTGAGTGGAAACACCAGCAACTTGCAGAAGCAGTTATCTATGCTGTGATGTGTGTTTGACATTGTTGAAACTGATAATCTACAGGCCAACATTTGCCCACATAAAAAATCTGCAGGAATCAATAAGGGAATCGTTAAAGAATTGGATCAATTAGCAGAATAGTTAATAGCATTGGTATCAGTAAAATCTTATCAATTCCCATCCCTAATCTGGAAGTATATCTCTGACTTAATTAAACAGAAAATCCAAAAACTATTTAGCTTACTTGTCTTTAAAACGTTTTAAAAATTCTACATTTCTTGTGAACAACCGTCTTTCTGATGTCATAAATAGAGATTTGGTGCATCTTTGTTGTAAAAAGTGTTTGTTGGGCAGTTTCAGTAAAAAAAAAATCAAAGTTCTTCTGGTTTAGCAGCAGCTGCCATGCTGTTAAAGAGTGTTAGTTGAATTAAATAAACAAAACTAGAACAGAAATGTAAAAAAATAGGTTAATATATCTGATCACAGCAGCATGATTCATCTCACAGCTCTACTCAGATCGACTGATTTCAAATCTCTTCCAACCTTCACAGTTCCAGAAATAACTCTGGCATGCAGATGGTGTTTACAACAAAAACAGAGTTGTGTTTTCCCACACTTGTGTTGTTATTATTCTCCTGCAGGACTTGAGTTACAACCAGCTGACGGAGATCCCCAGAGACCTGGAGAACAGCAAGAACATGCTGGTGCTAAATCTGAGCCACAACGGCATCGACGCCATCCCCAACCAGCTGTTCATCAACCTGACGGACCTGCTGTACCTGGACCTGAGCGACAACAAGCTGGACAGCCTGCCGCCACAGATGAGACGCCTGGTCCACCTGCAGACGCTCATCCTGAACAACAACCCACTGATGCACGCCCAGCTGCGGTAAAAACATGAGCGGCGGATCAACCGCAAGATAATCTCGCCCCCTTTAGACAATCACAGAAGAGACTTGATTTTATGATGCTCCAAAGATCGTCACATTTTGCTGTGGTGTTCAGAGTGATCAGGTCTGCCTGGAATAATATCATGAACTGTAAAAATAATGAAATCTGATCTCAGTGCAATATTCACTATGTTTACAGTAAAGACAACAGTAAGGAAATCACTGATCAAAAGCACATGACACATTATTCATCATCTAAATTTGATGACAATCTGTTTTCATTATTTAAGGGATACTTTAACTTCTCCTAAAGCCCCAGTCACACATTCCCGTTTCCCATGGCGATTGTGCACGATTGTCATAATCCTGATGAAACTTGCTTTGGTCGTGGTGCATGCGCTACTTGGTCTGGATCAGCGTTGTATAGTCGTGGATGAATGGCGGGGAACGTGGAAGGGTCCCAACAGCTTTGAACTGTTCAAAACGGTCGTGGAGAATCGCCGCTCTCAGTGTAGCAGGATGAAAGCCTAATGCAGTCCGAAGACCAACGGTATTAGCGTGGCATGTACAGAGCTCAGTTGGGCTGATCGGCTCAGTCGGAGCTTATGTGATGTGAACTGAGCTCCAGAGGGGCTGACGACGTGTCAGCGGGATGGACATTCATGGAATCCTCGTCATATCACTGTTTTAACCTAACTTGAGCGGGACGAACGCCCCCCAAGCGCTGTAGAAGCTCTACTGACGGTGTATTTACGGGGTGTGTCCAGGGGTGAGACAGTCCTTTCATCCTGTAGCATAGCGATCACACCAGTTTCACTTTCGCCAAAAGCGAAGGATACGCCACCAACATGGAGGAGACGAGCGCCAATCTATCAGAAAAACTTGTAACCAAGAAAAATGTCGTCTCTGTTGTTTGGACACATGTTGGATTCTGTACAGAGGACATTGAGCAGAAAGAAGTTGAATGTAAATACTGCAGGAAGACCATTTTGATGACCATTGGTACCACCACAAATTTGTTCCAGCATAGTATAAAATAATCATTATTCATTAATCGTAATGGAGGTAAGAGCTTCAATTAATCGTGATACTGGGATTAGGCAATATCACCCAGCCCTATTATCAGGATTGGCCAATATAAGCCTAAAAAGGCGAGTTTCATATCCCCAATACTGACATATTTGCAGATATTTACAGGCAATATATTGGCCACACATATCAGCCATATATCAACTGGAATATCGGCAAATTACACAAATGTGTAATACTGATGCGCCTTCTCATGACTGCATGGGTACATTTAAGAATCAAGAGTTCAATTTTTGCAAAAGCTAAATGCTGTTTTTCTTGTTTTACAAAAATGTATTATAACACTGAAAGAAAAAAGTCAATTTTGTGAGGTACAGAGCTTGTGCTCTTGACCAGAAATGCTAGTATCCCTAATTGTTACATCTATTTTGACTGATTTTATTTTCTGTCTGAGCAGCCAGCTGCCAGCCATGGTGGCTCTGCAGACTCTCCACCTGCGGAACACTCAGAGGACCCAGAGCAACATGCCGACCAGCCTGGAGGGTCTGACACATTTAGCAGGTAACGCAGCTTTTTATTTCAGATTTGGTCTCTTCTGTTTTTGTTCCTGTGGTATTAAAACTGGCATTGATATTGGCTGATTCAAACTAGTATAATTCCAAAGTTTGAATTCTGGCATTGCAACCTGGCATGAGGCCTGTGTTGAAATAACTGACAGGACAGTTTATGGTCATCTACTCGTCACCTGTTAGGATTTTACAGCGGTCATTAAACACACCTTGGTACAGTTTAAAAGGCGGTCAATGAAGCGTACATTTCTAACTTAAAGAGACTGTGAGGAGTTTCTAAGTAATTACAAAAAAGTCTCACTTTTAGATATATGCCTGATCGAAATACACACTTTAAGATGAGTTTTATAGCATCTAAATAGGTTATCTATAAATGCTATTCCTTAGCCTTCTGGTCGGGTCGGACAGGGCTGGACTGGCCTGGATACTCAACTTCGGGAACAAGACTATAAAATCTAGAGCAAATTTATATTATTTTATTACTTAGATTACACGTCTTAGAGCACTGGGCTGTAAGTAGCCATATATAGCTGGCTACAACTACGATAATAAGTTTTCCAAAAATTGCTTGTTGTCACACATCAAAAACTGCCGCTACGTAACTAGAAAGAGATACATTACCTCGTGGCTTTGCATCCTGTCAGTTGTTGAAAAAAGAAGTTGTAAAGCAATGCAGAGTTTGGCTTGGGTTATGTCTTGGCGCGTTCCAGTTGTAGTCAGAAGTAGGAATTTCTGGGTTCCGAGTAGGAAACTGCATCTGGAACGTCCCCCGAAGTCGGAATTTCCTACTGAGAACTCGGTGAAACCTCACCACCCCCGAGTTGACAATGGAAGATGGATGTCCCCAGTGTGAACAGTTATTTAGCTCCTGTAATAATCCATTTATTTGCACTTCTGACTGGGGTGTGTCGCTCTAGATCAGCTGTATACATAGTATTGTTAGACTTATATTTACAAAAATGCTGCCATAGTGATAATCACATTCTTCATGTGATATTTGTGAACAACAACGCAGGGCGTGCTAACAACAGCTAACAATAGCCTGGTAGATCAGCATGTTTTTTTTTTTCTGACTTCAAGTGGAACGCCAATAAGTTGGAGATAATGTTACTCCCATTTATGAGGTTACTGGAACGCAGCATTACGACAGTCGGCGCACGTGCTCATGGGTAGCAGAGTCTTTATTTCGCTGGTAATAGATTCTCCTCATAGCGCCTTTAAATTAATTCTTCAGTCTCCAAAGACCAGATATTTTATTGTCTAAAAAAGTAAAAAACTCTCCACTGTGCAGTAAACTGTATTTAAATTATAATACCTCAAATATTTCACCAAGACAATACCAAACATATATATAACCATTGTAAATACCACTTACTATATACTATATATTTTTAAATTCTTATTATTTTTATTTTTAATTGCTTAATTCTTTATATGTAAGTTTCTTCTGATATTTCTCTTGTATCCTGCTGCTGCTGTGAATTGTTGGACTAATGAAGGTACCGTATATCTTATCTTGTTGCTGGATCCCTTAACCTTGTCTGTGCTGCTTTTTTTTTTTTGTTTGGGTATTTTTTTTTATCTTAAGAGAGAACAAAGTTTGTTGGGAATTCTGTAACATGTATAGTCAGTGTCCACAGTTAAAGAATGTAGAGCTCCATACTGTGTCATGGCCTCTGTGTCAGGATATGAGGCTGCCCTACCTGACATGCATCTGTAAAAAATTTATTGTATTTAGAAGAACTAAGCTTTGTAAAAATGCACATAAGGCAGAATTTGCTGACACTCCATCTCAGAGTAATGTCTTCTCTTCTGGAGTGGTCATGGAAACGTTTAGGTTAAATACAATATAAAAAAATCAACTTTGATTATAGAAAATTTATTACAATGAAGACGTGAAATATACTCTCCAAAAAATATAAATGCACAAACTCAGAAGGTTAAGGTAAAATGTCCTCTCCCTGTATATGCCCAAAAATGTTATTTATCTGTGTAGAGTTTCAGTTGATTGCTCCCAGTGAGTACAATCCATTAGGGGTGTCCAGATACAACCTTTTCACCTCTGATACAATGGCCAGGCCTACCTTCTTGAACTTACAAGTGGAGTAAGTCAAGAAAAAAACTCTCCTTAAATTAATTGATTAAATCGATGTATTTCCCAGCCCTATTTGACACTAAAGCATAAATCAGGCTTGTGGATTTTGTTGTTTTGTTTAACGGAGTCATGTCCCTGCTGTCTCTCCCAGACGTTGACCTCTCCTGTAACGACCTGACCCGGGTGCCGGAGTGCCTGTACTCACTGGGCAGTTTGAAGAGACTAAACCTGAGCAGTAATCAGATCTCAGAGCTGTCTCTGTGCATTGACCAGTGGACTCAGCTGGAGACGCTCAATCTGAGTCGCAACCAGCTCACCTCACTGCCTGTAAGGACGATGACACAGTCGCATGGATGTTTAGATACCTTTGGTTCTTTTCTTTCAGTTTTATTTTTTATTAGTCAGACTTTCTGCCATTTTAAAATCTGCTTTGTGTCCGTGTAGTCGGCCATCTGTAAGCTGTCCAAACTGAAGAAGCTTTATGTAAACTCAAACAAACTGGACTTTGACGGGGTCCCACCGGGCGTAGGCAAACTGTCCAGCCTCACAGAGTTCATGGCTGCAAACAACAACCTTGAATTGATTCCTGAGGGCCTCTGCAGGTGAGACAAACACCAACATGTTAAGAAATCTGCTGTTAAATCATAAATTAAAGTTGTTTTTTTCTTTATTTGACACAAGTATTTTAATTTTTAAAATTTCCTAAAATGCTGTGGTCCCATGTTTATTAATTATACTGTGATATTCTGGAGGTTTGTTTACTCAGATGTAATGGTTTGTCTTTATTTTGCCATCATAGAGATGTGTTAATGTGCTGTTTTGTGTTACTGCTCAGGTGTGGAAAGCTGAAGAAGTTGGTGCTGAATAAAAATCGCCTGGTTACTTTGCCTGAAGCCATCCACTTCTTAACCGATTTAGAGGTAATCCTTTAATACTAAATCAAAAACAGGATTTTAATTGGAAAATGAAGGCTTAATTATTGGGCTCATATGGGCTTAAAAGTGTCATTAAGAGGCCTAAACCACGGAAGCTTAACATTTCTTAAAATCTAATACAATGAATTGATGTTTACACCTGGACCGACTGTGTTAAATCTGTAAAACTGAGATTTTCAGGTCATGGCAAAAGAAAAAAGATTATATGTTGGTTGAGTTGAACCTGGATGCAGATACAGGATATTTTTAAGGATTTGTAAACATTACAAGATAGAGCAGTTTTACACATTTTTGCTAATAACTCATTAAATTTTGAACAGATTTTGTTGATTTTTTTTAGGTAATGTTGCACATGGAACAAGAGAGAAGTGATTATATTTTGATGGTGATCTGAATCCACAAAATCAGGATATGAATAGTTCATTTGTTAGCAGGATAACTCAAAAAGTTATCCGTGGAATTTGATTGAGTATTCAGGATAGATAAAATAGGTTAAAAACCAGTAGATTAGATTCTGGTAGTGAGTCCAGATATGAATCCGGGAATAAATCAAAGAATTTAGGATTGTGAAATAGGAAAGTTTCCGTATTGTTTGCTGTATGATTTCATCGTAAATCAAAATGTACTGCATGACCAACCATATGGATTTAGAAAGAACAGGACCGCTTCGATGGCTCTCACAGATTTTGTAAAACAGATAACTGGTGCTGTTGAAAATTAATAATATTCTGTGGGAGTTTTCAGGGACTTTAAACAAGCATTTGACACATTCAGCCATGAAAAGCTGATAAAAAAGTTATTTCAATAATTGGAATCAGGATGTTCAAAATCAAATCAAAAATGAAGAAGATAAATCTTGGGGTTCCACAGGGATCAGTGTTAGGCCCGTTATTGTTTATTTTGTATGTAAGGAATATCTGTAAAGTCTCCTGCTATCTAAGGACAATCTTGTTTGCTGTTGAAGCAACTTTAGTTTGCTTAAAGATGCTATGAGGAGTTTCTAAGTAATTACAAAAAAGTCTCACTTTTAGATATATGCCTGATGGAAATACACACTTTAAGATGAGTTTTATAGCACCAAAATAGGTTATCTATAAATGCTATTCCTTAGCTTCGCAGTCGGGTCGGACAGGGCTGGACTGGCCTGGATACTCAACTTCAGGAACAAGATAATTAAAACTAGAGCAAATTTATATTATTTGGACAAGTCTTAGAGCACTGGGCTGTATGTAGAGATTTATAGCCGGCTACAAAACTACGATACTAAGTTTTCCAAAAATTGCTTGTTGTCACACATCAAAGACTACCGCTACGTAACTAGACAGAGATACATTACCTCGTCGCTTTGCATCCTGTAAGTTGTTGAAAAAAGAAGTTGTAAAGCAATGCAGAGTTCTGAGGAAGGTCCAAGCTGTATTCATTAGCATCACAACAAACACACGCCTTGGCTTGGGTCTTTTGGTGCGTTCCAGTTGTAGTCAGAAGTAGGAATTTCCAGGTTCTGAGTAGGAAACTGCAACAGGAACGCCCCCTCGAAGTCGGAAGTTCCTACTGGGAACTCGGTGAAACCTCGCCACCCCCGAGTTGACAATGGAAGATGGATGCCCCCAGTGTGAACAGTTATTTAGCTCCTGTAATAATCCATTTATTTGCACTTCTGACTGGGGTGTGTCGCTCTAGATCAGCTGTATACATAGTATTGTTAGACTTATATTTACAAAAATGCTGCCATAGTGATAATCACATTCTTCATGTGATATTTGTGAACAACAACACAGGGCGTGCTAACAACAGCTAACAATAGCCTGGTAGATCAGCATTCGACTTCAACTGGAACGCCGATAAGTCGGAGATGATGTCACTCCCAGTTCTGAGGTTACTGGAACGCAGCATTACGACAGTCGCCACACGTGCTCATGGGTAGCAGAGTCTTTATGTCGCCAGAAATAGATTCTCCTCATAGCACCTTTAAGGAACAATTTGAAAAAACTTTGAATACAGTGTGAAGTGAACTGAAAAAGCTGAAGATTTGGCTTGATTCAAATAACCGACCAACTCAAACTAATAATTAAATCATGATCAGTAATGTAGAAACAGAGTGAGTGTCAGAAATGAGTGATGATCGATGAAAGACTAAACTGGGATTCTTATATTTATCATATCAAATCAAAAAATAATCTACCATTTCCGTTCACCTCTTATACATGAGGACTTGTACACTTGGTTGTTTTTTAATGTTGCCTCGGTGTTGAAATATTGATATTATTGACTTTTCTTGCATCAAATGTGGTACCTAAAGGACCCTAAATGACACCAGACTGTCTTCACACAAACTAATTTTCAAATTCTGGTTGTAGATTCTGGATGTGCGTGAGAACCCGAACCTCGTGATGCCTCCTAAACCCGTGGACCGAGGGGCCGAGTGGTACAACATCGACTTCTCTCTGCAGAACCAGCTCCGGCTGGCCGGGGCCTCGCCTGCAACCGTCGCTGCCGCTGGAGGAGGTGAGTGTAGCTCTTGGTGAAGTTTGTGAAAATAACTGAGAAAACCGGAGAATTTTGCGAGGCTACTCTTCGTCTGTGTGTGCTGTGCAGGAGTCAGCCCAAGAGATCATTTGGCAAGGAAGATGAGACTGAGGAGGAGGAAGGACAACTCTCAGGACGACCAGGCGAAGCAGGTGCTGAAGGGGATGAGCGACGTCGCACAGGAGAAGAAGAACTTGGAGGTGAGGGAGGAGATCAAAAAGAAAGATGGGGACAGTATGATGTGAAAAGGGCCTGAAGTGACTCACATTTTTGGTTCCAATCAGGAAAACGGTGACTTGAAATACGGGGATTTAAAGATCCGGCGCTGGGACAAGAGTCTAGAGAAACCTCAGCTGGACTACTCGGAGTTCTTCCTGGAGGACGTAGGCCAGGTAGACATGGCGTTCTCCTAAGGAGTGTTCTTATTAGCCCTGTTTTCTTGAACATATAGAGAGAATTTCTGATAGAATACTTGTACCAATTGTTTCTACTTTCTGTCCTGCAGATTCCAGGTGTGGCAGTTTGGCAGATTGAAAACTTCATTCCCGTCCAAGTGGATGAAACCTTCCACGGAAAGTTCTACGAGGCTGATTGCTACATCATCCTCAAGGTAACACATGAACTTGACCAACATCATGCAGTTCATTCTTGGGCTGCAGTCCAATAATCCTTTTTGCTGAGGAAGGTTCCTAACTGAGCAAAATGATCAGGAAGTAGTTTGTGACAAGAGCTGTTCGAATAGTCTAATGCTGTTGTTGAGGAAAGTGGGAGTGACGTCATCTCCGAGTTATCAGCGTTACAGTTACAAAGCTGGAAAAAACTTGCCGATCCACCAGGCTATGGTTAGCTGTTGTTAGCACGCCCTGCGTTGTAGCTCACAAATACCACATGAAGAATGTACATAACACTATGGCAGCATTTCCATAAACACAAGTTGAACAATACTGTGTATACAGCTGATTTAGTGCCATAAACACTACTCAGAAGTGTAAATAAACAGAATATTACAGGAGCTTAATAACTGTTTACACTGGGGGCAGCCATCTTTGATTATCGTCTCGGGGGTGGTGAGGGTCCTCCGACCTCGGGGGGGCATTCCAGATGAAAATTCCCACTCAGAACTCAGAAATCCCGACTCCCCAGCACAACTGGAATGCAGCATAAATTAGGAAGAGTGGCTCAATGCTTCCTTTAGTGTCTCTTTAGCATCCGACCATCCTTTACAAAAGGAAAGGATATCGTTCTGTCCCACAATTCTCCATGGCAACAGGAACAGAATTTGGACTGCTTCCGAATTCAACCGAATAATGATGAACAAAATACACAAACCATATAAGTTACCACTGATGTTCGAACCTTTCGGAAGTTTATCATTTAACTAGATGGTCTTATTCTCTAATAAATTTGAACCTAGAATGAGACTTCACTGCTTCGCTGCTTTTTCAGAGTTACTGGTCTGTGTTGAAACTTGACACCACAGTCAGGCTCCATCTGGGCACATTTACAAACTAGCAGCTCCATATAGTCTACGTTCACTTTTGCCAAGAGTGAAGGATGCGCCACCAACATGGAGGAGACAAGCGCCAATCTATCAGAGGACGTAGTAGCCAAGAAAAATGTTGTCTCCATAGCTTGGGCACTTTTTTTTGGATTCTGTGCAAAGGGCATCGGCCAAAAAGAAGTTAAGTGTGAATACTGCAGGAAGACCATGTTGACGACCGTCGGTATCACCACTAATTTGTCCCAGCATAGCATAAAATAATCGTGCATTAATTGTAATCGAGGTAGGAGCTTCAATTGATTGTGATATTGAAATTAGGTAATATCGCCCAGCCCTACTCTGCACAGCAGTTTTACTTGCCTAAGTCCTTACGAATTCTCCTTTCCTTAACTTCATGATGTTTTCCATCAGGGGTAAGGAAAAGTGGTTAGCAAAGGACTTAGGAGGTGACTATTTGACCCTAGCCTTGTTCTCACGCTCTTCACGTCTTTCCTCTGGTGGTTGCAGACCTTCCTGGACGACAACGGTGCTTTGAGCTATCAGATCTTCTACTGGATCGGTCAGGAGGCCACCCTGGACAAAAAGGCGGGCTCGGCCATCCACGCCGTCAACCTCAGGAACTTCCTGGGTGCCGAGTGCAGGACGATACGAGAGGAGATGGGGGACGAGAGCGAGGAGTTCAGTGTTGTATGTAGAAAGTTGCAGACATTACCGATCCACCTCTAAATGTTCTTCAGTCATGAGTCCGTCTGAGCTGTTGTGTTTGTGTTTTGGTGTGTGCAGGTGTTTAATAACGAGATTTCGTACATCGAGGGAGGAACAGCGAGTGGATTCTACACTGTAGAGGATACGCACTACACTGTCAGGTAGGCCAGAAGAATTTAATCCAGAAAAGACGCTTGTATCACAATTCTGCTTTGTGCTTTTACTCTTTTATATTAAGTTGGGGAACCAAGGAGGTGGTGTTCTGCCAGCGTATGTTTGTTTGTTCGCTAGGTTATGCAAAACTTAGAGGATTTATTTTGCAGAAATTTTCAGGAGATGTTGGTAATGACCCAACTTAAAAATGATGAGATTTTGGTTGTGATCCAGATAACCACAATTAGTGAACGATTGTTTTTGCTCAATAACTGTGTTAAAAAAGCAACCTGAAAACTCATTTATTCATCCTGGCTTTTATGAAGAGCTTATGATTACCAATTTTTTACCTTTATTATTAAATTTAATATTTTATTGTCCATTTTTAGTGTTTTCTTGATATACATATTTTAAAAAATATTTTTACAATTTATCGTTTTAGATTTTTTTCTTTTTTGAACAAAGTATTTTTTATAGTTTTTTTTTTAAAATAACACAGAGCAAAAAACACCCCCAACTTTGAATTAACAGCCAGACGGTATTAAAATATATATTAATAAAAAAAACATATATATATATATATATATATATATATATATATATATATATATATATATATATATATATATATATAAAACACACAAAAAATAATAATAATGAAATAAAATAAATACAATAAATCAGGTAGATAGATCAATAATAGATTTAATTTTAATCTTTTAACTTTTTTATGTTTATTAGTTTAAATGTAATTTTAGTGTGTTATTTTTTACAGTCTGATGTTTCTTGGTTTTATTGCTTTGCATTTTCAGATTTTTTTTATTTTTATTTTTTTTATTTTTTGCTTTAGTTTCTCTATGTACATTAGTCTCTAAATCCTCTTTATATATTTATATATGTGCATGTACGTACATCCCTGAGCATTTATACCTTTTGTCAATCTCATTTTTGTGGTCTTGATGTAAAGCACTTAGAGCTGCAATTTAACTTGTATGAAGTGTGCCATATAAACAAATCCTGTTTGATTAATTGATTCTCAAGGTGAAGGAATCATAATGTAACTTTATCGTGGAAATATTGCTTATAGATGTAACAGCAACTTTTGAGCTACTTCTGCGGAGGTTTGTGCTTTCTGCTCTCTTTCTAGTTTGCAGCTTAGACTAACCCAGCTCAGAAATCAACTGGAAAGCACCATTATACAAATACAAAGATGGCTACACCAGATTTAAAAGTGACACGGGACCTCCACTTAACAGCCACTTAGCCAAAAATCTTACAAATAATGACGCTGATCTTGAAATACTGCATAAAATTCCAATACTTTCATCATAGAAGAGCTTATAAATTAAGGATTCTTGAATATGAATGTGTTTCTTTGCTCTTAAATGTCTCCATCAATGTTAAATCTTTGTGTGTTTCAGGCTGTACAGAGTTTACGGGAAGAAGAACATCAGGCTGGAGTCTGTTCCCCTGAAGGGCTCCTCCCTCGACCCGCGGTAACTCTCCCTCACACGTTAGGCTTTAATTACAACTCGACACACACACCCTTAAAGCCTCAAACATAAACACACCTCTCTTTGACTCGCTCATCAATCTGTCTTCACTCTAACGCCTCTCCATGTTCGCTCCCTCTCTAACTGCACTCTCTGGTTCTCTCCCTCTGGCAGTTTCGTCTTCCTCTTGGACACAGGCCTGGAAATTTTTGTGTGGAGAGGAGCCAACGCCACCCTGAGCGGCACCACAAAGGCCAGGTACGACACAAATCAAGACTTTCTCCAGCTGCAGTCTGACATATTAACACAAACTCTGCAGTAGGGCTGGGCAATATATCGATTAAATCAAATTATTTTCTGCAGGGGATTTAAAAATTAAAAATCAAGATTTTATTCATTCACTTACTTAAATTGTAAGTAGTTGCAAAGTTTGAAAAAATATAAATAATGAAACTTGATGGAGTCATGATGGAGGCCCTGGTCGCACTTTTATAGGCTTGTATTTATTTTATTTTTTATAATTAGATTAAATATTGATCAGATGGAAACAAGTTAAGCTTTGAAAATCCCTCAGCTTTCACTCTTTATGTACCTGCCTGCCTTAGAACTACATAATCAACATTTTATGACATGCACTTTAATTTTAAGAGGGAAATTCTGATTGATTTAGGAATATATTTTGACAACATAAAGGTAGAACTTCATTAATGTCCTTTTTTGTGTCACTTGGAAGTTTTCACTTTGAGAGGAAAAAAAATCGATTAAAATTGTAAATCAAGTTTTGTGGGGGAAAAACAGGGGTTTTTCGTTAAGGCCATATCGCCCAGCCCACTCTGCAGGTTCCAGCCCAACTAGAGATTTAAGGGTATGAAAATCTCATATCCTGGTTATCTTTTGTTGTTATTACAATTGCGGTATTGTTGTAGTGAGCTCAAAATGTTAAAAAAACACATTTACACATGGTTGAAATAATTTTATACTTGTAATATTATAAGTTTAACAGCCTTTTTGTCAATAAATGTGTCAGGAAATGTCCTACGAGCACATTTTTTCACCCTTTTTCATGTGAAGTGAAAGTAAAAAATTCTGGCAGTTATTTATTATTATAATATTATAAATGTTTAAGCAGTGTGTAATTACAAGAAAATTAAAAAAAAATATTTGATTTTTAAACAGTAGGGCTGGGACGATCCGCTTTTCGCCCAATTCGATTTTTTACAATTTTTTAGGCGCCGATTCAATTTAAATTGCAATCCTACGATATTACTGATTTTTGCAATCTTATGTTAGCTTTTTTAACAGCGGCGAAAAAGATGAACAATGATGATGCCTACAGACTATATCAGGAAAAATACACATCACATGTGAGTCTGTCTTTTTCTTCTTGACTTTCTTCTATCAGTTTCCTCTCGACATCCTTGTAAAATCCAAACTTCGACCAGACTTAAGACTTTGTCTGTTTCAAGGGGAAAAACCTCCGCTTAAGGTCTGAGCGGGGCTTCGACTGCCTCACATTTTTACCGACGTAGTTCTGGCTTTTCCAGGCAATGAGCAGCATCACCATGAGTTATAGACACAGCGTGGTGAACAAACACAGTTTACCGGTAATTAAAACAGGGAACGGTAATATGAACCATTTACCATTTTGCCGGTAACCGTTACATCCCTAAGCCCATCCACACATGGACGAATCCTCACTTGTTTTTCCGTCTTTCAGGTTATTTGCAGAGAAGATAAACAAGAACGAGCGAAAGGGGAAAGCGGAGATCACGACCCTCGCTCATAAAATGGAGCCTCCAGAGTTTTGGGAAGCACTCGGAGGACAGCCGGAGGAGATCAAGAAACACGTGCCGGATGATTTCTCTCCCATCAGACCCAAACTGTACAAGGTGGGTGGTCTTAATCCACGGCTGCTCTCTAAAATCTTCAGCATGATGGTTATTGATGAAGTGGTGAAGAAATGTAGCTTGAGGTAGGTGTTGGGGATGTAGGAGGTGTGTGGGAGCCCTCTGCTTTAGCACAATCATAATGTCTCGTGTGGTCGTGTTTTTAACAGATTTGTGATGTTCGTCATGTAGGTCAAACAAACACTCTTTAGAAGTGTAATATTTGAGCAGATCTTCATAATAAAGAAGATAAAATGATCAAAACTTATCATATTCAGCTTTTTGGTCTATCAGTCAGGGCTCGACAGTGCGAGGAGGTACTCCTATTTGCTACTAAAAATATTACTGTGCGAGTTGAGATTTGCATTTGGTAGCACCAGTGCGACTACGAAAAATGACTGTTCAAACACGTTTTATCTTGTTTTGAACACGTTGGAAGTTGTGGCCGGTGGTATTCCTGAACGCAGCCTCCGCCGGAAACATGATCAGCTTTGAATCGTTTGTTTAATTGACCTAACTGCGCCGCTAGCTAGCCTTCAGTACACCCGACATGCCTGCACCGCCCTGTGCGAGGTACAGACGAACGTAAGCAGGCGCTCCCAAAGCCTCATCTCGACCAATCACAGTGCATCAGTGGGACGGGTTGCCGGGCAACATACACTGACAGAACAGCGAGCGACATTTTAAACAATTTTAGAAGAAAGACCAAATGAGCAATAACCAAATAACTATGAAGCCTATCGGTTATTATTTCAAAAGACCAACAGAACCAGAACATGTGGACTCTGAATTGAGGCAAGAGGACGAAATGGAGCAAGGAGGTGAAATTGACCAAGAGTTAGTGTTAGCTTCAGACGCTGTGTCTCAAGACGCCGGAGAGACAAGGCACAAAATTCCCCCAAAATACATAAAAACACAAATAAATAAATTTTAAAAATTTAAAAGATCTAAACATAAATATCTATAAATATAAATATAAATAAAGATATAATATTTATATAAATACATAAATTAAAATTTTGATCTGTTCATCTCAAAAATGTACTGTAACACTGAAAAACAAGTCAATTTTTCTTAAGTACGGAACTTGTGCTCTTGTCCAGAAACATCAGTGTCAATATCGGCAATAATGAATTAAAAGATATCAAAAATCCAATATCATGCATCCCTAGTTAAACTCCTGAAATTATTGCTGTGATACTTTTTCAGCCTGCTCATGAGTAAGCCTACGTCACAAACACTTCTCTTAGCCACAGACTTATGAGTGTTAATGAGTTATAGCTGTAACATTTATTCTAATTTATCTTTCACATACTTTTATATAAAAATGAGAAAATAATGGTCAGTTTCTGATCAAACTGGGTATCTTTAAATTAAATATTAGAAAATGTCAAGCGACAGCAGGAGGTCCAGGGCTGCTGCAGACTCAGCGGCCTGAGTCTGGAGTATTTGTGAATGAACACGTTTGTCTGCATCTCCTCTAAACTAAAACCTCACATGGACGTTTGCACATCTGTCCCACAGGTGGGTTTGGGTCTGGGCTACCTGGAGCTGCCTCAGATCAACTACAAGCTGTCAGTGGAGCACAAAGATACCAAAGTCAAACTGGACACTCTGCCGGAGCTCAGACTGGTACGTCCCACTGCTGCACGATCAAAACAGGGCATCTGAATAAAGCCAAAGTGAAGCCACAGCCTCTACTGTCCCCCTTTTTCAGGTTCAGTCTCTGCTGGACACGAGGTGCGTCTACATCCTGGACTGCTGGTCCGACGTGTTCATCTGGATCGGGAGAAAGTCTCCTCGCCTCGTCAGAGCAGCCGCACTAAAACTGGGTCAGGAGATCTGCTCCATGCTGCACCGACCCAAACACGCCTGCGTCACCAGAAACCTGGAGGGAACCGAGTGTCAGGTAACGCTCTGCTCAGAAGAGGACTTCAAATACGGGCTCGGCTGTCAGTGAGGATCAGGATCAAGCTTTGCTGCTGAGCCTTCACTCATCACACCAGTTTAAGAGTGTTTTTAAAAGTAAACAGTGTTTTCAGGCAGCACTTTTTCATTTAGTTTTAGTCTTTTGCCTTAAGTATCTCCTAGTTTTAGTCGTAATTTAGTCTTAGGCCCCATCCACACATCTAAACACATACATTTTTTGCTAAATCTGCATATCATCCATACGAAGACGGCGTTTGGGGGTCTGTAAACGATCATTTTTGAAACCAGGTTCCACAGTGGAAAGATTTTGAAATGCTGTATACACAGCTCCGTGATTACTGGCTCTCCGCCACTTTTCAGATACGCTTACGTCATAGTTTCATATCTTCATTGACACGCATGCGCCACACGCGACAACGACAACAACAATGGCGGCGTACGGTGTAGACGCCTTCGTCTTCATGACGATCGTTTTGGAAACTGTTCAGCATTTGGTCTTCGTGTGGATGGGGCCTTAGTTGATGAAACTTCAAACCTTTTAGTTGACAAAATCTACTTTAAATTTAGTCGACTAAAATCTGATATGTAAAGTGTAAGGAATTTTTTGTTTCCTTGAATTTCTAAAGTCACGTTTTGCACTTGAATAAAATTAAACATCTAATAGCCCTTTATTGAATGTTAGTAAAGTTTGAATGTATAAATTAAATGAAATAAATTAAATTATTGGTTGGATCGCTCCCCATCTTTTCCCACTACCATGTAGCTAAGGCAGCTGTGATTAGGGAAGGGAATTGAAAACAAATTCCAGTTGAGAATCGTTAACAGCTCCATCAAAGAATCAATATCATGAGTCTTTTTGTGAATCAATTCCCTTATCAATTCCTTCCACTGACAGGGGTCAGAACTGTCAGAATTATCACTTATTTTTTTTTACAAAAGGCGCCTACTGTACAACCTTAAGTGAGTGGAAATACCAGCAACTTGCAGAAGCAGTTATTTATGCTGTGACGTGTGTTTGACATTGTTGACACTGAAAATCTACAGGAATCAATAAGGGAATCCGTTAAAGTATTGGGTCGATTGGCAGGCTTGTTAATAGCATTGGTATCAATAAATCGTATCAATTCCCATCCCTAGATGTGATTGGATGTCCCTCTTAACTCATCCAACCTTTCCACACAACCAAAGCAGCTGTGACTGGATATATTCCTAACTTGTCTCTACTTTCTATATGACCCAATTAGGTCTGATTGGATTCAGTATCCGTTAGGGCTGGAATGATACACTTTTCTACCAATTTAAATTTTGACAATTTTTTTAGGTGCCGATTCGATTTAAATTGCGATTATACGATATTGCCAATTTTTGCAATCTTCAGTTAGCTTTTTTAACACCAGAGAAAAAGTTAAACAATGATGATGCCTACAGACTATATCAGGAAAAATACACATCACATGTGAGTCTGTTTTTAGGATTTGTTTAGCAATATATTTTAAAGCCTGGATTGCATTTAAAAGTGGCTTATTAACACAGACTAAAATGAAGCATTTGAATTTGGAAAAAAAAAGATTTAAAAATCATCAAACAAAAACTCCAGAGACTTGTGTGAATCGATTTTTTTTCACCCACCCCTAGTATCTGTCAAACATTTTAGTCTAGTTTTTATTTGTTGATGAAAATGTTAACTTAGTTCTATATTTTGTCCATGTGCACTTGTTTTATTAGTTTCTGTCTAGTTTTCATCAAAGGAATGAAGGTTGTTGACAAAAACTTTGACGATAATAATAAGTCAACAAACTTAACGCTGTTTCCAGGTCTTCAAGTCGAAGTTTAAGAACTGGGACGACGTGTTGAAGGTGGACTACACGCGAGCAGCTGAGACGGTTCAACAGAGCGACAACAACCTGCAGGGCAAAGTACGTCATACATGAGTTCAATCATTTCATTTAGAGTCATTTTCCCAAAAGCATATGTTTGCACCTTGAAGACTCAATAAGATAAACGATTTCTTTTCTGGGTGCTGGTTTGGTGGAGTGCTAAGCAGCCCGGGACGTCCCATATTCATGCTTCTGTCTTTCTTTCTACTGTCAACAAAGGCCTAAAAATGCCCCAAAATAATCCTGAAAACACATTTTCTCTCTCGTAGGTGAAGAAGGATGCGGAGCAGAAAGACCAGATGAAGGCCGACCTCACCGCGCTCTTCCTCCCCAGACAGCCGCCCATGGCTCTCACTGAGGTAGGCTGGGAGTCCTTTGCTCTCACTTAAAAATCCTCTCTCAGCCTCTGATCCTTACGCTTGCTTTTTCTCTTTAAGGCCGAGCAGCTGATGGAGGAGTGGAACGAGGATCTGGATGGGATGGAGGGATTTGTGTTGGAAGGGAAAAAGTTCGCTCGTCTGCCGGAGGAGGAGTTTGGACACTTTCACACTCAGGATTGTTACGTCTTCCTCTGCAGGTAGGGATCTGTCTGAGTGTTTGACTCTAGTGGTCTCTGGTGAACTGATTGTTGATTTTATTTGGCCTTTTTCTACCTTTGTTCTGTCTGTTAAAGCACTTTGTAAACTTCTGTTTTTAAAGGTGCCATATAAATAAAGTTATTATTTTTATTATTGTCCATGTGGGGGCAGGTTTGAGGTAGAGATGAACAGGTTAGTCACAGAGGAGTGACGTAGGACTTCACAGTTTGAGCTACAGTTCTAACTGGACAGATGTGGCTTAGGCAGGGTCCAGAGTTTCTCCCCTCTCAACCAACAGCACTAGATTATCTTATGTTTTATAAAGAAGAGTATACATGTAAGGATTTTCTAAATCTGAAGAGTTGTTTCATCTGTTAGTATGGAAGAGTATAAGGGCCATTTTAGATGGAAAAAAAATCATTTTTGGCAGGTTGAGATTATAGTTTGAGATAAAAGGCAAAATGACGAGTTAAAAGTTGAAATGTTGACAATAAAGTTGAAATACAATTTCATGACAAGGTCAAAATGATGAGATTAAAGATAAAGGGCAAGAAAATAGTCAAAAGTCGACATCTCAACTTTTTTCTCAACATTTCGGCTTTTGTCACAAAGTTGTATTTTACTTCATTCTGGCCATTCCAACTTTGTTCTTGTTATTTCAACTTTAATCTTGAAATTTCGACTTTATTCTCGACTTCCCCAAAATTATCTTCTCCATCTAACATGGCCTTTACACTCTTCCGTAGTTAGAGACCCCACACATGAGGAAAAAAAAACAGTCATTGGACATTTTGTTCTGTGTGTGATGTGCTCTGATAATCTAAACACAGCACACACATATATATTCTGTGCCACCACTGATCGAGAATCTAGTCCTAGACAGAAATCTGATCAAACGTGATCTAACAAAAACGAAGAAGAAACAAACCATGCAACATGGAAGAGGACAAACAAGATTAGGGAATGATCGTAGTCTTGGGACTATTATAAAATCCTGAACTAAAAAAAAAACAAAAAAACAATTTTGGAAAAAATCCTAGAGACTGAGTGAACATGTGAGCTGATCCTTTAGTTCTAAGGTCCAGAACAACGTAGGTATTGAACAATATTTATGATTGTCAACCTGATAATCAGGACAAATTCACTCTTAACACACCAGACCACAGGATAATCTTATAGGATAATCTTATAAAACATCCCTGGTCATGAAGGGGGGAAGTCAGGACAAAAAAAGGTCGATGGTCGATAAGATTAACCTGTAACATTCTCCTGTGGTCTGAGGTGTTAAAGAGTGAATTTGTCTTGATAATCTGCTCCAAACGGGTCAGAGCTTACAATTGTAAACATTAAACTTGTCAACTTCTCAATATCTATGACCAAAAGTCACCGTGCGTGGGGACAGCTGACGACTTTCAAGTCATGACTGCATGAATTATGACGTGAATGTTACCAATCAAGAAGCGAGCTGACTGAGGAACAAGGAGGCAGGAGTAAACAAAAAGAAACATGGCCGACCTGAAACATAAAGTTTGATGGATCTCAGAAATGAACCAGCTCATGTGTTCACACTGTCTCCAGGATTGTTTCCACAGTCTTTCCTTTTTTTAAGTTCAGGATTTTTCCATCATAATAGTCCCAAAACCACCAACACTCCCTCTTCTCCTCTGTCCTCCTCCATGTTGCGTTTTGTGTTTCTTCTTCTAAACTCGTTCAATATTTATGTTGCTCTGGACTTCAGAAATGGAGGCTCAGCTCACGTGTTGCTCATCAAATCAAATCAAACTTAATTTATAAGACACTTTTCATACTTAGAATTAACACTAAGTGCCTCACAGAGGCTAAAAACAACATAAAAACAGAATCCCCCCCCCACACACACACACACACACAAATACAGAGGCATATCCAGACACACACTTGCAGACATCAACATAGACACGCCTGCACCCACACACATTCATACTAGCTGTAAAGGGAAGAGAGAGAGAGACATGGCTGAGCACCGAGGATTGAGGTAGGAATAAACTACCTATGGGGGCCATCAACACTGAGGAGGGCTCCCGGCCCACAAGGAGCGCAGCCAGGGACTTCCCCGCCCCGCACAGACACGAGGCCCCACACCACAGTGCAGTGACCTCCGGCCATGCAGGCAGAGCCATCCCCTGGCAGTGGCTCATGCAACATGGTAGAGGACATACAAGATTAGGGAATGGCGGTGGTCTTGGGACTATCATAAAATCCTGAACTTAAAAAAAGACTGTGGAAAAAGTCCTGGAGACAGAGTGAACACGTGAGACCACCATCACTCCCTCTTTTTGTATGTCCTCTTCCATGCTGCATGTTGTGTTTCTAATTCGTTTGTTCAATCACATTTAGATCTTGGAGGACTAGATTCGAGATCAGTGGTTGGACAGAATAATTATGTGTGTGGTGCTGTGTTGAGATTATCAGAGCACATCACACACAGTAAGATGGAAACTATTCAACTCCTGATGTTTTATCTTCACGTGTGGGGTCTCTAACAGATACAACATGTCTTCAGTTTTATGAATCCTGATTTGTGGACCCGCTTTACTGAGCCTCACTGTGTCCTCCTGCTCTCTCAGATACTGGGTGCCCGTTGAGTACGAGGACGACGAGAAGGAGAAGAAGGAGGGAGAAGGCGGTGAAGGCGGAGGTGAAGGGGGAGCAGCAGAGGAGGAGGAAGACAAACAGCCCGAGGAGGACTTTCAGTGCGTGGTTTACTTCTGGCAGGGCAGACAGGCCTCCAACATGGGCTGGCTCACCTTCACCTTCTCCCTGCAGAAGAAGTTTGAGAGTCTGTTCCCGGGGAAGTTAAAGGTAACAGGACAGGCTCTTCTTCTCCCTCTGTCGTTTTGTTTATGGCCTCTTGTTTGTCCACAACAGCCTCAGCCTGAACTCTTATCTCTCTTAAGGTGGTGCGAATGACTCAGCAGCAGGAAAACCTCAAGTTCCTCTCACATTTCAAGAGGAAGTTCATCATCCACAAAGGAAAGAGGAAACAGAAGACGGACGCTGCTCAGCCTTCTCTCTACCACATACGCACAAATGGAAGCGCACTTTGCACCAGGTACCAGGGCCGTCATTGGGTCAAATAGTTTAGTCTTTGAAATGATACTTGTTCAGGAAACCATATAGACCTTAGTAGAAAATGTGTCAGAAGTTAATTTGGGATTTTTGTTCATTTATTTATCAAAACTTGAAGGATAAGTCCTGACTACACTGCTAATCACACACAGACATTGCAAATGGTTGATTTTTTTTACACCATTGGTCATTAAAATAAATGTATGCTTTCTGATTTGAACATTTTAACAACCTTGTTCAGACATCAAACATTCTGTAGATTTCTTGGAAACATTTTATTAATGTAGCCTCTTTAAACGTCTTGACGTAATTACAGATGTTTGTTCCAAAGCACTGCTTTCAAACCTTAGTTTTATAGTTTATTAAACCTTCACTAAGTCAGGAAAGCCTGATCAAGATTCAGGGGGTCCTAGTAAAGACATTGAGCAAAACAAGCCATGCATAATCGCAAGCACAACATTGAAAAATACATTTAACCTCACTGAATTACAAGTAAATCAGCAAATGGCTATGAAACTATCAGGGATGCACGATATTATCGGTTCGATATCGTATTGGCTGATACTGAAATTTTTGCAGATATTTACAGCCAATTTATCTGCTGGAATATCAGCAAATTATACTTATGTTCAAAACTGATGCACCTTCTCATCACTGTATGGGTACATTTATATATTGAGGGTTTCATGTTTGCAGGAGGTAAATGCTGTCTTGTTGTTTTAAATCTGTTCATGCGATAATATACTGTAACACTGAAAGAAACTAGAAAAGCACTCGGAGAGCGCAGACCTCCGCCATATTGTGATTATTCCATCTAAATATTTAGATCCCTTGACCTTGAAAACATACCATTAGCAACTGGATTCATAATGATATCTATTTTAGATCAGTAGTTATTCACGAAAATCACATTTTTCATCATGGCGGATCATTTTTATCGTACACATGAGGTAATTTGAGGAAGTCAAATATTTTTTGGGGCACTGCACATATTGCCCAAACGTCTTTAAACAGGCTGGATTAAAGTTCCCAGCTATGATGAAGTCATCCCCAGGTTGACTCCCACACAGCAGGCTGACAAAGTCGTAGAGCTCCGAGGAGTTATGCTAATGGTAGCATAGTTAGCTCGCTAGCTAGTTAGCTCAACTGCAGCGTCAGGAACAAGCAGGTATGGCCAGGTTTCTGTAATAATTATCACAGAACGGTCACGTATACACCGATCTCCTGCAATCCTTTGCAACATCATCATTCTGCACTGCTTTGACACCAAACAGCGTTTACTGTAGGGCTGGGACGATACGCTTTCTCCCGATTAAATTTTTTACAATGTTATTAGGTGCCAATTGGATTTGAATTGAGATTTCATGTTATTGCTTTTTTTTTGCAATCTTTAGTTAGCTTTTTTTAACACCAGTGAAAAAGATAAATAATGATGATGCCTACAGACTATATCAGGAAAAATACAGTTTATACTCTCTCTTCAAAAGCCTGAATTGCATTTTAAAGTGACTTATTAACACAGACTAGAATTAAGCATTTAAATTTGGAAAAAAAAAAAACGATTTTTGAACAAAAGAATCGATTTAAAAATTGTCAAACAAAAAAACCTGATACTTATGTGAATCTATTTTTTTCTCCCACCCCTAGTTTACGGTTTTATAAGAAATGAACAATATATCGGCATTACATTGGCAGAACTCTGACTGACGTTGAATACTTTAAAACGGGCTATAATCTGCAGGCCGATATATCGATTGGGACCAACTAAAAAGTTTGTACACCCCTGCTTGTAACCTTATGTTGTTTGACATAAAATGATCATCAAGGTTGTTTTTTTTTCTCTCATCTCCTCCTCAGAACGATCCAGATTGGGACGGATTCCTGCAATCTCAACTCAGAGTTTTGCTTCATTCTCAAGGTTTTTCAACATAATTAATTATCCAACAATTTTGTCAATAATCATGTGAAGTGCCCTCATTGTTTTCGTGTCTTCTTTTATTTTGTTCCTGATTAATGCTGGAACATATCTCATCTTTGTTGTCTTTATTCTGGTGTGTTTTTTTTCTGCAGGTACCGTTTGAGAGCACAGACAATCAGGGCATTGTTTACACCTGGGTGGGCCGAGCCGGCGACCCCGACGAGGCCAAACTGGCCGAGGACATCATGAACAGCATGTTTGATGATACGTACAGCAAACAGGTGAGCACGGCAGGGCTGGGAAAAAAGCATATTTGAGGCCGTTTTGATTGATTATTGGCTGGGAGAGCTCAACAGAAAACAGTGAAAAGGGCAGGCTGGTGAAAAGAAAAGAACACGACAAACCTGAACCGTTTGCTCAAGGATTTAACGGATCACAGAATATAAATCAGCTGCTTTTGTTCAGTCCTGGTGAACTTTTCCAAAGTTACCTGCTCAGTCGGGTGCAGCCTCAGACAAAATACTAGTAAATGTTTTTCTTAGGTTCAGCTGTTAGAGGTCACACGATCATACATCTCCAAAAAATGTAAGATTCTCATTTTGTGTCATTTGATTCTTTTTAAATATGTAAAGGTGATATTCTGTAAAACGCTTAAGTTCTTGTTAAATGTGGGAGCGATTCACCGGATATTGCCTCATTTAAACTGAGTTTTTTTATTTAGTTATCTTGTTTGAATATAATTGTTTATTAATGCTAGGCTTATTACGTAGAATATTTAGGCTTTTATTTTGAAGGATTTGTTTTTTTGGCACTGGGTAATATGGATAAAGAAGGGCAGTTGAGACCGGATAAGAAGGTACTAGGAATGATAATTTATTTTTTTTTATTACCAGGAAGTCAGGAAAATGCACAAGGATGCCAATTTGTTTTCAATCCTTAAAGGGATACGCCAACATTTCTTTGTTTCATGTCTTGCCTCACTTCTGAGCCCATGACAAGCAGATAGATAACAAGGAAGAGACGGGCAGAGCTCACCAACAGCCAACTAGCTTAGCTCAAACACTGGGAGTCAATGGGTAGTGTTAGCCTGCCTCTGCCAACAGTCATTAGTTAAGCTCTTCAGAAACTCTAAACTATCCTGTGAGCTTGTTGGGACTTGTATTTCCCTGCGTTATGTTATCTTCTACTATTACGTATTATCTTCTTCTATTCATAAATAGAGGCTTTGTTTTGTTGACCTACTTGCACGGTAGTTTGTTGTAGAGATGTGACGTTTGCGAACGAGTCGAGTCTTTTGAATGGCTCCTAAGTAAACGTATTTGTTTGTGAGTGAGCCGTTTGTTTGCGAGCCACTGTTAAATGCAAATTGCCTGAAAAAAATTGATGACCCACTCACAGCTGCAAATCAGTTCTTGTCATTGAACTTAAGAGACATTCAAAAGACCCGACTCGTTCACAAACTTCACATCTTTAGCTCAAACCACTGCGGAAGAAGAAGAGAAGATGATGGTAGTAGAAGATAACGACATAACGTGGTGAAAACAAGTCACAACAAGCACACAGGACAGTTTGGAGTTGCTGAAGAGTTTATCTGATGAATGTAGGCAAAAGCAAGCTAACACTACCCATTGAGTTCCAGTGTTTGAGCTAAGCTAATTAGCGGTAGATGAGCTCTGCCTGTCTCTTCTTTGTTACTGCACATACAGTTGAAAAAATGGTGTCTATTTGCTTGTCATGGGCTCGGAAGTGAGGCAAGAGCTGTTTTGGAGTTGGCTAGCCAATCAGCTGCTACAGCGCAGTTTTACAACATAAATCAGAAAACAAAATTTAAATTGTGAGCTAGCTTGTGAACTACAGGCAGACAGAAAGTGGCTCTGCTTACCTGGTTGCTGCTGAAGGATGAAAGCTTCCTCCCAAAAGCACGATCTTCCCTCGAGCAGCCATCTCAGTTCAAGCTGTTTAGTTGTTGGTGTTGGACAGAGGAGGGAGGGTGCTGTGAGCCATCCCAAGACGTGAAGGTGTGAAGTCCAAGTACCGCTGCTAATATGAGCTCAGCCTGAAAAGTGTCACCATGAATCACAAACATGCTGCAGTCGGCCATGCTGTTGTCAGCAGAAGCGAGATATCAGTCCATTTTCCATGCAGCGACTCCACGGCATCCACCAGGTGCACCCAGTCTTCTCATTAGCCGGTCCTCCCTAACAAGCAGACAGGAAATGACATCACATCCAGGAACACGCAGCACACGCAGGGAGTTGTAGTTTTTACTCAGGCTTCCACAAAAGCACAGCTACTCCGTCCAGTTTACAACCAGCTCTTCAATAATGGAAGAAACTAACACTTTAAGGGTCATCTGAAGGCTTTTCCAAGGACAAACCAAACATCTATCTTTAATGTGCGTGTAAAACAAAGTGTAATTCTACATTCATTATTACATTTGTGTATGCTAACCACATGCAATACTGAGCATAAATGTCTTTATATAACCTGTCAAATATAACTGCTGTGGGCAAAGTGTGCTGTCATAAAACAGCACTTTCACTTTAACACTCACGTTGCGCAAACAGCCCATGCACTTCAACTCTTCAGCATACTCTGTATTGTTGCATGTGTGTCCTGTAAATTAATGTAGAGCTCATGTTTTATGTACTTAACATTAGGGCTGAGCACTTTAATGATAAATCCATTGATTTAAATTATTTTATGCAGAATTAAAAATGAAAAATATATATTTTTCTTTCAACTTACTCCAATCATAAGTGGTTGTAATAATTGAAAATATGAAGACTGAAAATGAGCAGTTTTCATGATTGTCGGCCTTGCCAGGGTTTGCACAAGCATGTTTAGGCTTTAATTTGTTTCTTAAATGAGATTAAATATTGATCAGATGGTTCGGTGTTACTATACTGTGTTTATGATCGGCCTTCCTACATATTAACTATATAATCAACATTTTATTCAATTACAGCATTCATTTCAACTATAAGAGGGAAAGTCTGTTCAGTTTTGGGACATATTTTGATAACGTAAAGGTGTAACTTGTAACCTGACATGCCAGATGGACAGTTCCATATTGAAAATATTTCACTAATCCATCAGGGGAGGAGCCCTGTGAAAATGTTTTCAGGGGCAGAAACTTAAAATATAACAGCAGCTTGTGATTGGACGATTGTTTGGCTCAAAACACTCATCGCAGACCTTTCCATATCAAGCAACGCGACTATGACGTAGCATATGTAGTGGCTAAACCTAGCGGCTAATGGTTAGCCATTAGCTGCTACAGCTAGTGGCTACCAAGGGCAAACAACAGTAAATAGCCGTTAGCCATAGCGGCTAACTGTTGTTAGCTGTTACGTTTAACTATTTACGTAGCTGCTACGTTTTCAACTGTTGTTTGCCCTTGTTAGCTGTTAGCTGTAGTGGCTAGGGGCCGCTAGCTGTAGCGGCTAACGGCTGCTAGCAGATAGCTTAACTACCTTGAGACTATCATAAGTAAACTTATGAGGAGAGCATATTTCGCCAAGTATGACTGAGTAATAATGAGGCTAACTGATATTAGCCTCCATTATTTGTACAACAGGAAGTGACTTCACTTCCTGTTACGTCACTTTCCATTGTCGTCACGCCCACAGCTCTCGCTGCCCCCACCTCTCTTCCCTGATTGGGCTGTAAAGCATTTAGCTGAGTGAAACCGTTGGACAGTGGAGGCTGGCAAATGGAGATGCATGATTTCAAAATCAGGCATGTCGTCTGCTCTGCAAGGCTAGGAAACTTGATTGTCATTTTTGTGTCACTTGGTATGTTTTTGTTTTGTTTTTTTGAAAAGGAAAAGATCAATTAAAATCCTAATTTGAGTTTTGTGGTAAAGAATATTGGAAGTATTATTATTGTTTCATTTGTGTAATATCACCCAGCCACACTATATATATTTAAAATTATATACAACAGTACAAATGTGTTACATCAACCTGTAATTTGTACTTTCCTTTAAAATAGTAGTAAAATAATTAAAATAAAATCCATTTCAAAAACTTAACATGAACTACAGTTACAATTGAAAGTTTTTTTTCAGAGATGTCACTTGGTTAAAAGGTTGAGTCCTGAAGTTTGACATAAATCAGCCTCCATCAGTTTTTGTTTATTTGATCGTTTTGTCCTGAAGGTGATCAACGAGGGGGAGGAGCCAGAGAACTTCTTCTGGGTTGGGATTGGTTCTCAGAAGGAGTATGACGAAGACGCGGATTACATGAAATACGCTCGTCTCTTCAGGTGAGAGAACTTCGCTGTTAGACGAGGAAAAGATCGTTTAGCTTTACACTTTGACGAAAAGACTGACACACCTTCCTCTTCCCCTCCCTCCTCTTCCTCAGGTGTTCGAACGAGAAAGGTTATTTCTCCGTCTCAGAGAAATGTTCAGACTTCTGCCAGGACGACTTGGCGGACGACGACATCATGCTGCTGGATAACGGGAAAGAGGTGACCGTGGTTGGACATGTTTGAATATTCTCTCTTGTTTTTCTCTGTTTCGCTGGTTTTTATTCTCCCGTCTCGTGATTGTTCCTCAGGTGTACATGTGGGTCGGTACTCAGACGAGTCAGGTGGAGATCAAACTCAGTCTCAAAGCCTGCCAGGTGAGATCAAGTACCTCTCAAATTTAATTATTATTAAATAATAATAACAGGATTAATAAATGTATTTATATAGCACCTTTAAAAACAGAAGTTTACTAAGTGCTTTAACAAACAAAACAAGAGCAGAAAAGTGCACAATAAAATCAACAATCAGGTCAGAGACCACGCGAGTCAGGGGAAAAGGCACAGAGGGTCGTGTTAACTACAGCAACAAAATAAAAGAAAATAGAATAAACTGGTAGGATTGAAACAGCTGGTATAATGCATAAAGACAAGGAGATGATAAGACAGTAGACAGATAATAGATTTACAGATACATAGACACATTTAAGACTGTTGAGCGTTGACGACATCACAGCAGGAAGGTAGAAAAGAAGAGGGCAGATAGAGGACTGGTAAAAGAGAAATAATAATAAGACATAAATCAATACATAAAATTAAATGGAATAAAAATAGTGATAAAAAACGAAGTATATCAAAACAAGAAAAGAGTCAGGAAAAATCAGGAAAAAAAGAGAAATGAAAAAAATTGGGGGGAAAAAGAGAAAAAAAAAAGAACTAAAACGATGAGAAACCGTGAGGAGGATAAAACAGTAGAACTTAAAATAGTAAAACAAGTAAGTAAAAACAGGATAATGTAAAAGCAAATCTAAAAAAGTGGTTTTTAAGATGTGATTTAAAACAGTCTCGCCTTAAACCACAGTAACAGCTTCCTCGCCTCGTCCCTGATCCGTCTCCTTCCTCTCCCTCTCCAGGTTTACATCCAGCACATGCGCTCCAAAGACCCCGAACACCCCCGAAAGCTCCGACTGGTGAGAAAAGGAAACGAGCCTCACTGCTTCACGCGCTGCTTCCACGCCTGGGGACCCTTCAAGACTCCGCCCGCGTAGACGCCGACGCACAGGAACACTCGCTAAAGTACAACACGCGTTTTCGCTGCCATGTGATTTTTCTACCTGTAAGATTAAGACGATGTCTATCCCGCGTATTCCCAAACCTTCGCCCGAGCTCCGATCCCCTCCCTCATCGCTCTCGACGACCACTTCCTGTAGGCTAGTGGAAGACTTCCTGGTCAACAAAGCTGTCGGCCATTTTAGGTCCATAAAAAACTACAAACCCTTTTTTCTACGTGCTACTTTAGCAGCGAGTCTGTCTGAAAGTAAAGATTTTAAGGTGTACAGAGGCTTTCTATCAAACATATCGATCTGTTGGGCTGCTTCCTTGTGGCTCTGGCTGCACGGTCAATCGTTTTTTTCGGCGGGGGAGTCGCTCCTTCGTGCTTGGTGCCATTTTGCACAGCTCATTTGAAGCAGTTTTAGGCAAATAAAAGTTTAATTTTACAGTTTTGTTTTTTCATATGTGAGGGAGAGAGCAGGAGACAGCACTATAATTGTTTTTTCTTCTGAGGAATGTTGGTTTATTCTTCTATTTTTCTGTTTGCTGTATGTGTGTGTCGCCCCATCTGCCTTCGTTTAATCCTACCGACTATTTAGAGTCTCACTCGTCCGACTGCCGCTACGATCTGAAGACCTGTCACTAAAACCGAAGATTGTCATAAAGACGATTTGCTCTACTACAAATATTCATCTAAGGAGGTCTGCGCAGATCAGAGGGTTAGTTCGGGGTTTGAGATGAAGCCTTTCTTTTGTTTGGATTTAAGGATTTAAATGTGCAATCGGTCGAGCCTTGGAGACAAAGACTAAATCAGACTGTAAGAGATGTGACGGGCTGCCATCACGTTAACGTGAACATTTACTTTATTGATTTTCTGCAGCACAGAAGACGAGAACAGACGAAGAGTTTGAGTCCTGGATTCAGTTTAATAGACAAACACTTAATCACGGACTCAGAACATCCATATCACCAACATAGAAAAGTATAGGCCTGTCACGATAACAAATTTTGCTTGTCCAAACAATTATTGCCGATAAACGATATTATTGTCAATATTATTTTGAAACATCATTTTTCATCAATATATATGTTATAATAAAGTAAGTACACCATATCAAAAGCAATAAACTTTAATTTCTTCAGAGTATTTAACTGTAATTGGAAGGTCAAAAGCTTTTAAATAAAATAAATCAAACAAAATAATAAACAAAAAAAGAGAAAAAAAATCCAGTGAAAATGAAATGGACTCTTTTGGGAAAAACTGCATGTTAAAAAATCATTCTAATAATTAAAAACAATAAAAAAATACACCCTGTCTCTGCAAAGAAAAAGAAAAACTCCAAATAAAAACACACAACAATAAAAATAAATAAAATGTAGTTTATACAGTTCCTGAATTGTTTGTGACATGTACGTTCTCCCGGTCAACTCGTACTGTCTGTCAGACAGTGTAACATTTCCCGAAATGCTGGCTTTCAACCGAATTGAAGGGCTGCATTTCTATTGCAATGTAGCAAACAATACTGTCTGTGAGCGCACACCATTTTGCGCTGTTTATTTATATTTACTTTGACGAAGGCTCCACTGCACCTCCCCTTCTTCATCGCCACTACTTTCAAACAAATACGACATATCAGCTCGTTGGTGTTCATGAGCTCACACCTTGTTCATTCTGTTTAAAACCAAAATATTCCCACACTGGGGCTGTGGCAGCCAGCTTAGGAACCGTAGCTTTCATGCCATCATTCATATTAGTGTTTGTTTCCTCGTTACTCCTCACGACACTCACTTCAGATGGTGCCGCCTCCCCCACAAAGATTGAACGAATGACAGATGGATCACCAATCCTAAACCCGCTCATTCTGCTATAGAACCAACGCACCCAGGTGTTAAGAAAGATGGACGAAGTGAGCCATCTTCTCATCCAGCCTGTTTGATAGAGAGATGGGAGGAAAACAAACATGCATGCACTGGACAACTTACCGAGGCCGGCAAACTTGCCGAGAACGTTTTTATTTATCGTTCGGTTAATTGATTTATTGATTATCGTGACAGGCCTTTAAAAGTATAAATATAAAATAAAAATAAAATCAATTAAAATACTTAGAGACATTTCTAGTCAATGTGATCATTTTGTTAAAGGGAAAACATGATATAAAGGTTTGAATTTGACATTTTGGTCCATTCTTAAAGGATGTACGATATCGATGATATCTCATAAGCCAATAATTCTGAACTTCTTATCGCTAGCACTGATATTTTTGGTGGAGGGCACATGCTATTTGACTTTTTCTGTCAATGTGACAATCTAATTTTTAAATACGGAAGAGTAGAAGTGCCATGTTAGATTGAGAAAATAATTTAGGGGAAGTTAAGATTAAAATAGAAATTTTGAGGTTAAAGTAGAAATTATGAAAAAATGGAAATACAATTTTGTGACAAAAGGTGAAATATCGAGAAAAAAGTTGTATTATATTTTATATCAAATTTATTCTTGAATTTCAACTTTTTTTCTCAACATTTTAATTTTGATCTCATATGGAAGAGTATAAGGGCCATGTTAGATGGAGAACATAATTTTGGGTAAGTTAAGATTTAAGTCAGATTTTCGAGATTTGAGTTGAGTTGATTAAAATCAAAATACATTGTATGTCAACTTTATTCTCAATTTTTGACTATTTTCTCAACATTTTAGCTTTAATCTCATCATATTGATTTTTTTTATCATGAAATTGTATTTCAATTTTATTGTCGACATTTCAACTTATCTGAAAATTTTAACTTTATTCTTGTTATTTCAACTTTAATCTTCACCTGCTGAAAATTATTTTTTTCAATCTAAAATGGCCCTGATACTCTTCTGTAGAGCTCATAATTTTGACTTTTCCCTTGAAATAATATTTCAACTTTATTGTCAGCATTTCAACTTTAATCAAATCTCTACTTAAGTCTCAAAGTATTGAATTGATTCTCGTCATGTGACTTTAATCTTGACCTGCTGAAAATTTTTAATTTTTAATACTCTTGAATAGTTTAAAGAACTGTGGAAGAGTATAAGGGCCATTTTAGACGGAGAAAATAATTTTGAGGAAGTCAAGATTAAAGCTGAAATGACAGGAATAAAGTCAAGATACAATCATCACGTCATCATTTTCTTTCAATTTTATTGTCACCATTCAACTTTTATCTCAAAATTTCAACTTTGTTCTCGTCATTTCAACTTTAATGTGCCAGAAATAGTTTTTTCCATCTAAACTAGCCCTAATAATCTTCAGTTAAAGAACAGCTGGAAAACAAGAGAAACATTTTAACTTGGTTTTTAAATCCACCCCTGCAGTGATAAGATGAAGCAACATGGTACACCAATATTTAATTTTTAGGCCGATATCTGCAGATAGAAATATCATACATGTAAAATCAAACATCCCGACCATTTTGGATACTTGATCCCAAATTTCTTGTCTTGGGACCAAACTCTTCACCTGTTATTTTATTGGGAGATTTTTTGAACACATCGATGATTTGGGACAGGCAGGAGATATTTCTCATTTTGCACGTTTAGAGAAAAAGATAAAAAAAAACTGGTACGTTAGAGAAACGTTAAGTGTCATGATATAAAGTCCAATCTGCTCTAAAAGTGAGAAATGATCCTCACCTCATCAGCTGGACTTTTTTTCTTTAAGTGCAAAATGAAAACAGCCCTCTATTGAACCCATAAACTCTTCAGTAATCATACATATCTTTACTCTTCTAACGCTGTGTAGTTTACAACAGAATAATAATGCTTTCAAACAGCTGCTGCACGGCTCCTCGTGATCATGTGTCGACACAGCCGTCGATCTGAGTTTAACTGTTTTTCTGCTCCAAGGCTGCAGACTGCCGTCGTTTAGTTTCTTTTCTCTTTACTCTTTGGGGTGTTTGTATGCCTGATTGTGTGTTTGAGTCCAATACACTCATGTATGTGTGTATATAAATATGTGCACATGCTCCTGATGCCACCTGCAGATGCTTTATTTATGTATTTTATATTAAAATAAAATGTCACAGTACATTGTTGTCTGGATTTCTTCATTCTTTTTTACTTTCTTTTTTGTAAGTTAAGCTTATGCTGTAGTTTGCAGTTATATATTAAACTCCTTAATGAAGCAATTAAACCCAGCTGGAAGATCTGCCATGTCAAAAGTACTTCCTTGCAAAGGTTAAACATTAATATAAGATGAACCTAATGGCACATACAAATCAAAGGTGTTGCTTACATAAAAACAGGATCTTCCAATTCTCATTCCTACACTGACACCTGAGTATGAAGGTGAGCTGTGCTCCTGCTTTTGTCATAAAACATATATTAAGGAAACACTGGTTCTGTTTTACAAACTATCATTTCTGTTTGCAGAGAACATATGGTCAGAATATCCTGGGCTTAAGTTAAAGGTAAAGTCTTGGTTTGAAATATTACACGTTTAAAAATATAAGTACAAATGAATAAACAGCTGTAAAGTTATTATAAAAATTTATCTTTGTGTTCCGTTCACAGTGTTTTGATTAAAGTTAAAAAATTAATTGGGCAGCTGGATGCACAAAAAGAGAAACAGTGACACCTGCTGGTGAACATTTAGTACTGCATCATAAATTAATAAAAAGTTATGACAATGGTATATATGAAATTAAGCATTTACATTTCACAAATATTAAGACATAGCTATATTTCTATACATAGTTTAAAAACATTTAGATGAGGGATGCAAAATATTATAGATTCAATACTTGTTTTGGCTGACTATAGTTCAAAAAGTTAAATATTGGTTGCAGATATGAAAAATTCTGCTATTTAATTTACTACATATTCCTATGCCAGCTAAAGATTGTCACAGTCTTTATGTAACATGGAGCTTCACCTTAATTTTTTTAAAGGTTTTTCTTGTTCCTTTTTCTGTTTACAACACAAATAAAATGTCACAGAATATCAAAAACAAAGGTATTTCAGGTGATGGCCAAAACTGAATATCATGCATCCCTAATTTAGATTCATCAACTGTCATTTTGATTGAAAATTAAATATTTCTATTTAAAATTCATCTGTTTTTCTTATTTCTAATTCTGCTGACAACACAAATAAAATATCACAGCGTACGAAGTGGGTAGATCTTAGTTACATGAATACTGCATACCAAATATTATATTAAACATTTGCCACATTATCTTCAGTGTTGACATTTCTCAAAATAATGTGAGAAAATGTGATAAACTGTTAAAAATGGATATCCCATTTTAAGTATATTTTACAGCTAAATGGAGATAAATGTGTTTTTTTTTATCGCCCACTTCTCTACAATCAACGTTTAATAGGAAGACTTGTATATCCTTGGAAGAAAGTGCATTAACAGTCCTTTCCTGCATCCCAGAAGACTAAAAACACAATCTATAACATTATTTGTTTGTTAACTTGTAATCAAAGGCCGGGTATTTCCAACACTGAGTCCCCTTTAATGCCTTCAAATGATTTGGAATATTTCTCAAATAAAAAATAAAATTAATCCAGAGGCTTTCTCATCACTCTTTAAAGATTGTGGCATTTCTTCTCTTCTTTTTTGTTTTGAACTCAATCTTATAAATTGTCTTTGGCCCTTGTTTTTATATAAGTGAGAGAGTAAAATTGGGTTTAGCAGATGAAATAAATGTGACATTTAAGTCTCTGGTCAATAAAAAAGACAGAGTTCTGCAGTTGATGAACTTTATTCTCTGTCAATAAAGATTAAAACATACGAGCAGAGTAACATCATAGTTATTAAATGATTAAACAAATAATACAGCTGAAGTAGACAGATGACCACATGGAAAATCAAATTATTTAATTGAACACAGAGCTCATACATACAGATTTATTCCCCTTTGTTGTCGTTTCCTCACTGGCAGGTTTACCTGATCAGGACTGTAGTTTATTTTAACTGATGAAAGGCCTACTTAATTGACCCTTGGCTAATTTAAGGTGCAGCTGAAAGTGAACTGAAGCTGCCATTGTTCTGATTACAGTTTACTGAAAGCTGCTGCTGCTCCAAAATAGAATTAGATATGGCTGTGGAAACGAAACCAGACGTTTCTTATGTTTAAATTAGTAGAATTAAAATGAAATATTAAGGAATCATTTCTATAACAGACCATTTAGAGTTATAAAGCACAAATTGGTGAATAAGTCTGCCTTTAACTTCGTTTTCTAGATTTAACCGTCGCAGGTGCATTGGTCAAGGGTGTGACCGTTTTACTTTGCGACTTCGTCTGAAGTCGACGTAAAAAAAAGTAAAATATTATCAAGAATGCCTACTTTTGTGACGTTCAAATAGAAGAAATAAACCTTTAATACAAGTTTTAATGATAAAGTGGGAGAGTGCTTTCAGGCGGTTTTGGTTTGTTGGTTTGCAACGTTTGGAGAAACTACGACAGTTTCACAAAATCACCAATTGACACGGTAACTCTTCAAGTGGAACACCTGTGCTAGCCAAATGGCTAAAAACGTAGCTAATGCTCATCTAATCAGCTAAGCAGGGCGATTTAGCGGTAATTGCGATTTTTCTGTTGTTTGCCAAGTACTTTCAGTTTTCCTTCTTTACATTTTAGGGTAAAATACCGCCTTAAGACAGAACAAAAAGTTAAAAAGTCAGAGTTACCTCAACATTTCAGGAACTCGGAATCCAAGATGGCCGCTCAGCGTGTTGTCAATTAATCGGCTTTACAGTGTCCTGCTGAGTAAAATGTCGATTTTAACTTGTGTCGCCATCAACAATGCAGCAGATAAACAGTGCTGAACTCAGTGGATCCTTCATTCTCTATCATTTGTGTTGTTTTTTAATATTACTTATTATGGATGCCGCCTTAAAAACGCAGCATCGAACAGACCGTTATGTTAAAACTCGGTGCCGCCATCTTCTGCTCCATACCAGTTAACCCAACACGTTTATTAACATAATATATAGAGATTTTTTAAAACAAAAATTCATTTAGTTTGTTTTGAATATTTCTTTTTTCCAAACTCAATTGCATTAAAACAAGGAGAAGCCAGTGTGATCTGTGAGGGGAGATTTTTTGATGACTGAAACAAAGAAAATAAACAAAGAGGATCTCATTCATACAATAAAACAACATACCATGGTTAGGTCACATACTCATGTTCAGATAGATCTTTTTCATGCTATATATTCTGATTTCATCATACGCTGCAGGCCTGGGGGCATAACAAGCTCATAAACTTCATACAACACACAAAAAGGGCAGCTGCATTTTTAAGGAAATGTTTGTGAAAATATCTGAGTAAAATCTGTACAAAGACTTTGGTTGAGTATCTGCTCCTGTATATAGCTCTAGTGTACAATATACATATTTAGATAAGTCTAATTTAAATACTAGTTTGGCTAAGTTCAAAAAATAGTCCGTATATCACACAGAGAGGCTGAACATGCGTCTCTTCCCTTTCTGACGACGACACTTTGACATGTTTGCTTTAGCTTCATTAAAAACACAAACACACAGAGCCGAGGAGGACTAAATACACATGGTTAAGATCACTTTGTATAAAATAGATAACTTTTTAAATATTACAAAGGTACAATTTGAAATGGTCAGACATGAGAGCTGGAGTAAAACCTGACCGTCCAGATTCTGTTCCACCAAGAAAACCTAAACCAATAAATCCATTTATGAAGGAAGACGTTTAAAAATATGCGGTGCTGAGGTTATTGCCCAAAACAAATATTTTAGATCATGTTATGTGTGTATTCTCAACAATTAATCAATGGTTTTTCATGTCAAATCTATTAATTTCCTCTTAAAGTGGCAAACTTAATTACTGTATCAGTGTGTATACATATTAGGTTTTTAATAAATGTCCTGAATTCATATTTTAGCAACAAAAAAATATCAAAGAGCTCATATTTTGTCCAGTTTCTGGTTCCAATATTAAATTTCAGTGACAATTCTACAGTATAAACAAAATCACCATGTGCAAAAAGCCTCGTAGTTTTCCCCTGATCCAGCTGTATTCTCTCTCTGTCTTTATTGGAGCTCCATGTCCAGTCCACGTGGGCCCAGTTCGCTTTAATTGGTTGACAGGTCTGCTTTTAATGAATGTAGAGCCATGTTTTCAACAACTCTACATTCATTCTACAGTCTTTGCTCTGCCAAAAGAGCCAATGGGCGTGAACTGCTGAAAAAGCAACAGTATGATGTCACACTGGTAGGTCCAAATTTGAAAATACCGTCTTTCTCAAAGATACGGCTGCTTTGTGAAAAGTAACTGATGGTAAATGACTGTCCAATAAGTGACTAAACATATGCACGGTCCAGTTTCCAAACACTATTTAAATGTAAAATCTAATTCATGAGCTCCTAATATTTAGATATGACTTCATTTTCAAAGCTAGTTTCTAGCCTGTTGTAAAAACATCACTTTGTTTAATAGCTTCGCTTATTTCAAGGTTCTATTGTAACTAATGGATGACTGAACAGATGTTGATATCTTGGTGGAACAGCTGCTGGATGTGACTTATCAGGAATTCAGCTCTGTATAATTTCATATGGATAAAACTTCATGTTACAATATTAGTGTAAAACAAATATAATAATCCGCCTCAGTGGGCTGATAACAACGCTGGTCCAACTTTATTGTCTGTTTGGTTCATGTTTGATAAGACGCAGCGACACGAGGGTTTAAAAATGAAGAATCCATTCATCCAGCAGATTCAGCGGCCTGTGATTAACGAGAAGGAGCACTCGTTTGGGAAGCACAGCGGAGATTAAGTGCTGGTGTTTGACCTTTGCCTCCTCCATCGTGTGGTTCAGAGCAGAGAGGTTGAATTGTCTCTATCAGCCCTCCTTTGTTTGTCTCTTTCTCTGGTTCACTTCCTGAGTTTGCAGATGATTGTTTGCTTTTTTTAAAAGTCTGAAGTGTTTATAAAATGTTTTTATTCCAACATGGCGTCCAGCTGGTCGGCCAGGTCGTCAAACATGTTGCCAATGTCATCCAGGATGGTCCCTGCAGACTTCACTGAGGTTGTCACACTGAAGAGAAGAAAACAAAAGTAATAAATATTAAACATAACAGCAACTCTGACTAAATCCTGTAAGTGGACTTTCATAGTCTTATGGCCCTTTTCCATTAGCCCTACTGTACTCTACTCTACTCTACTCGCCTTGTACTGCTTTTCCATTAGCCCCAGTCGCCAGCCCAACGGGGTGCAGTGTCGCTGTAAACAGCTGAGCGGCACTGCGGTGACGTCATTTTCAGCACGACACAACAATCTGTGGCTTTTTGTCACAAACCGAGTTAAAAAGGAAAACAGAAGAAGGCTGCAGGTGGTAAGAAGAAATACCCCTTGAGAAGCACAGGAGAGTTTTGGAAGCTATACAACAGAATGAAGCCGAGGACGAGAGCAATCAAGCTGCAAAGAAAAGACGTATGAGGATAAGCTAATGGTAGCTACCGCTAGCATGCTAGGTCGCTGCGCTCATGGCTCATTGATAACAACATTGTCTGACCAATCGGCAGTCGGTGACGTCATCTTTTAGTATCGACTCAGCTCGCTTGGAACCGGAGCGGAGTAGGTACTAAAACTAGCTTGTTTTAGGAGGTACCAGGCTAGTGGAAACACGCTGCAAATCGAGTAGGGCCGAGTAGCGTAGGGCCAAGGCGTGCTAGTGGAAAAGGGCCAATAGACTACCCATGGTCCAGTTTACCTGTCTGAGCTGTCATCTCGGTTCAGTTTTCTCTCGACGGCCTTTAAAGCTGCTTCCAGAGACGTGCTGGTCTGATCCAGTCTCTGCTGAACCACCTCACTAACAGGGGAACCACCTGGACTCCCCGAAAACACCGGACTCCTCGGAGCTGTCATGGAGGGACTGGCAGCTCTTGGGCCATGTGCCGGAGAGGACGGAGAGGAGCCGAAGGCCACAGTTTGGAGCCCGCTGACGGTCACAGAAGGAGATGAAGGTCCAGCTGATGGAGACACAGAAGGTAAATACTGACAAGTCTGACATCAGGTCACAAGTTGACACAAATATCGTCTAGTCTTGTCTGAATGAAGACAAGTTAAAGAAAAGTGGATATGGGGGTGCTTGTTTGGTGGATTGGTCTGTTTGCAGAGTGTCTTCCCCTACTCTCTCTCCTATTAACAAAGACACAAAATGCCCAAAAAATAACCTTTAAAAAGAAAAGTTAATATAAAACTTGGAGCCTGAAGTAACACCAAAGTCTATGTTGTAGGATCTCACAGCTCCTGACTGCCAAATGCACATAGCCTGACATGCACCTCCTCAAAAGTGTAACTGCGTATCAGACATCTCTAACGGCAAGCTCTGTGATTGGTCCTGCACAGCACCAATTGACTGTCAGTCTTGGAGTGCATCTCAGGCATGATTTTGTGCAGTATGTGTTCTTAGTCATTCGGGTCCTGATATCCTACATAGTGTTAATTTTGTTGACTTATTTTTATCACAGTTTTGGTTGAAAACCTTTTTTCCCCTGGTGAAAACGAGACAGTATCTAATAAAAAACAAGTGCACAGGGACAAAAAACTAACTTAACTGACATTTTCATTAACAAATAAAAACGACATCCAATCAGAGCTGCTCTCTTTATGAACTGATATATTCATGTAGAGCAAGTTCACTGTTTGTTGTCAGTTCTGGTATCGTAACTGAGAAAAGTTCAAGTTGTTTCTGTTCATTTATACATTCAAACTTTACTAGCATTCAATAAAGGGCTATTAGATGTTTCATTTTATCCGTGTAAAACATGACTTCAGAAATTCAAGGAAACATAAAAAATGCCTTACACTTTACCCTTCATACTGTAGTCGACTAAATTTACAGCAGATTTCATCGACTGAAACGTGAAATTACATAAAACTAGGGCTGGGGCTAGGGCTGATTCAGATTTTCTGGATCGATTGGATTCAATATTACAAGGTCTCAAATCGATTCGATTCACGATTCAATTCAATATTTATTCAGTCTGGGATATCTTAGTTTTCATATTTTAATGATATGCATTAATGCATATTCTGCATATTACTTGTTTTTTGTCCAACTCGTATTTTCCTTTGTACTTGTTAAATCTAAAATACTGTACATCCAAACATCAGCTTTCAAACTTGCCAGTGGTGCCCATATAGTGCTTCCACCATGTTTGTTTGCAGTAACATCTCATGAGATCTTGTTCAGTAGAAAGCAACGCTAAACGCTGATCACACCAGACTAGCAGGGTTGATACCACAGGCTGCTTCTCTGCACATCCAAAGAAGAAAAAACTGTGCAAGTTAAAAGATTGATCTTTGGATTTTATTGATCGATTATGAACCAGTTAAAGGAAAATCAATTTAAATTGATTAAATCTTTTTTTTTAACCCAGCCCTAACTAAAACGCGTCTTAAATTAAACCAATTTAGATGACGAAAATACGACTAAAACAAAGATATTTTTGGCAAGAGACTATAACTAAAACTAAATTTGAAAGTGCTGATCCAGCACTGAACCTTTTGGTAACTGGGCTGGTTTAGACCCTTCAAGTCCTTTTCCCCCTCCTCAAAAAAGTGACTATGATAACAGGCTAATACTTCTAGTTCTTCCTCAGTCAACTCTAGAGCTGAAGAAGCCTTTTTGAAGAGAGAAGAAATGTCTTTAAGTCTCCAAACCAGTCCAGTTGGATCAGCGTTGGATCACGGAATTTGGGATGGGAATTGATACGATTTTATTATACCAATACTTCATAACAATCCTGCTACTTGATCCAATTCTTTAACGATTCCCTTCTTGATTCCTGTAGATTTTCCATGTGGGCAAATGTTGGCCTGTAGATTTTCAGTGTCAACAATGTCAAACACACGTCACAGCAAAGATAACTGCTTCTGTAAGCTGCTGGTGTTTCCACTCCCTTAAGGTTGTGCAGTAGTCACCTTTTGTTAAAAATTAAGCCACAACTCTGACACACAGCTTCTGAACCCTGTCAGTGGAAGGAATTATAAGGGGATTGATTAGCAAAAAGACTCATGATTTCAATACTTTGATGAAGCTGTTAACGATTCTCAACTGGAATTGTTTTTTTAATTCCATCCCTATGCTGAATCAACATGTTTAACATAACTGAAGAGGAAGTCTCTTACCTTGAGTTCCCAGCAGACTGTGACGAACAGGTTTTGGGGCAACAGCAGGAGGTTTTGGAGACAGAGGACGTTTTGGTGATGCTGTTGCTGGGCTCCCAGGCCTCGCTGGGCTGCCAGGTCTCACTGGGCTACCGAGCCTCGCTGGGCTGCCGGGCCTCGCCAGACTGGCCTCGCTGATCCTCAGATTGATCTCCTCCTGACTCTTGGATAGTGGCCTGCTGATGCCGGACCCAGAGTCCTCTACTCCCAGTCTGTTGGGGGACCCTCCAGCCTGGTCCTTGTCTTTGGGTTTGTGTCTGCGTTTCACCGTGTCAGACTCCTTCAGATTGAACTCTGGGACCTCCAGGTTCTTAGCTTCCTGTTTCCCCGGAGGCTCCAGCACAGCCTCGGCCCGCGGTGGCCCAGGAGCTTTGGGTCTCTGTTTGATGGTCAAGTTCCCCTCCTCGGCAAAGGGGATGCACTCGCTGGAGCTGTTCTGAGGGGACGAGGACCCTGGAGCTCTGGATTCCTCTTCCTCAGTATCAGACTTCACCCCTCGGTCCGGCTCAGAGCTGCTGATAGTCATCGACGGGATGCACTCGCTCTGCACCCTCCTCCTTACACCACCGGCCTCCTTTGGTTCCTGACCAGTAGAGCTGTGGGACAGCGGTGATGTCTGCTGCTGGGTGAGGTCTGGTTTGGATCCTGCGTGGTCCCTCCCCTCTGTCCTCCCCTCCAGAGAGGCGGCGATGCTTCGAACGCTCATCGGGCTGTCCGTGACTCCGCCCACAGTGGACGTGGTGCTGCTGTCACTCAGCTCGCCGCTGGTCGTGCTGCTCACTGAGCTCAGCCTTTTCGGGGGAGGAGGAGGGGGACCTTTCTTCCGAGCTCGGACTGCGAAGGACTGACTGCGGCCCACGTTTCCGTTCTTATCCGGGCTCGACTGTAATCGAGACACCTGGCTGCGGCCTGGTTTTCGCGTCAGGGTAGCGTAAGATGGTACATTTCCCGGTTGGAAAGCCGACTCATCCTCGTCTTCATCAGGCTCACCGTCGGACAGAGCGTAGCGGGTTTTGCTCTGGTTGCGTTTCTTTGGTGGAGTCAGGGTCATGGTGTGGTCGATGATCCTCTGTGGGGAGTTCAGATCCGTGGAGCCACAGTGAGAGTGCAGGTAGCTGAAACCCTTCAGTGCGGGGGAGCCGTGAGGGGAGGAGTTGCAGGATCCAGACAGTTTGGGTTTGGCAGGGATGGCTGGGTACTTAAACACAGTTGCTGTTCCCAGAGGAACCTGCTTTGGCAGGAGCTGCTGCTGCAGAGGCCGCTGATCCCAGCCCTCAGGGTGGTTCCTCTCTTTGGCGGGGCTGCCATCCAGGCTCTCCTGAGACCAGCTGTGTGGAGTGATGGATGCCGTGGGGGGCTCTTGGGACCGTCCAGACCCTCTGGATCGAGCATCAATGCTCTCCTGGCTTTGGGACATTCCCACGGCGTTCTTGATGGCCAGGCCTTCCTCACAGCCCCCGTAGTGGCTGGACATGGCCGTCTGCAGCTCTGTGCTCAGCTCGCTGTCCTGGAAGCTCAGCATCTTTGGGGTGTGAGGAGAAGAGCATTCACCTGCTGAGTCGGGGGGCTCGATGGTGACAAGGTGGAGGGCCCCGGGGCCTTTGCGCCGCAGTGTGCCCTGTCCTGATTCAGCCTGCAGGATCGCCCGGTGGATGTCGCACAGCTTCTTCACCGCCAGCATCAGCTTCTTCTGGTGTCCTGAGGAAGCATCACACCAAGTAAAAACATGATTATGAAAAGTTTATCAAGCACAAACCAGATTAGAGCTGTCACCATACCACAATTACACTGCCTGGTCAAAAAAAGTCACCGCCAAAAACAAGTTCCCACACTCTAATGCTTCATTGGACAGTCTTTAGCTTTGATTACATCACACATTCGCTGTGTCATTGTTTCAATAAGCTTCTGCAACGTCACAAAGTTTGTCTCAGATCACAGCACTGCCCCCACAGGCTTGGACAGCAGGCACTAGGCATGATGGGTGCATCACTTCACCTGCCTCTCTTCTTACCCTGATGCTCCCATCACTCTGGAACAGGGTCAATCTGGACTCATCAGACGACATGATCTTCTTCCAGTCCTCCACAGTCCTATCTTTATGCCCCCGAGCAAACTGAAGCCTTTTTTCTGCTTAGCCTTACTGATTAGTGGTTTTCTTAAGGCTACACAGCTGTTCAGTCCCAATCCCTTGAGTTCCCGTCACATTGTGTGTGTGGAAATGCTCTTACTTTCACTTAGCAACACACCCCTGAGTTCTGCTGTTGTTTTTCTTTGATTTAATTTGGCCAAACGCTGAAGTGATTCACCGATCACCATCATTCAGGATTTTATTCTGACCACATTTCTTCCTTGAAGACGATGGTTCTCCACTATCCTTCACTTTTTAATAATGCGTTGGACAGTTCTTAACCCAGTTTTAGTAGTTTCTTCAATCTCCTTACATGTTTTCTCTGCTTGATGCCAATGATTTGACCCTTCTTTAACAGACTAACATCAGGATGTGTCCAAACAGTGCTTCAGGAGATATTTAGATCCAAAATCGAGCGGCAGACATCCGTATAATGGTGGCACACAGGGCATGTATAGTGCTGCTCCTAAAACTGCATTAATCGTCCAAAAACTCATTAGTTTCACCAATATTTCATCATGGTCCGCTCGGGCTACTCCTCCATTACAGTCTGTGTCGCCCCAGACATGTTTTATGACTGCGCTGACCTCTGAACGGAAGACTTTGTTTACGTTTGCCTCCACGCATGCGCAGTACGGCTCATTGTTTCAGGGGCGACCGCCGGCTACACAACGACTTTCTTCTTCCAGTTTTGTGCAAAATGGACTAATATCTATCGGATGAAGATGTTGTGAGGGAGAACTTTGAATATGATGGGTGTCCTTACAGTTTTGAGCCAGAGTTTACAGATCAGGGGCTCATTGAAAGGAGGACGCGGAGGCAAAGAGAAAATCAGCTGGCCAGAGAGCAGTTTTCAGTTCAGAGGTTGGCACTATATATGCGCTATACATGCCCCGTGTGCTACAATTATACGGATGTCCGCCACTCGATTTTGGATCTAATTATCTCCCGAGGCACTGTTTGGATCAGGAAAGCCTTCTGGGTGAGTATATTGTTCTACTTCATTTTATAGACAATGTGAAAGCTGCAGAAACCGAACTTATCCTTTAAAAGGGATTTACGTTCTACACTTTATCACCCAGTGCTGCTTTCTGCCTCTCTCTCTCCAAAACAAGACTATATTTCTGTTTTTTATCTCATTACTTAAGAACTTTTTGCACTTTTAACAGTAAAAGTAACAGATAATTCATCATCTGTCACATGTGTTATTGAAAAAGTCTCAGAATGTCTCCTCACCCAGCTTGGTGATGCCGATCTCCTGCAGATCCTCCCACGTGAGATCTTTGACGATGCTGATGGAGTCGTAGCCGTTCTCTGACAGTTTCTTGTGGTATTGAGGAAGTCCGATGGCACTGAGCCACTCAACAAGGTCAGACTGTGAGAAGCATCAGAGAAATGATCAACCACAGTCACGTATAGTCTATCGTATTAACCCTATAACGCCAATTGTATCATATTTGATACATACTTTTATAATACCTCTATCTACTCAATATGATCAACAAATTACAAAAAAACATCTGAATACAATCAGATAAATGATAAAATTGTCCCCAAATGGATCATCAGTTACCAAAAACACCTAATGTATCAAATGAGATACAAAAAAATGTATATGTTGAATTTTATGGACATTTTGATTTTCGTAGGATTTTAGCAGAAAGTGAAATAAAAATTTAATCTCCCAAAATTTAGAATTTTCTGGCTATAGCCTATGGTCTTGGGCCTTAAAGGGTTAAACAAACAGCAGGGAGTCTTACCGGGATGTACTCAGGCAGCCATTCAGGGATGTTCAGGTTGTTGATCTCCAGGGAGATTTTCTTACGGTGGCCCGGTTTAGTCACACCGATGGCCGTCAGATCCTGAAAATAGTAAAGTGATGACGCGTGACTTTTCCTTCAAAGTGACATTCCATTTTTTTTGTTTTCATGTCTTACCTCACTCCTGAGTCCATGACAAGCGGATAGACACCATTCTTTCAACTGTGTGTGCAGTAACAAGGAAGAAGTCGACAAGGCTCACCCACTGCTAATTAGCTTAGCTCAAACAATGGGAGTCAATGGGTAGAGATAGCCTGCCTCTGTCTACAGTCATTAAATAAACTGTAAAGCAGCTCTAAACAGCCCTGTGTGCTTGTTGTGACTTGTTTGTTACCATTATATATATTACGTTATGCTACTATAATTGTATTATCTTCTACTCTTGAACAGAGGCTTTGTTTTGTTCAGTGGCGATTGCTCTAAGACTGCAAGGGAAGCTCAGCTTCCCCTAAAATGTCCCCCAAAAAAGTGGTGATATGTCCTGCTGTGTGTACATTTCATTGACTAAATATGCGCTAGAATACCTTCATCTTTTGTTCAGAATCAGCTACTTATCACAGGTAACTGGCGGGACTTCCTTCTCATTCATCCCCGCTGCATCTTAGTGCTTCAACACAGCCGGACGCTGAGCGTCTTCAGACTTCAGCGCTTAAATATAGAGTGGGTTGTTCCACTGTGGAAACTGGACGGTCATTGGATAAACGCTGGGCTTTGTCCCGCCCATCGGACGCTCAGCGTCTCTGGGAGTCTATGAGGCAGTGGGCTGGCCTGGACGCTGAGCTTCTGCATGATGATTGGATGATCTGTCTGAGGCCGAATCCTTTTTTGATTGACAGTAAAATGAGCCAATCAGCGATCTTGAAGGCTCACCCTTCACCGGGGTATCTTCTAAGTTTTACATTCAGTTGTTCTGGACTGATCCGGAGGCTTTATCGATCACCAGCGACTTTATCTTTCTTAAAAATGTCTAGCGTTGTGTTTGAAGATTCTCTCCTGTCAATTTTTCTTTTCACAAACGAGCAGCTGTGGCTGGGGAGCTTCTCTCTCTCACTCACATTCACAGCCCGTCAAACAGTAGTTTCACATAGCTGCTCCAGCTGCTAGCAAGCTGCACGTCATGGCAGATAGTATGAATGTTGTAGACCAGATTTTGGCGAGGCCATTTGATTGTCTTCCTTACGAAGAGAAAACTAGAGTTAAACAGCAGGGCAGATCAACTCCTAGATTGATTTAGTGCAAAAGGTGGGGAAAAGTATCAGATCTTTTAAGCATTCCTGGTATGACAAGGTGAGATGGCTCATTGGAAGTGCTGTCACAAATAAAATGTGTTGTCTGGTCAAAAGTGGGTTTTTGGGGAATAAAATCCCTGGAAAAGACACCTAGTTGGTACAACAGGGTCACAGATCATTTACATACATAAATAAATAAATTTATGATGTAGGCCAGAAGAAAAATGAGCTTCCCCTCCCTGACTGACCAGCAGCCGCCACTGGTTTTGTTGACCTACTTACAAGCACATCAGGTGGTTTGCACTAGAGTGTGACGTTCATGAACAAATGTAAAATGTAAATGTAAATTTTCTTTATTTATACACCCCTTTACAGCAACCCTTTCAGTGAACCAAAGTGCTTTACAATAGGTAGTAAGTAAAAGCAATTAATAAAAACAATTAAAAACAAACTAAAGCAATAACAGCAATAACAGCAATAAAAGAAATGAAAACAATAAATCAATAAGAGCAATAAAATACAATAAAATAAAGTTAAACAGAGTAAAAGTAAAAGTATCACCACACTACTGGGTTTTAAAAGCCATCCTAAATAAATATTTTTTCAGTCTAGATTTGAAAAAGGCCCAGGTCAACAAGTTGAGTGTTTCAACGGATCTTGACGTGAACAATGAGAACCAATTTGCAGATTTGAGAGAGTCGTTTACATGTTAGCCACACTGCAAAAACAAATGGCTGTCTCACAACTGCAAATCAGTTCTCATTGTTAACTTTAAGAGCCGTTCAAAAGACTCGACTCATTCTGGAACATCTCTAGAGCTAATCACCGGCGATTTGCTTGTAAGTAGGTAAAAAAACAAAGCCTCTAATTACCAGTAGAACAAGATAATATGATGATCTTAGAAGATAATGTGACATAACGCAGTAAAAAAATGAATCACAACAAGCACACAAGACTGATTAGAGTTGCTGAAGAGTTTACCCAATGACTGTAGGCTGAGGCTGGCTAACACTACCCATTGACTCCCAGTGTTTGAGCTAAGCTAATTAGCAGTGGGTGAGCTTTGGTCGTCTCCTTTTACTGTACACACAGTTGAAAGAATGGCGATTTTTAAATTGATTTCTTCGTTCAAATTTTTTTTTTCCAAATTTAAATGCTTCATTTTAGTCTGTTTTAATAAGCCACTTTCAAATGCAGTCCAGGCTTTTGTAGAGAGTATAAACAGCTGGTTAAAATATACTGCTGAATAAATCCTAAAAACAGACTCACATGGAAGTGTATTTTTCCTGATATAGTCTGTAGTCATTGTTTATCTTCTTCGCTGGTGTTAAAAAAGCCAACAAAAGACTGCAAAAATCGGCAACATCGTAGATTCGCAATTTAAAATGAATCGGCACCTAAAAAAATCTTTAAAAAACGAATCGGGAGAAAAGCCTTTCGTCCCAGCCCTAGTATCTATCTGCTTCTCATGGACTCAGAAGTGAGGTAAGACATGAAAACAACAAACAAGTTGGTGTATCCCTTTAAATAAAATCATCTTGAGTAAAACAACTATACAGAAACACTGCCTCTGAATGATTAAATGGAGTTACAAATAACTGATAAGTCTGTTCTACCTCTGGAGTCATTCGACTGATGGTTGGAACGTCATAACCAGCATTGATGAAGTTCCCCGTGTACTGCTCCAGCTGGAACTCACTCAGCCACTGATAGATGGCCTCTGCATCCTACGAAACACAAAAACACACTGTTACTCTTTAATTACACAACCACAGACTCGAGTGCTCGCATCCTGGAAAGTAAAAATAAAAGCATGTAAGAGAGTAGAAACTCCTCCGTCTTCACCTTTCCTTCCAGCAGCTGCTGAGGGCGAACGAACTGCTGAGAGAAAGTTTGCTCCACGGGTCTCTGCACCGTCACCGTCTGCCTCCGAGGAGTCCCACCTGCTGTGACATCACACCAGAGATCAGCAGGTAAAACTTGAATAACAATTTCCTTTTTCTTAAATCCTTACAAAGTGAATAGAGGCACTTGTGATTAGGTTAACATAAACAAGCCAAAACTAAAAACAACTGCAGCATTGAAAAAAATGAGCATTGAAGCTTTGGTAACACTGAATCTTCAGTATGCCATATGTAAGTAATCAATCAATACCAACAGTAATGTTATAAGTACTCTCACAAATGGAGGGGAGGCTCGCTCCACGATTTAGGAGCAGCAACAGAGAAAGCTCAATCCCCTCGGAGCTTCTGTTTGGACCTCATCAGGTTACCAGAGGCCCTGATCAGGAGCGTGGGGCTGAAGAAAACCAGTAAACCATTCAATATATTCTCTAGACCATTTGAAAGAGTCCATTGAGAGTATTTGGGAATCAGCAGAACCTTTAAAAAGCATATCCGGCATGTGACTGGACGACTGTTCTGTCAATCACATTCATAATGGGCCAATCAGACAATGGTAGGCGGGTGTTACTGCCTTGAAGAAAAGGATATGTATAACAAACTCAAGGCAAAACGTGTCATACGTGGAGTTAAAATGTCCTTCCTATAGAGAAGTTTGTTGTGTTGTTCTTTGTTTTCATTAATAGGTTGGAGTTTAGCAAGATAGATCCGCCTGATTAGATGTTGAATCAGGCGGATCCCGCTGCACTGCAAGGTTATGTCAAAGTGTGCATTTTAAATCTACCTGCAGGAAGATCCGGCTGCTTGTTGAGGTCTGAGTGTCCGCAGTCAACAGCAGAGGGAGCCGCCTGCACACAGAAAAGAAGGAGGTGTTTGTGAGCCACAGAGTTATCTATTTCATATATTTCTTCATGCAGAATCAACCCCACTTCCTCTTTAGATGATTAGGAAAGATGGATCTAATTAAAATAAACTGATGTCCTTTTTTATCACTCTATTTTTTCTCTATTATCCAGTCAGGATGTTGAAATAGACCAGTAATTTAAAGAGGCGAGACACAACATGTGCAATTCATTATTGTCAATCTTTGTTTTTGTGCTTTCAACCACTTTGAATTACTCCTCTAAAAGTCCTTTTTTATTTTATTATTTTATTTTTTAAATGTTTTTTGTTGTGTTGTTTATCGTTCACTCATCCCGTTCTTTTTTCATTAAGGAGGAGAGAGAGTTGTTTTGCTTATAGTCAATAATTGTTTTTATTTGGTTTCTGCATTTTATTGTGAATGTGACTCTCTAGTTGGGGTGGGGTTGTTGATGTTTTAAAACAGGGAAAAAAAAAGGTGAAATGCATCCTTACTGGTTGGACATGTATTTCATCTTGATAACCCAATAAAGATATATATGAAAGAAAAAATATGGCAGGAATTAAATGCCATTAATTTAGTTACTTTTAACCAGAAGAAACTGCAACTTCAATATTGATTTTTTTTATTGCCATCTGTTAGAAATACATTAAAATCCTTTTGGTTGATATTGATGCTTGCTAAACAGATATGTTGATCAACGATAAGTGGATTTATATGACTGATTGATTCCTAAAGTGGCATTTGGCATAATAGTTTCTTATAAGTAAACTCATTGTAAGTGATGAGGACAATTTAGGACAACCTAATTTGTAATAACTTATCCAACTTAAGTTTTTTGTTGTTGTTGTTGGAATAAAAAAATTAAAAAATGTAGTTTTAAGATACATTGAAAAGTGATACAATGACACATTTCAATAAAAACAGAATAAAAAAAAAGAAATACATTAAAATCTAAAAATAAAATTCATTTCAGAAGGCCTGGGTTTTTTGCTTTCTCAATATCAGCATAGGACAGTTTTATTAATTCCAAAAAATAACAGAGCCTGCATGAATGATACACTTACTGAATTGAAATCACATTTAAAATGATCATTAAACCCTGAATTCCATTTTTAAAGCCCAGAACTAACGAAAAGCAGCAACTCATCTTTTCATGGTTTGTACTGTTGGACTAACAGAGACATGGTCACAGTATAAATTATGTTTTATCAACTGGGGAATTTTCATTTAATATTGCTCTGAACTACTTGGTTCCAGGTTTCAAGACTTTATCCAGGCTGATTCTGATTTAAAGGCATTAAAAGGCACCAAGAACGAGTTTGCTGAGTCAGTAAGGATGTTCAGAAACAGAAAGGAAAGAAAATACAACAGCAACACAAATATGATGTTGGGAGTTGTGGTCGTCTTGCCTTTGATAGGCTTCAGGTTTCAAAGTCAGTCCTGAAGAACTGAGGGATGACCACAAACTTTAACAGATTGATGTAGAAAGTTGCTATAGTATTTTTGCCAATAATGCCAATGTTCTCCTACAATGCAAACATAATATTTTTGAATTTGACTGTTTCATTGACCAAATGAAAATGAATGTAAACTACTCTCTGTTCATCCCCAGAGTGGCAGCTAGGGATGCATACCGCAGACCGGTACTTTAATGTACCGGTCCCTAATTGAGTTGGTACCCGAATACCGTTAAGAATGAAATGTGACAACATCCATCTTAAGGTTTGAAAAGAAGCTTATCTGTTTCATTCATTTAGAAAGATTGAGAGTTATTTGCTATGTCCATCTTGTTTGTAAAAACTGTGTTTTCTGTTTACTGTCTTGTGAAATGTGTTGCTATTTTAATTTGTTTTTTCTTTCCATGTGATCACCTCCCTTAGGACAATAGATGAGATTTAGCTATTGTGCTAATTCCAGCATATTTACAGTGACCTGTATTTTAAAATTGTTGATTGATATGTGCTGTCTCTAAATACTCTAAATTCCCACCATCATATCAGTCAAGTTATGGCTCTTTCCCACTAGCACGCCTTGGCCCTACTCTACTCGGCCCTACTCGATTTGCAGCGTGTTTCCACTCGCCTGGTACCTCCTAAAACAAGCTAGTTTTAGTACCTACTCCGCTCTGGTTCCAAGCGAGCTGAGTCGATACTGAAAGATGACGTCACCGACTGCCGGCTACTGATTGGTCAGACAATGTCGTCATCGATGAGTCATGAGCGCGACAACCTAGTATGCTAGGGGTAGCTACCGTTAGCTTACCCTCATATGTCTTTCTTTGCAGCTCGATTGCTCTCTTCCTCGGCTTCATTCTGTTGTATAGCTTCCAAAACTCTCCTCTGCTTCTCAAGGGGTATTTCTTCTTACCACCTGCAGCCTTCTTCTGCTTTCCTTTTTTACTCGGTTTGTGACAAAAAGCCACAGATTGTTGTGTCGCGCTCAAAATGACGTCAACAGTGCCACTCAGCTGTTTACAGCAACACTGCACCCCGTTGGGCAGGCGACAGGGGCTAATGGAAAAGCAGCACAAGGCCAGTAGAGTAGAGCCGGGTAGAGTCGCGTAGAGTAGGGCTAATGGAAAAGGGCCATTACTAACAGTCTGTCCTGTCGACACAAGGGCTGAACGATATGGACAAAATGTCATATTTTGATATTTATGTCAGATATCTAGATATTGATATCGATACGATATGACTATGACTATGATTTCAGTGAAAACCAAGCATTTTTCAAAAATAAAAACATTATTATACAAAAGAATGTGGAAATATCTTGATATAGATACGTTAATGATATATCGTTCAGCTCGAGTCAGCACCATCCATAATGTAGTGTTAGTATTTGGGGGGAGCACCAAGAGTGCTCATAAAGGTGCGAATACTTTGATTTTCTGTGGCCCCATCCACACGAAAAGACAAAATGCTTAACAGTTTCAAAAACGATCGGCATAAAGACAAAGGCGTCTAAGAAAATCTGTGCGTCTACATGACTGCACTCGATACGCATGAAGACGCTGTAAAACACATGCCAGACCTCTAGGGGTGCTGTAACGATATGACGGAAACAGATGAAAAACAATGGGCATGCGCACTTGCGGCAAAAGTTGTAAACAGAGATCGTGATAAAGTGACCATAAAGTGCCGTAATGTGTCCTCGATAATTGTTTGTTCAACTCGGTGGTGATTGAGAAGGAGATTTTGCAGCAACAGGGATAGTAGGGTCACTAGCTTCATCAGCACATAAGCTACACCGTACGCCACCATTGTTGTTGTCGTTGCCGCGTGTGGTGCATGCGTGTCTATGAAGATATTAAACTATGACGGAAGCGTACCTGAAAAGTTGCGGAAAGCCAGTAATCACAGAGCTGCGTATACGGCATTTCAAAATCTTTCCACTCTGGAACCTGGTTTCAAAAATGGTCACTTACAGACCCCCAAAACGCCGTCTTCATATAGATGATACACAGAAAAGGTATGCGTTTAGACCTCGGTTTGTCTTTGTGTGGATGGGGCCTGTATCTATACTACCATCCTACCCCAGTGTATTTTACTCTTAGAAGTGATGTTACAGATGCTTAATTTTGAACAAAAGTGGGAGATGAAATTACCTGACAAGTCAAATCTGTGGTAAAGTAACATGACTTCGTGTCCCGAGCTGAACATGAGCTCATCCTCTGTAGCAGATGATTCATTTTAACAAACCCAGATGGATGAGAAAGTCTTTTATCAGTCAAGCTCTTGCACAACAATTTCTAAAAATTGATCCAGTATGAGGTGTTCCAGTTTTCTCTGCTCATGATGATGAGTTTCAGGGCAGTTTCCCTTTAAGGTACTCTTATTCTAGTAACTCAAGAGTTCCTCTAACTCAGTCTGTGATTGTGTTTTCATGCCTTATTGTTTGCTCCTTCAGGCTGTAAGCTGGAATAAAGAAATAACTCAAATCAGGGAGCTGGTTTGGTGGAGTGGTAAGCAACCAGGCATGACCCATATACATGCTTTTACCGTGTCCTCCCCATTCACATGCCTATCTCCTATCAACAAAGCACAAAATGCCCAATAACAAACCTGAAAGTTGAATGTTTCAATTTTCTTAGATCATACGGACTATAAATTATGTATCATGTAGCCTTACATTGCCCATTGTCCAAAGCGTCTCCTTGGGGACAGGAAATTGGTGCCTCTGGTATCTAATGATAAGTTCTGTATCTTAAAAATTGGGTTTAACACAGCTGCAAGACTGATCCTGCAAAACTGGAAAACAAGATGCCCCACAGCAAAGGAATGGACTGATGAAATGGTCCGGACTTCATCTTATGAACACATGCTTGGCAGGCTGAACATTGGGGGTAAGACAACTAAAATACGGGGTCATTTTTGGCAACATGTAGAACTGAATCTTCAGTAGATGATGGAATAATCAGACATGTCCTCTGTTTATTTATTTATTTATGTGAATGGATGTCACCCTTTTATGTCTTGTGCAATATATATACCAAAATGCTGCATTGTTTAAAGTTTAAATATGTTCAAATTGTTAAAAATGAATAAAAATTTGAATTTCAAATGATATGACAGCATAAGAGGGGCTGTACTTGATTAGCTTTGCTTCCTTCAGCCCGTTCTCAAACTTGTACTTGTCATAGTGCCATTTTTTCCCTTTACACATACTGTTTGTTTTTATGCATGTGCTTGTTTGAGAAAAATAAAAATCAAATAAAAAACAATATTAAAAAAATATAGCTTTTTTTAATTTATATATTTGTACTCGTTTTTTTATATTTCTATTTTTATATTTATATTTATTTAATTTTTAAGATTATTTTTCTTTTATAATTTGAAAAACCTCAGACTTTTGACTGTTAATTTCCCAGCTCGTCTTTCCTTCCTTTATATTTAAGATTATTTTGGGTTTTTTTTTTACGCCTTTATTTTATTTATCTTTTAGCCTTAAAAATTGGTTTTATTCTTCGTTTGCTCAGTTTTTTATTGGCCATAACGATTTCTCGAGAGGTTTTTATGTATTTGGGGAAAGTGTTAATACGATTAACCTTTTTTTAATTTATTTTTATTCACCAATAAGTGCAGGCAAACAAATTTGTGAACAGACAAATAAGTGCAAAGCAAGTTGTGGTGTTGATTTGCAAAATTTTGAACATAAAATAAAACTTTCAAAGACAAAAACTGACAAGGAAGGAGAAACAAAACAAAAAAAACAAGAGGGTTAAGAAAGAAGAGAAATAATAGACATCCAAATGATTTGAAAATGAAGCGGAGTGATATATTTTGCAGGTGTTTCATGATGATTGAGTTATGTTTTTATTTTGAGATTCAAATAGTTGTTTTTTTTAGGCCTTTGTTGACAGGAGAGAGGGAGAGAAAGTCGATTGGCTTGTGAAGAGGGATGAGAGAGAGAGCGAGGGAGGACACTCTGCAAACTGGGCCAGCAGAAGCTTGTATTTGGGTCGTGCCTGGTTGCTGATCACTCCACCAAACCAACACTTCTCTTCCACCCTTCTGACTGTACTCGTGTACCTTGTTGGCGTTGTCATGGTGAACGGCGTTGTGCTGAATCCCGTTGGGTGCGTTGTTGCTCTCAGTGCTCTGCCCGCTGCCGGCGCTCCTCGTGCTGCCGACGCTCCCCGTGCTCCCCACGCTGTTTCTGTCTCCTGCTGCAAACAAACAAACACATTCTGCATCAGGGTGACAGGAGAGGAGCGTATCTGCACCACACTTTCGGAGGCAGCAGATGCTCTTTGTCAAAAAGCCTGCAGATGCAAAGGCCTGCGGTGCTGCTTGGTGACGGTGGAGGGCAGGATGCAGGTTTCTGGAGTAAAAAGCTGTGCTGTGGCAGAGCAGAGGAGCATCCATTAATGAAACATTTAGCCAGAAGCATCAGGCATTTAGGACACAAAACAACCAAACTACTGCTGTTTCTAGGGCAGACAATGCAAAAGCCTGAAAGTTTCAAGTCTTACTGTGTCATGACCTCCTAACGTGACCACAATGTGCTTAAAAACAGAAATCTTCAGAGCTTAAACCTTTAAGAGGAGAGTGTTTTGACTGGTGATAGACGGGGAAATCTCCCTGGCTTTAAGGTTATCAATCCAAGATGCAACATTAAGCCTTAAACACTCCAGTTTGGCGACTGATATGCAGTGATTCATCTGTAGACCTGGAGGCTCCGGTGAGGACAAACAAACTGATAGCCAAACGCTCTGAAGCAGACGACACACTCAAACCAAACACAGTAGTTTGGACCCGACACACCAAGATGACTGTCTGTCAATCTCAGCGTTTTCTGAGACAACGTGAGGTGATAAAAGGCGCAAGGCAACATTTAGGTCGCTCTGGTGGAGTGGGGGGGAGAAATCTTAGCTAAAGTCTTTTGCCTGAAATATCTTTTAGTTTTAGTCATACTTTAGTCATCTAAATTGTTTAATTTTAGTCTACTTTTAGTTGATGAAATTTCACTACTTTTAAGTCGACGTAATCTCCTGCAAATTTAGTCGACTAAAATATGAAGTGTAAAGTGTAAGGCATTTTATGTGTCCTTGAATTTCGGAGGCAAAGAGAAGAACAGCTCTCCAGAGAGCACTGCGCTCAGAACAGTCACAAAACATGGGTGGAGCGACACAGACTGTAATGGAGGAGTAGCGTGAGTGGACCATGATGAAATATTGGTGAAACTAATGAGTTTTTGGACGATTAATGCAGTTTTAGGAGCGGCGCTATACATGCCCTATGTGCTACCATTATACAGATGTCTGCTGCTCAATTTTGGATCTAAATATCTCCTGAAGCATTGTTTGGATCAGGAAAGCCTTCTGGGTGAGTATATTGTTCTACTTCATTCTATAAACAATGTGAAAGCTGCAGAAACTGAACTTTTCCTTTAAGTCCTGTTTACACTTGGATAAAATGAAACATCTAATAGCCCTGTATTGAAATGTTAGTAAAGTCTGAATGTCTAAATGAACAGAAACAAATGTTCCTTTAGTGTGAAATGCAGTCACCTTTATTTAGGCTACCTGGCAGAGCATCTCAGTTACAATACCAGAACTGACAACAAACAGTGAACCTGCTCTACATGAATATATCAATTCATAAAGAGAGCAGATTTTTGTTTTGGCGATTTTGAATTGATTGTTTGGTCCAAAAATCGATTTTTTTTTCCAAATTTAAATGTTTCACTTTAGTCTGTGTTAATAAGACACTTAGTCAAGTTAAAAAAATGCTTCAGGGTATTATTCAAAGGGGCATTTAAACAAAAGAAAGATCTCAAAGTTTGTTTGACAACCCTTGCAAAACAATAAAAGTGCTAAACCCCTAACTTATAGGGGTAGGGAAAAAATTATTCACATAAGTATCAGGATTTTTGATTTTTTTCATCATCGTTGGTAATCTTTTTCACTGATGTTAAAAAGCTAAATAAAGATTGCACAAACTGGCAACATCGTAGAATTGCAATTTAAATTGCTTCAGCACCTAAAAAAATCATACAAAATCAAATTGAGAGAAAAGCGCATAGTTCCAGACATACTTTCCACCCAACCAAAGCAGCTGTGATTGTACTTATTTCTAACTTGTCTCTACTTTCTACATGACCAAATTAGGTCTGACTGGATTAAGTCTGGATTAAGAAAATGTGAGTTAATTTAGTTTTGGTCCATGTGCACTTGTTTTTATAAGCTTCTGTAGTTTTCATAAGGGGAAAAAAGGTTGTCGACAAAACTATGATGAAAATAATTAGTCAACAAAATGAACAATGCGTAGGATATAAGGACCCGAATGACTAAGAACCTAGTTTATCACATACTGCACTCCAAGACTGACAGTCACTTGGTGCTGTGCAGGACCAATCACAGGGCTTGCAGTCAGAGTTGTTTGATACGCAGTTACACTTTTGAGGAGGTGCAGGTCAGGCTATGTGCATTGGAGCTGTGAAGTCCTACGACATAGACTTCAGGCTCCACCCACTTTTCTTTTTAAAGGCTATTTTTTGGGCATTTTGTGTCTTTATTGATAGGAGATAGAGATACAGTTCGACAGTCTGTCAAACACTTTAACCTAGTTTTTGTTTGTTGATGAAAATATTTGTTAATTTAGTTTTAGTTTTGTCTATGTGCACTTATTTTATTAGTTACTGTCTGGTTTTCGTCAGGGGAAAAAAGGCTGTTAACGAAAACTATGACGAAAAAAAACATTGTTTTTCTTTGTTACCAGGGACCTGCCGTGCGTTTTTCTCTGCTACCACCCTGTGCAGTTTTCTGTTTTTTTTGTGTGTGGCAATGAAACTTCATCATTCTTCATCTTTTAGAGTCACAGCACATAAATTAGGATAAACGCAGGCAAAGCGTCACATGTGGGGGATTATTGATGCATTCTGTAGATTTTTGGCAATGTCATGAATCATTTTATGAAGCGTTCTTCACTTGACAATCCACTCCAAGAACAGTCTGTTTGAGATCCTCTCTATGAGCACTTCGTCTGTTTTGCCCCTCAGGGTGTTTTTGCCTCGAGCACCTCGGTGTGATCGGCCCCACAGGTGGCATAAAAGGTTAATTAATGATGCGGCATGAGGTAACACAAGGCTGCATGGAGCAACTTAGGGTGAATTACCCCTAATGAGACAGAACGAGGCAACACGAGGCAACAGAACAGGATTGAACGACAGGAAAAGGACAGAAAAGCAGTGTTCATTTTGTCGACTTATCTTTTCATCAACAACAGCTGCCTTAGCTTGATGGTGGTGGGATAAGTTGTGGAGCGATCCAATCAGAGCTGCTCTCTTTATGAATTGATGTATTCATGGAGAGCAGGTTCACTGTTTGTTGTCAATTGTGGTATTGTAACTGAGAAAAGTTAAATTTGTTTCTGACAATTATACATTCAAACTTTACTAGGATTCAGTAAAGGGTTATTAGTAGGCCTGTGCTTAAAATATCGATACAGCAAAATATCGTCATGCACTTCTTGAGGATATGTGTATCGATATGGATTCTACAGAATTGAATACGGCCTCAGTGTTTGAACAGTTGTTGTAAAAACACTTTGGATAATATTAACAATGGCACAGTTCAAAGTAGAAATCAAGCTACATGATAAAACACATGTTCCAAATTTAAACTTAAGTCTACGATCTACAGGGACCTGAATTAAAGTTCTTAAGTTGAAGAATTATTTAAAACTCATGCTTGCTCTTTTTTATCTTGTAATAAAAACAAAAGTTGCTGGGAATTCTGTTAAAAGTGCAGTCAATGTTGACAATTTATGTGTATCGGGATATGTATCGTATCGTGGGGTTGCTGGAAATACCCAGCCCTAGTTATTAGATGATTTATTTTATCCAAGTGTGAATAATGACTTCAGAAATTCAAGGAAACATAAAAAAATGCCCAACACTTTACAGTTCACACTTTAGTCGACTAAATTTACGTGAGATTTCATCAACTAAAGCTAGACTAAAATTAAAAATAGATGACTAAAATATGACTAAACTAAAGCATATTTTAGGCTACTAAAATAGATAGTCAAATCAACACAGGATGTAGGACTAACTCTATGAGTGAGACCTGACAAAAATGAGATAACATAAACAGAGAGGGCAAAAGCTGAGGTCATGTGAGCTGTTTAAGGTGGTACGAGGTACCATGAAGCCACATGTGAAGCAGCAGTGTTGTTTATATGTTGGCATGAGGGTGCTGTTGGAAGCGTGAGGACGTGAGGTTGACATTTGGACGTGATTATTTGAGGCGAAATGATCAAATTTAACCCCACGTCATCTTGACAGCAGTGTCTTCTGCCTTGGTGTGTCGGGTCCTGATGCAGAGCCTTGAGCGGGACAGCGAGGCAGCTTCAGAACAGCCAGGGTGGGGAGGAGCTAACGTTCGGGGAGGGGGGCTCTTACCATGACACGAGTCCCTGAGAACCCAGATGTCCTCAAAGGGAAACTCGGACTGAGACAGGCGGCTCGGACACGAACCTATCGGACACAAAGACTCTGAGGGACTGAAGTCTGTCAGGGGCCGACTAAGGCGAGGCTCGAGCTGGTTTTAGGACACAGTTTGGATAAAAATAAGTCTGGAACTGGTTTGAGACTCTAGTGGTGGACTCAGAAAAGTCTTCATGCACATTAGTGATGGTTCTTCCTGCTGGAGTCAGTGTTAGGGTGAGAGACAAACATGTGAAGGTCAGCAATCAGTGAAGCCCAGTTCAGACCAGAGATCCAGCTCTTTGCAACTTCGTGCTCTTTGTATCCCAAAGCAGCATCAAAATCTTGAGGTAGTTATAAGGAAAGATCAGGAACAACAGCAGCTGATAGCCAATGAATTATCTTTTTAAAGTGAGGTGTCTCGTCATCTCCCTTTGTTTGAATCTAAAGGTTTATATGCTTAAAGACTGGGAGTAGAACTGTATAACAACACCAACGGAGTTGAAAATGGCCGCCAGGATTATACACTCCATCTAGTTTTTAGTTTTCAAAGGGATACACCAACTTTTTTTTTTTGTTTTCATGTCTTGACTCACTCCTGAGTCCCCGACAAGCAGATAGACACCATTTTTTTGACTGTGTGTGTCGTAACAAGGAAAGCTGCCCCACCGCTAATTAGCTTTGCTCAAACACTGGGAGTCAATGGGAAGTGTTAGCCTGCCTCTGCCCGTAGTCATCAGATAAACTCTTCAGCAGCTCTAAGTGGTCCTGTGTGTTTGTTGTTACTTATCTTATTCACGTTATCTTACTTTTTTATTGGATTAGAACAGTTTAACAGTGAGTTTTATAAGAATTACAAAAGTTTGGTGGTAACATTTCACAGAGGAAGAGAATATTTCAGCTTTTTGTATCAGATGTTGTAACCGCAATGTCAGCGAGACAAAATATTTTACACATTTTGCTTGTACACACCCAAAAATTAGACTTTATTTAAGAGCAAAAAAAATGCATGTTATATACGAGAAACTACGGTAACCAATTAATTAAAAAGAAAAATTTACAACCTCGAAGTGACAACGACATATTATTTGGTAAAAACAATTTTCTTGGGTGTTGGCTGGATTGATGTTAGGTCTGATCAAAGACAAATTTTAATGGTAAATTTAGATAAAATACTTCAAATTCTCAATCAATCAGAAAATCAAATACTACATCCCACAATCCCAAAAGTTCCTTCCCCGCTCCCCAGCGTTCGTCACGACTATACAACACTGATCCAGATCAAGTAGTAACTGCACCACGACCAAAGCACGTTTCATCAGGATTATGAAAATCATGCATAATCGTATTGAGAAACATGGTCAGCTCGCGCTACTCCTCCATTACAGTCCGGTGTCGCTCCACCCATGTTTTTGTGACTGTGCTGACCTCTGAACTGAACTGAGCTTTTCTTCTCTTTGCCTCCTCGTCCTCCTTTCGATGAGCTCCTCATCTGTATACTCTGGCTCGAAACTGTAAGGACACCCATCATCTTCAAAGTTCTCATCCACAACATCTTCATCCGATAGATATTCGTTCATTTTGCACAAAACTGGAAGAAGAAAGTCGTTGTGTAGCCACCGCTTGCCGCTGAAACAATGAGCCGTACTGCACGTGCGCGCGCAACCAGAAACAAACTTTTCAGTTCAGAGGTCAGCACAGTCACAAAAACATGGGTGGAGTGACCCCGGACTGTAATGGAGGAGTGGCGTGAGTGGACCATGATGAAATATTGGTGAAACTAATGAGTTTTTGGACGATTAATGCAGTTTTAGGAGCAGCTCTATACATGCCCCGTGTGCTACCATTATACGGATGTCCGCCGCTCGATTTTGGATCTAAATATCTCCCGAAGCACTGTTTGGATCAGGAAAGCCTTCTGGGTGAGTATATTGTTCTACTTCATTCTATAAACAATGTGAAAGCTGTAGAAACTGAACTTATCCTTTAAATACAACGAAGAAGAAAACCCGACACAGTAAACAAAGAGCAGCGATGGAAGACATCCAGCAATTCCTCTTTTTATTGATCAGCATCTGGCTTTTTGTTAGGAAGCGCGACCAAGCTTTGTTTCAGAAAAGGGCTGTGTGCCACGAGAGTTACGGGAAGTGACGTCTCCTTCGACCAATCAACAGACTGCAGTGTTTTTAGCTCTACCTTCTAAGGTCTAATCGGTATGCTTGGCATCCAAACAGAAGGGTCCCAAAAGGTAGGATGGTACGGTTCCCTTGGAAGGGGTCCTGTCCCGGTTTTAGGCTATGGAAACGCCACAGAAAGCGAGCCGTATTGAGACAAACCGAACCGAACTCTCTGGTGGAAACAGGACTTTTTACTCTGGTTCTTGTCACTGAAACTTGGTGCTTCTTAAAGGTTCCAAATTCCCTAAGCAACACCTTTATGTTTGATCAACCACATTTTTAATCCAGCAGACGGCAGATTAACATGCTAACTCTCGTGCAAAAGCTGCTGATGTGACCTCGATGACACTGGAACCTTTGGTCTGAAGTGGGCTCAGGATGAGAGTGTGTGTACCTGTGCTGGTAGTGAGGCCGTTGGCCAGCGGCAGCACCACGTGGGTGGGGGGAGCGTACAGAGTGTAGGAGTCATCAGTCTGAGGGGCGGAGCTGAGGCTGGAGGAGAGGGGGGCTCTGGAGTGCAGCTGCTGGCGCTGGGTGGGCAGAGAGGCGTGCCGGGACAGGGTGCCCCCTACAGGGCGATATGGGGAGGACAAGAGGAGGAGGAGGAGGAGGAGGAGGAAGAGGAGGAAGGTTAACAAGCTGATGGTTAGAGGTGGAGGTCAGTCATTATGTGGTGTGGATGGAGAGATGGATGCAGGTGGAAGGAGAGAGGAGGCATGGGATGGTTCTCGAAGCAGGGATTAGTTTATTTTAGGTGTCAACAGGCGAGGGGAGGGTTTAGGGCTGGGCAATATATCCCGTTTTTAAGATATATCGAGTTTTTAAGATATAAAATGTGTTTTAAAAGTTCAAAATAAATCAGATGATATTGTTATATCTTTATAATCTGTATGTGTAAAAGTTTAATTTCTTCTTCTTCTTTTTCATTTGGCCACTGGTGGGAAAACTGTAAATAAATATATCTTTCAAAGCTTTCAAATTAAGATTACAGAAAGCACAATTTGGAGAAAAGATGGATTTCAGGTGGACAGAAGAGAACACAGCCGCCTTCACTGGAAAACAATGAGGATTGATGAATGATGTAAATCTGTTTTTCCTTGACACTGTAACTGTTAAAGAGAAAATCCAACAAAAAATAAGTTAAAAAATGCTTCTGGGTATTATTCAAAGGGGCATTATCACTAAAAAAAAGATCTCAATGTTTGTTTAATGCCTCAGGAAAAATAATAAAAGTGCTAAACACCTAACTACTAGGGGTGGGAGAAAAAATCGATTCACATAAGTATGGGGATTTTTTGTTTGATGATTTTTAAATTGATTTTTTCCCAAATTTAAATGCTTTATTTAAGTCTGTGTTAATACGCCACTTTTTAATGCAATCCAGGCTTTTGAAGAGAGAGTATAAACAGCTGGTTAAAATATATTGCTGAATAAATCCTAAAAACAGACTCATATGAGATGTGTATTTTTCCTGATATAGTCTTTAGGCATCATCATTGTTAATCTTTTTCGTTGGTGTTTAAAAAGCTAACTAAAGATTGCAAAAATCGGCAATATTGTAGGATCACAATTTAAATTTAAACCTAAAAAATCTTTAAAAAAAATCAAAATTGGGTGAAAAGCGTATCATCCCACCTACTAACTACTGGTGATTTCCTTTTTTAAGTGATAAAAAATTGCGGGCAAACTCCTTAACACTGTCTTAATTGCACAAATCAGTTGGCAAGCTTCATCTATTTTTGTCTTTTTGTTTTGGTCATATGGTTTAGTTTCTGTTCTTAGTCATACCACAAATAATTCAAATGTTGAACAATGATTTTTTAATCACACTGTATCAAAACTAGCATCCTTCCTATTAGTAAATGCTGAGCGTACAGATATATATAATTATACGTTTTGTTAAAATACTAAATATAGAATATAAGAGAGAAGGGCTTAATCAAAACTACGTCACTAATATCTTACTTACAGAATCAAATGTAAAACTGAAGGTTTTTTTTATATATATTTGGACTCCCTTTTTTAGATATGCTGGTAAAAGACTTACAAATATTATGATAAAGGGAATGATTGATTTTAACCCCCCAAAATAGGCAAAATGTCCATCCTGAGTAATAGATTTTAGAGGAGTTTAGAGCTTGAAGTTTCCTTGTTTTTCCACTTATTTTTATTTCTTTGATTGATTGATTATCATTATTATTACTATTGATTTTTGTAAATTTAACTACTCTTAATTTTTGTTTATTCTGGATTGCACTTGTGTGCTTAATATTTCTTTTATTTCTGCCCCAAAGTGGATGCTCTTTTGTTACAATCTTATTGCTGGCAGCTGCTTGATGTGGCAAGCTGAGTGCAGCTGGTATATACATATATTTAAGCTGTATAACTTTGTTGTGAATAGTCAAGATTGTACACTGGATAGTGGGATGTTTCTGTGTGTTACGTACATATTTCTTGTGGCCAAAGTTTACTTGTTACTTGTTTGTATGTTGCCGTGCATTATTTGTTTGTCAAAGTTAAAAAGTTAATGCCTATTGTACAAATATTGTACCGAAAAAAACAAAAAAACAATTACGTCACTATGAAGGGGATGGAGATGCTGACATGAATGAACCTCCTATCAGGTGATTTTTGCCCCTCTTTGTGGCTGACTGTTTTCATGAAGTCTTCCTGGAGACAAACCCTTTAAAGGAAAAGGGGCACTGACCGTTTCGCCTGCTGATGACTTCCACGATGGACGGAGGGAAGAAGCCGACCCGGTCTGTCCCTCTCTGCGTGTCGTGGATGTGGCCTTTCCAGCGTCCGTCAACGTGTTGCTCCAACACCTGCAGAGAAAAGACGGGTCAGAATGCAAGGTGAGTTTATTTACATCCACCTTAAAGTTACTAAGTGATACAAGGGCTTCACACAAAAAATCAGAAGACAACAACAAAGGCAAAACAACACATCAGAATGAAGGAAGGAATTAAAACAGGTTAAAGAGAGGAAAAGCCGAGAGAAACAAACACAAGCTTAAAGGTCCTATGAGGAGAATCTATTACCAGCGACATTAAGACTCTGCTACCCATGAGCACGCACGGCGACTGTCGTAATGCTGCGTTCCAGTAACCTCGGAACTGGGAGTGACATCATATCTGACTTATCGGCGTTCCAGTTGAAGTCGGAAAAAAACATGCCAATCTACTAGGCTATTGTTAGCTGTTGTTAGCACGCCCTGCGTTGTTGTTCACAAATATCACATGAAGAATGTGATTATCACTATGGCAGCATTTTTATAAATATAAGTCTAACAATACGATGTATACAGCTGATCTAGAGCGACACACCCCAGTCAGAAGAGCAAATAAATTGATTATTACAGAAGCTAAATAACTGTTCACACTGGGGGCATCCATCGTCCATTGTCAACTCTGGGGTGGTGAGGTTTCACCGAGTTCCCAGTAGGAAATTCAGACTTTGGGGGACGTTCTAGTTGTAGTTTCCTACTTGGAACTCGAAAATTCCTACTTCTGACTACAACTGGAACGCACCAAAAGATGTGACTCAAGCCAAAGCGTGCGTTTGTTGTGATGCTAATGAATGCAGCTCGGACCTTCCTCGGCTGTCCAAGCCGACCACTTAGCTAAGGAATAGCATTTATAGATAACCTATTTTGATGCTATAAAACTCATCTTAAAGTGTGTATTTCGATCAGGCATATATCTAAAAGTGAGATTTTTTGTAATTACTTAGAAACTCCTCATCGCCTCTTTAAATGTAGAAATGTTAAAATTAAACTAAATCCTGTTTAAAAGGTACATACAGAGATAGTGACTAACATATATCAATAAGACAGTTAAATCTGTTTCAGTATGAGGCTTTTTATCCAAAATTGATGACAAAGATCAGCTTTTCAATCCTTTTTTTGACTCCCAAAATACATTTGAGAGTAAAGAGGGCACAATAATGTCTAATTTAAAACCTTTTTCTTACATAAACAAAATCCTGATGACTTTATTATTCCACAGGGCTCTTACACTGCAGATCTCAGCAAGTGAGTTTGTCTATTCTGAAGACAGAAACATCTAAAGCATTTATTTTAATCATCATTACACTTTTTACTACAAAGAATAAAAGACTAAAATAAGGCATCAAACTGCCTGTAATGATAAGAAAGTAGTCTGACTCTGTGAGGGTCTAAAATTCAGGTTTACAATTTGCTCTGGATATAAAAAAAAACAAAACATTTTAATGCACCCTTTTAATTAAATTTGTCTCGTCTCATTGGCTTATTACAAACCAATGATTATGATTTGACTTATTACAAGCAACTCAGGCCTTATTTTTTGTTTTTATATCTTCAAATAAGATCTTAATTCAGAAATGCCAGATAATTGAAAGTCCAGTGAGGCATTTTTGACATGAAATTGGACAAATACTCTCACTTAGAGCTGAGTTTTTCAGTGTATTGAATCTTTCCAAGCTCTTTTTTTTCTTTTTTGTTTGGTAACAAATAACATCGACCTTATTACGGTAGATCTTCCAGTGACCTTTTAGGTACCAATAAATCTTATTAAAGAGTTTGGAAAAACACCAGATTTTGTAACAGAGGCAGCATTTCAGCTTCTGAAGTTTTCCACTCTCACGCGTACGTGATCTTCAGACCACACTTTGATGATATTCAACTCTTTAACACAAGTCCAGACATGAATCTACAGAACAACAGCTGGATCACATCCTGAAGATTAACTCACAATTCTGATTCACTTACTGGAAATTAAAGAGAGTCATGTTTACAGAATTAAAGAAATTACACAAGGGCAGCCTGAGATAAGGGTTAAACCATCCTAAGTTTAAAGGATTATTCCACTCACTATTTGGTAACACTGTCTTGGCACAGATAAAAAACAATGTGTTGAAGTTTTTAGAGTATCTACACACTGAAGGTTGTTTGCTTTGAATCTATTCAGATGGTAAAATAACTATTTGCTGTATCTTTTTGTGCTCATACTGAAAGAGTCCAAAGCTCACTACAGTGAAAGACTGTCATTACGCCAACAGCCTGATTTTCCCACTGTGTAGGAGACATAGTTACAAGCTGTACTCTATCATATAAAACAGCTTAAAGTCCCTGACAAACAAAAATGTCTAAATCAACAAACCCACTCAAAATGAGACGTGGGTTTGGAGGGAGCTGCAGGGAGGTCTGTTTGTCTTAGAGTGCCCTTTATTATTTCCTTTTCAACAAGTTTTCACAGGTCAAAGATGTCCCATAACATATTTTCTCAAGTTCTTAATGAAAAAATCCACTTAATTGTTGGATTATGTTCTGCCTATAAACCCCTCTGTTTGAACCCTGCTCAAAACAGGCTGTTGTACTATAATACTCATTACACCCATATGTCATGCAGCCTGATTTCCCCACTGTGTAGGTGACATAGTTACAAGCTGTACTTTATCAAATAAATCAGCTTAAAGTCCCTGACAAACAAAAATGTCTAAATCAACAAACCCACTCAAAATGAGACGTGGGTTTGGAGGAAGCTGCAGGGAGGTCTGTTTGTCTCTAAGTGCTCTTTATTATTTCCTTTTCAACAATTTTTCACAGGCCAAAGACGTCCCATGATATATTTTTAAAGTTTATTCACACAATAATCCACATGGATGTTGGATTATGGCGTGCCTGTAAACCCCTCTGTTTCAACCCTGCTCAAAACAGGCTGTTGTACTGTAAATACTCATTACACGCTCATGTCATGCAGCCTGATTTTCCTACTGCATAGATTACATGGTTGCCAATAGTACTCTATCAGATAAAACAGCTTAAAGTCCCTGACAAACAAAAATGTCTAAATCAACAAACCCACTAAAAATGAGACGTGGGTTTGGAGGAAGCTGCAGGTAGGTCTGTTCGTCTCTAAGTGCTCTTTATTATTTCCTTTTCAACAAGTTTTCACAGGTCAAAGACGTCCCATGATATATATTTTTAAAGTTTATTCACAGAAAAATCCACTTAGATGTTGGACAATGGCATGCCTGTAAACCCCCCTGTTTCAACCCTGCTCAAAACAGGCTGTTTTGATGTAAATACTTATTACACCCATATGTCATGCAGCCTAACTTTCCCACTGTGTAGGTGACATAGTTTCAAGCAGTACTTTATCATATAAAACAGCTCAAAGTCCCTGACAAACAAAATTAAGTAAATCAACCTCCCCTACTTAAAAAGACGTGGGTTTGGAGGAAGTTGCAGGGAAGTCTGTTTGTCTTTAAGTGGACTACATAATTTCTTTTTCAACAAGTTTTCACGGGTCAAAGACGTCCCGTAACATATTTTTAAAGTTCTTAACTGAAAAATTCACTTAATTGTTGGATTATGTTGTGCCTATAAACCCCTCTGTTTCAACCCTGCTCAAAACAGTTATAGTGTAAATACTTGTATAAGTTGAGTCTGGCCATGTCTCTCTCGGGAAGTAGATCAATCAAACTCAATATGTATTTGTATAGCACCAGTTTATATCAAGTGTTATCTCAAGGCATGAGCAGGCTCAAGACATACTCTTCATTTTATTGATAGACATATACACATAATAACACAATATATACACATATATACATCCAGAGATTTATTCATCCAGACAGAGACAAATGGACTAAAAATAAGAATGTATGCTGGTGACAAACGGACACCAAGCTCATAAATCTGTCCGCATTATATTTGTGTTTGAATACAGATTTATCCGAGGTTAACCCCTTGAGATGTGGCATCTTGTTTTCAAGACATTAAATATATTTCTTATGGAGGTATAATCAATAATAACCATGGATAGAGAGATCTAATATAAAAATTAACAGCTATAATGATGATAAAGTGAAGAGGATGATGTTAATTTATATATCAGCATCTAGCTGAACTGCCATTAAATGTGTTTACGGTTTTAAAAAAGTAGATGTAGCCCCAGTTTTCCAATACTGTGCTCTAATGTTTACTCTGGTTGTACAGACAAGCTGAGCATATTCCCAAGTGACATCATTAGGGGAAACCGGCATGTAAATGGATATGAAAGGGTGAAAATGTGTTAATTATTACTGACGGGCAACTCAGAACCATCCTGTGTATGAAAAGCAGATTACAAGCTCGATTCCTTTTACTGTTTACTATTTTAAATGGACTTCATTATTTTCAACAACTGAGGTGTAAGATGGATTTTCTTTACTGGTGTCTGGACTCCTCACCATGATGACGTCTCCAGCTCTGATGTTGAGGGCGGTGGGGTCGTGCAGGTTCCAGTAATCCTTCAGGGCTCGGACCTGGAGGATCCCCGTGGCATCTGCCAGGAGAGGAAACGAGAGGGGCGTCAGAATAAAAAAAGGCTGTAACATAACTTTTAAAAACACATGTTCTATTATTCACTCTTTATTCTATGTTAAACCATGTTGATCAATTCAGTTTTTAGATTATTCTATTTTATTGTAAAATTGCCAAAGACTATTAATCTTGTTTTTTCCTGATGTCTGTCTTTCTTTATCCTGATCTTTCTTTAAGAATATATAGAAAATCAACCTTTAATAACCTTTAATTTCAGACTAATTCGACACCTAAAAGTCTTAACAGAGGGATAATAAAGTGTAACAATAGATAAATGTATTATTAAAAAAAGGTATTTGGGATGAACGCATAGCAAAAGAAACTCAATAAATAAAATAATATGAATACAAATCTAATTTAAGTATGCTTTAAAACAAAAACTAAAATACAAAGCAACAAAATAATGATTTACTTAAGATTATTATACATTAGAATATACATTATTACAAAGTTTTGGAGCAACAGGCCATGTCCTGGTAAAGTAAAAACCTTTAATATGTCTAATAGAAGGTAAGTAAAGTAACAAATCATATATTGATTGTAAAAAAAGGACTTTGGGACTATAGCACAATAACATAAACTCAATAAATAACATAATTTGAATAACAATTGATTAGAATGTTTGAAGACAAAAAACAAAATACAACGCAACAGTTGAATTAATTAAATGAACTGGATTGCATGATTGAATAAAAAGTTATATTATTAATCAAAATAATGCACATGATTAAAAACTGACAAAACTTATGTTTAATAGGGACATAGGGCAATTATAGGAGGTAAATATTTACATTAAAAAAACAAAATTTTACACAAAATCAGTCTAAAGGTGCGTTCACACCGCAAGCGACCCAGCTACCAAAGTCGCGTCGCCCACTGATGTAGCGTCGCGCGTCCATAAATACCTGTTTGGTCGCCGTTGGCGTCGGCCGTCAGTCGGTGACGTCACGTCCGCTCGAGTTTTACCGCGATCATATCATATATCACATTATAGGATGTATAAGCGGACATTATTCCAGCTGTGTCCTTTTCACTCACTTATCAGACACAAAACTCTGCAGCTGATGATGCAGCAGCATCATCTGTGAGTTTACCGCAGTCCGTCTGCAAATGTCCTCACTGAGATTAGTTCCGCCTAGAAGGAAGTCTTCCGCCCGGTAGTCCGGATGAATAACTGTACCGTCACACGTACACACACTGCTGATTGGCTGTTGCTGCACAGCCACACACGACATCGCCTGAATAGATCAACTTTTTTTTAACTTTGAAAACGCGCGACGAGTGAAGTGGTCGTCTTGTCGCCGGCTGTCGCATCGCGGGAGGGTTAGCCCCGCCCCATCGTGGCTGTACATTCATTTTGAATGGAGAGTGATCGCTGAGGTAGTACAAGTAGCGTCCGGTGTGAACGCACCTTAAAAATGGAGCAGAATAAAGATGAAGTGATGTGAGAGAAGATAATAATAAGTATAATATGAAAATCAGACTGATCTGATAAGTGTTAATACATAAAAATGTGAAACTATGGTTTAAATATACCCAAAGCTAGATGAATATAAACATTTTATTAATGTGAAACAATCATTTTATCTAAAAGGAACCACAAATGAAACAATTCAACGACGAATTAAGCTTTGTACTCATTATATTTCCGAATTCTGATGGTGATTCATGAGTAAAACAACAAACACAGATATTAATATGCATATATATAAAGCATAAAATCTCCATTGTATCAGCAGTACGTACATGTATAATAGATCAAAAATACTTGGACATTTTAATTCATGTGCAAAAGAGCATGAGGCAGCAGCTAATAAAACTAAAAGGCCAAAAATCAGGCACACCTTTCTCACATTTAATGTAAAATAAGACCTAAAAATAAAAGTAAACACTGAGTCTGAGCCCACAGAGAGTAACAGATCCATCAATAATTAATGTTTGCTCACGTTACTGAGCCGTGCACGAGTACACACAGCAGGAAAGTCTCAATCCATGTTTAAATGACTCCTACAACACAAACCGCTCATTATTCCCCGAGTTTGTTCCCACAGGAACTTCAAACGTCTGCAGGATTACAGAGCGGAGCGAGCACGCAGAACATACGCTCCAGCTCTGAGCACGAGCAGGCCCGCTCTTTGAAGCTGAGCGAGAGCACTGATAAAGACTTTTAACGTTACATAACCCCGAAATTTAAAGCCAGCTGCTGTTTGAATTATTACAGGTGAAGCTCAGAGTGTCCCAGATCCAAAGAGGAGGAGAGAAGAGGAGCGATGGACGGAGGAGGAGACGGAGGGAACTTTGGAAAAGTCTGAAGTCAAATCTGGGAAATGTGTCAAAGTACTCGGGAAGGAAGGATGGAAATATCCGTCTGACTTTCTCTTCCACAAAATAGTTAAATCATGTAAAAGGAAAATTATTGTGTCAGAATACACTACAAATCCCAAATACAATGAAGTTAGGATTCCAATACAAACAACTATAGTGCCAAAAATATTCGCTCACCTGCCTTGACTCACATATGAACTTAAGTGACATCCCATTCCTAATCCATTGGGTTCAATATGACGTCGGTCCACCCTTTGCAGCTGTAGCAGCTTCAGCTCTTCTGTGAAGGCTGTCCACAAGGTTTAGGAGTGTTTATGGGAATTTTTGACCATTCTTCCAGAAGAGCATTTGTGAGGTCACACACTGATGTTGGTCAAGAAGGCCTGGCTCTCAGTCTCTGCTCTAATTCATTCAAAAGGTGTTCTATGGGGTTGAGGTCTGGACTCTGTGCAGGCCAGTCACCTTCATCCACACCAGACTCTGTCATCCATGTCTTTATGGACCTGCTTTGTGCTCTGGTGCACAGTCATGTTGGAAGAGGAAGGGGCCAGCTCCAAACTGTTCCCACAAAGTTGGAGCATGGAATTGTCCAAAATGCTGAAGCATTCAGAGTTCCTTTGACTGGAACTAAGGGGCCAAGCCCAGCTCCTGAAAAACACCCCCACACCATAATCCTCCCTCCACCAAACTTTACACTTGGCACAATGCAGTCCAACAAGTATCGTTCTCCTGGCAACCGCCAAACCCAGACTGGTCCATCAGATTGTCAGATGGAGAAGCGTGATTCATCACTCCAGAGAACGCGTCTCCACTGCTCTAGAGTCCAGTGGCGGCGTACTTTACACCACTGCATGGACACTTTGCATTGCACTTGGTGATGTGAGGCTTGGATGCAACTGCTCGGCCATGGAAACCCATCCATGAAGCTCTCTGCACTGTTCTTGAGCTAATCTGAAGGCCACATGAAGTTTGGAGGTCTGCAGTGATTGACTCTGCAGAAAGTTGGCGACCTCTTCTCACTATGCGCCTCAGCATCCGCTGACCCCGCTCCGCCAGTTTACGTGGCCTACCACTTGGTGTCTGAGTTGCTGTGGTTCCCAAACACTTCCACATTCTTATAATCCAGCTGACAGTTGACTGTGGAATATTTAGGAGTGAGGAAATACACCTGTGGCCATGGAAGTGACTGGAACACCTGATTCTGATTATGTGGATGGGTGAGCAAATACTTTTGGCAATATAGTGTATAAGAAAATCCCTTCCAACTAATTTTCATTTAAATACTCAAAAAGACAAGACATTTAATCTTCAGACTCATCAACTTTATTAATTTTTTTTGCAAACATGTTGATTTAGATGTCTGCAAGATGTTCCAAAATAGCTGGGACAGAGGCAACAAAAGATTGGGAATGTTGAAAATGTTCAAAAACACCTGTTTGTAAGTTAGGTGTTATGCAACTGTGGCTATTTTTCTTTGTTTTTTATCTTTTTTACTCAATTATTTGACTACAGACGCACAACAGTATTGGTTTGATATCAGTATCGGACGTTAGCAGCCTAAAAAGTTAAGAATCAGTGTCGGCCACTATTGCTATTTTTGCAGATTTTTACAGGTGATACACACGTGGACAAAATTGTTGGTATCGTTCTGTCTTGCTTTTGTTTTTGCTCCAACTTTTAAACCATTTTGTACAGCTTTTAGCCTTTTCTTGTCTTTTCGACCTTTCTGCTCTTCTTATAAAGACTTTTTTTGTTTTATATATTTCCCATGGATATTTTTATAACCATCAACGCTTCCAGGAGGCAATTCTAAAGCTACCGGCAGACTGTTTTTCATTTTTTATTAACTTATAAATTTATTTTATTTTATTCTTTTGTTATTATTTTTTTGTATGCTATTTTTTGTTTTTATTTATATGTTTATTTATATATATATATCTTTATTATGCATCTTTTTTATCAACTGTTGCTGCTATTGGAATTCTAATTTTCCCGAGAAGTTTTCCAAAAGGGATTAATAAAGTACAATCTAATCTAATCTAAATTAATCTGAAATAACTTGACAACTGACAAAAGTAATAATAAGTAAAAATTTACTGAAAATCAACAAATGAAAATCAGACATTAATTTAGAATTTTGGTTCAACATAATCACTTTAAAAAACAAAATACTGAAACTGGCCTGGACAAAAATGATGGTACCCCTCGAAAATATTGAAAATGAGTTGGCCATAGCGACATGTTAAACTAAGGTGTGTCCTGTAATTAGCATAGGGTGGGCCAAAATACATGTCGACCTGTCGACAAGTCTAATTGAGAGTTACTGATAGCAGTGATTGCCTCAAAAGGTTGTGCAACAAAATATTAAGTTAAAAAAAACATTAAATTTTATTCAGGCCAGTTTCATTATTTGTTTTTTTAAATGATTCTATTGAACCACAATTCAAAAGCAATGTCTGATGTTCATTAGCTAATTTTAAGTAGTTTTTTTTATTATTACTTTTGTCAGTTTCAAGTTATTTCAATGGTACCAACAATTTTGTCCACGTGTGTATATCAGCGACACGTCAGCTAAAATATGGGTTGATTATATAAATGTACAGTAGTGATGCAACTTCTCATCACTGCATAGGCACATTTAAAAATTGAGAGTCTATTTTTTTTAGTTAAATGCTGTTTTTCTTGTAAAAATATCCCGTAACACTGAAGAAACAAGTCCATTGATGAATGAACCCAACATCTCTACGTGTGTGGTGATCTGCCATAAGCGAAGGGCAGTGAAAAGATTTCCTCGTAGAACATTCAGAAAAAGAAGAAGAGGCTCTTAAATCTGACTCTTCAGTAAATCTGCCTTTTCTGTCTCTGACCTCTGAGCAGCTGCTTGATGTCCCTGCTGGCGTGCGACGTGGTGAACTGATTGACGATGTCCAGCGCCGTCTGATTGTAGGTGTTCCTGATGTTGACGTCCACCCCGGCCTGCAGAGAAGACAATAAGGAAGGTTATTTCCTTCAGACGTTTGTTCTTCGGCTCGTTTCATCCTTTTGATAAAGCTTTGAAATCTGCAGCGTGTCCTCTGGGTTTGTCTCGGGCTGATTTTACGTCAGCATAGCTGCAGGCGACTGAAAGATGAATGAAGTCAGAGAGACTCGGATTGGACAAAAGTGAATCAGCAGGAGTTTTTCAAAGAAGTCTAAACCCGCTGCTGCCGATCCATTTTTAAAATGTCTGACAATGACATTTCCTACAGGTTTAATTTGAGAGCTCTGCAGAAGAAAAGGTCCACAATCTCATCTTCTTATTTTGTAATATCGAAGTTTCTCTGCTCTGATTTCCACAACATCAATACGCCTGAATTCATCTCTGTGTTAAAGTTTGTTAAGTTCATCCAATCAACTTCAGCAATGACTTGAAGTGTAAGTATCCCTTATTTTTCATCCTTATTTTTGAGTTTTGACATTTTATTCCCTAACTTGCATTAATTAACTACTCATGTTTTATGTCTGATTCAATCAATCCAATCAACCTTTATTTGTAGAGCCAATTCATAACAAGTGTTATCTCAAGATACTTTAGAATGAAGAGCATAAAACTCTTCATTTTATCTGGGAACCCTGATATAATTTACTCTCCATTGTAAGCACTGCAGCTTAACAAACTGCAATTTAAGAACCAAATTTACAGCAGATACATAAATACGATCAAACATAAAACTTAATTAAAGTATCTATCTATCTATCTATCTATCTATCTATCTATCTATCATCTATCCATCCATCCATCCATCCATCCATCCATCCATCCATCCATCCATCCATCCATCAATCTATCTATCTATCAATCTATCAATCTATCTATCTATCTATCTATCTATCTATCTATCTATCTATCTATCTATCTATCTATCTATCTATCTATCAATCAATCAATCTATCTATCTATCCATCTATCTAGACTTACGTCCAGCAGCAGTCGGACCACCTCCGTCTTCCCGTACAGAGAAGCTTCATGCAGAGCCGTCCCAGACTTGGTGGTCTTGTTGATGTCGATGCCGGCCTTCAGGAGCAGCCTGGAACAAAAGTACAGACACATGAGATCTACCTTTGAGGCCAAACACCTGAGCAGGAGTTTTCAGAGCTGAAAGATGAATGGAATGATTTTTAGTTAAATATATACACTTCATTGTATTTGCTTGTCTGCCTTCACACACAAATGAACTTGAGTGACATCTGATTCTTAGTTTAATATGGCCTTGAAGGCCTGGCTCTCACTCTCTAATCTTATTCATCTTAAAGGAGTTCTATGAGGTCGAGGTCAGGACTCTGTGCAGGCTAGTCAAATTCTTCCTAGTGTGCAGTGAAGTTGGAAGAGGAAGGGGTCATCCCCAAACTTTTCCCACAAAGTTGGAGCATGAAATTGTCCAAATTGTCTTGCTGTGCTGAAGCATTCAGAGTTCCTTTGACTGGAACTAAGGGGCCAAGCTCAGCTCCTGAAAAACACCCTCCACACCAAACTTTACATTGGCACAATGCAGTCAGACAAGTACTGTTCCGTTTATTTGTGCTTAAAAAATTGAAAAATAATAATAACCATGCATAAACTCATACTGTTATAATCTATGAATATTAGTATACTACTTTAGCACTGCTTTTGTGGTATATTTTATTTATCAAACATTATTTTCCCCATGAACTAGATCCAACAATTTGTAACAATGTGGTCCTCAGACCGTGAAAAAGGTTTTATTTGGCCCTTTTGGTAATTAAAGCTGTCCATTGCTGGGCTGGGAGCAGTCTGCATGCTGAGATGTTTGATTAACACACCTGTGGAAGTGATAGGAACACCTGAATTGAATAATTTGGATGGGTGAGAGAATGCTTTTGCTAATATTGTGTAGTTTGCTGTCATAAGAAGTACAGAAAGGTGTAGGGCTAAAATCACAGGATAAGAAATCACTTAGTAACCTGTATTTAAATTTCAATGATTTATCACAAACTGTCTAAGATGTTCTTGGTTCATTTTCACTTCTGTGATTCTCTTCACTTATCCTGATCATATTTTAGTCTGAGAACAAGCAGAGAAGACTTCAGGCTCTTTGAAATAACAGAAAAGGTCTCTGTAGTTCTGATAAACCCTCACTGATCTCCCTCTTCGCTCTGATTATAAACATTGAAATATTCCAGAGGGGTTCAGTGAAGCAGATTTTCCTCATTTGCACCACTCGTCTCTTTTTAAGTCAGCTTCAAGGATCCATGGGCAGGTTCACGTGAAGCTGTGAAACACCGACTGGAGCTCCCTGCACACTCTGAGATATCACAGGGATAAACTGGGTCACTGGGATGTCGTGTTTCTGAGCTCTGCGGGGTATTTGAGGCGTGAAGAAGAGACGCCCTCGCACATCAGCATTATTCAAACCAGGCGGCTCCGTGGTTAAGGACCACACACCAGAAGCCACGCCCACTCTGTCTCAAACATCACACCAGCTCTGAGTTCACATCTCGCTCCCTTAGCCATGTGCAGTGTTTTCATATGATTGATCATGCATGGAGGAAGCAGGAGAAGATCAAGACCGGGATCACGTTATTATGAGAGTCAGGACTTTCCACTGAGCCCTTTAAAAGCAGCCTCGCAGCAGCCTTAAAGGGACATGACAACTTTTTTTTCTTTTCATGCCTCACTCCTGAGTCCATGACGATCAGATAGACTCTATTCTTTCGACTGTGCGTGCAGAAACAAGGAAGACGGGCAGAGCTTGCCCACTACTAATAAGCTTAGCTAAAACACTGGGAGTCAATTTTTATCATATTTAGTTCTTAATTTTTTTTACGTTATTTCAGTTATCCATTTCATGTTATTTTATCTCTCTTCTTATAATTTTATTATTGTTTTAGTATGATGGTTTTTAGCTCCAGTGCTTCCTCATGGGGGCTTTCCACGCTGGGAGCTGCTCATGGTCCACTTGTTGGGCCGCAGCAGTGGGACGTTCCGCCTGCATGGCCGGAGGCCCCTGCACTGTGGAGAGGGGCCTCGTGTCTGTGCGGGGCAGGGAAGTCTCTCCGGCTGCGCTCCTTGTGGGCCAGGAGCCCTCCTTAGTGTTGATCGCCCCCAAAGGTGGCTTATTCCTTGCCTCAGTCCTCGGTGCCCAGCCATATCTCTCTCTCTCTCTTTTATGACAGCTCGTATGAATGTGTGCGGGAATGTGTGTATGGGTGCAAGTGTGTGTGTGCATATGTTGATGTCTGCAAGTGTGAGTCTGGATATGTCTCTGTATTTGTGGGAGGGGGATTGCTGGGTTTTCTGTTTTTATGTTGTTTTAAGCCTCTGTGAGGCACTCTGTGTTGCTTTAAAGTATGAAAAGTGCCTTATAAATAAAATTTGATTTGATTTGAATGGGTAGTGTTAGCCTGCCTCTGCCTACAATCATCAGGTAAACTCTTCAACAACTGTAAACATAACTTGTTTAATCACCGTGTATTGTTACGTTATCTTCTACTATCATATTATTATCTTCTACTTGTAAACAGAAGCTTTGTTTTGTTGACATACATCCATTATAGTTTGTGCTAGAGATGGGACATTCGCGCACGAGTTGAGCTTTTTGAACAGCTCTGATTTGCAGTTTTGAGTGAGCTGTTCATTTGCGAGCCAGTGTGCAGGCAATTTCTATTTAACTCACAACTGCAAATCAGATCTCATCGTTCAATTGAAAGAGCTGCTCCAAAGACTCAACTTGTTTGCGATAGTGTGTACTAGAAATAGGACATTCGCAAATGAGTCGGGTCTTTTGAACAGCTCTTTTAAGTGAACGATGAGAACTGATTCGCAGTTTTGATTGAGCAGTTCAATTGAGAGCCAATCTTAAATCTGCAGGCCATTTGCATTAATTCACAACTGCAAATCAGATCTCATCGATTAAAACAGCTGTTCAAAAGACTCAACTCGTTTGTGAACATCTCATCTTTGGTGCAAACCACAGTGGAGGTAGGTCAATAAAACAAAACCTCTGTTTAGGAGTAGAAGAAGATAATAAGTAGATAGTAGAAGATAATGTAACATAGCGCGGTAAAAAAAAAGAGTTCCAACAAGTACATAAGACTGTTGAGTTGCTGAAGAGTTTATCTGATGACTGTAGGCAGAGGCTGGATAACACTACCCACTGACTCCAAGTGTTTGAGCTAAACTCACAGAGCTCATCTTATTTGGAGCTTTTTGATCCATGCTGATGGATAAACAGCGTAAAACCATTAAAAAAGTGCCTGTGTAGTTATTTATGTTTAATAAGGTTCTGCATTTTACTGCAAGACTCCCTGCACTCACCAAAAATGACCAAGACAAGACAGTCCAGCTGCAGACCTCCACTATCAGCCGACTGTCTTGGAGACTACACCTCCAATGTCAGAAGGAAGTGACGTCATGATATCAAAGTAAAATACTACAAAATAAAATAGAGATCATTGTCTACAGAGCTACGTTGGGCGGACACTTTTATTTTTTAAAGTGTCTGCTGCCCCCACAGTATGAGCATAGAGTTCGATGCGACAGTGGTGGAGATTCGGTGAACGTTACAGCAGAGCCCGCCCAAAAGTCCTTCACAATGCTCCTTCCCCAAACACTCTGAAGTGAAATGCTGTCTCATGCAAAGTTTTTCTCCTGATTATCTTTATACTAAGGCGGAGCTGTTTGGTAGAGCTCATTTAATGTTTGCTTTGACCCATGAAGCCTGCAATTTCTGGGTTCTCTCCTTCCTATGATGTGATTGGCTGCTGCCAGGTGGCTGCCGCTAGAAAGTTTCGGTGCAGCAGGGCAAAATCCATAGACACTATGTACATATATAATGTTATTATAGACATTATATATGTACATAATGTCTATGGCAAAATCTGTGTGTGTTCACATGGGCGGCAACCACTTCTCTGTCCTACCGCCGCGGTTAAAACCGCTGCCCATCTGCTACCCGTCCCTCATTGCAGTGTGAAGGGGGTGATACAGTTATTGTTTATGTTTACGTCATGTCCGTCCTACGGTGCAGGTGGCTTACAATTCACATTGGAGGAGCCCTTAGCCGGCTCAGAGTGGAGGTCTGCAGCTGGACCCTCTAAATTATTGTATACTGTCTACAAGTTTTTTCCACGATGTGTGCTGCTGACCACTTGACCAGGTCAACCTCGTGAAAGAGATCATGATCTCAATGGTTTTTTAATATTTTAAAATAAAGGCTAAATAGACTAAATAAAAAAATAAAGCTAATTGGCGATGGTTCTCACATCTCTTCCTTGTTACTGCACGTACAGTCAAAAGAGTGGAGTCTATCTGTTTGTAATGGACTCAGGAGTGAGGCAAGACATGAAAACAAAAAATGTTGGCATAGCCCTTTAAAGTCAGAATGTAATACCTAAACATTCTACTTTAGCTTTGATTCATTTTTAGTTTGGTCCACATAAAGCTTTTTTATGTCACTCCTAAAATTTCCATAAACATAACCATGCATCTATAAACCATCAGAGCCAACAAAGTTTGTATATGTTCAGTAAAAGCAGCACAAACCCGGGCGGGACTCACTTTATGATGTCTTTGTGTCCGTTCCGTGCGGCGAGGTGCAGCGGTGTGGTGAAGGCAGAGTCCGTCTGCTCCTTCCTCTCCCCCTCCAGCAGCGCCACCACCATGTTACTGCTCAGCAGCAGCTGGGCCACCTGGAGACGAAGAGGAGGAGGAGAAGGGGGAGAAAAATGAACTTCATGATGAAATACTCGGCCAGAACTCTTCAGTCACAACAGGGACTGAACACCAGCGTCAGAGAGCCCAGAGGTGACGATGAGGTAACACCTCAGAGACCAAAACCACGAATGAATCCAGATGTTTGAGAGCAGAAACAGCTGGAGGACGTCAGAGAACATCAATCCCTGCAGAGGGGGTTAACATGCTTGAGTAAATTTGATCATGAGGTTTTGCCTTTCTATAGGATCTATTCGTCTCAGGGGTGTAACAGGATGATTTTAAAAAGAGCAATACAATAAATCTGGACTTCAAATGAGAAATAAAAGCTTCAATAAAGTTTGTTCACAGCTGTTCTTGTTTGAAAAAGGACAGACGCAGGAAAAGAGTAAAGAGGACATGGTTAAAAAGTTAAACCAACAGTTTAAAAACTTTAAAATCTACAGCCCTACTGGTCATACACACAGGGGTCACATTTGCAACTTCTCCAGTCCGCAGTTGCCTCCGTCCCAGCTTTTTTGGAACATGTATGCTTCAATTTCAAAATGAGAGAATGAGAGAAAGGTTAGAAAAGGAGTGAAAATAACTGTATTCTGTTTTTATTTGTTTAACACGATGTCCCAACTTCGTTGGAAATGTGACAACAAGCTTCAATAAATGATGTCAATGTCAAACAAACTGAATGTTCTGAATGCAGCCTCTTCATGTTTCTTTAACATGAAAAACAACACATGCTGAAATATTCTGCACGTCAACAGCTTTACTTAAAAATGTCAGACTTATTCATCATACTAATAAATATTCAAAGCACAGTGGAGTTTTGTATTTGATGAAACTTTGGGGCTGAACAGTTTAGAAAACTTATATATATCAATAAAGACTCAAAAAAGTCTTCTTTAAAAGACTTCAGTAAATCAATAAAAGACGCAGAGCCTTCTTTAAGATACTTAAATAAAATCAATAAAATACTTGAATACGTCTTCTTTAAAAGACTTTAATAAATCAATGACTTAAAAAGTCTTCTTTAACAGACTTTAAAAATCAATAAAAGACTTAAACAAGTCTCCTTTATAAGACTTCAGTAAAACAATAAAAGACTTAGATAAGCCTTCTTGAAAATACCCAAAAAAATACATAAAAGACTTAAACACTCTTCCTTTAAAAGACTTAAAAAATAAATAAAAGACTTTAATAAGTCTTCTTTAAAAGACTTTAATAAATCAATAATACTTAAATTAGTCTACTTTAAAAGACTTCAACAAATAAATAAAAAATTGCATAAGTCTTCTTATTTAAAACACTTCAGTAAATCAATAAAAGACTGAAATAAGTCTTCTTTTAAAGACTTCAACAAATAAATAAAAACTTGAATAAGTCTTCTTTAAAAGACTAATAAATCAATGAGACTTAAATAAGTCTTCTTTAATAAATTAATAAATCAATAAAAGACTGAAATAAGTCTTCTTTTAAAGACTTTAATAAAGCTATAAAATACTTAAATAAGTCTTCTTTTAAAGACTTTAATAAAGCAATAAGACTTTAATAAGTCTACTTCTGAAGACTTTAATTAATCAATAAAATACTTTAATGTCTTTTAAAGACTTTAATAAAGCAATAAAAGACTTTAATAAGTCTTCTTTAAAAGACTTTAATTAATCAATAAAATACTTTAATATGTCTTTTAAAGACTTTAATAAAGCAATAAGACTTTAATAAGTCTACTTCTAAAGACTTTAATAAAGTAATAAAATACTTAAATAAGTCTTCATTAAAAGACTTCCACAAATAAATAAAAAACTTACATACGTCTTTTTTTTTAAAGACTTTAAAGGAACACTCCGACTATTTTGGACCCACGCCCTTTCCCTATCATTGACAGAGTGAGACAAGCTCAAAAATACCTTTTTTGTGTCTCTGCGTCCAGTGGCTGGCTCCCAGCTGTTAGCTCCGTACGTAGCTTAGCTCAATGGCTGGAAGTCAATAGGAGTCAGAGCCGGACTGACAAAAGTGGACAAAATACTCCTTGCAGTGGTCCAGTGGAGGGCGTATTAGCAGGTGAAGTAAATCCAAATGTTATAAAACATTTTAAAAGACGTGTTTTCTGTCTTAAATCCGTCAAAATAACGTTTTGATAAACACAGAACTGCGCATGCGCAGAGCTCCGCGGACCGGAAGTAGGAGCCGGACTGAGTACTGCGCATGCGCAGGTCTGTGTGTGTATCAAAACGTTATTTTAATGGATTTAAAAAAGAAAACACGTCTTTTAAAATGTTTTATAACCATCCTGATTTACTTTAGGTGCTAATAAGCCAACTCATTTTCTTTCTTAAATCCGTTAAACCAACGTTTTGATAGACACAGACCTGCGCATGCGCAGTGCTCCGCGGACCGGAAGTAGCAACCGGACTGACGAAAGTGGACAAAATACTCCTTGCAGTGATCCAGAGGATGGTGTATTAGCACCTAAAGTTAATCAGAATGGTTATAAAACATTTTAATAGACGTGTTTTCTTTTTTAATCCGTTAAAATAACGTTTTGATACACACACAGACCTGCGCATGCGCAGTGCTCCGCGGACCGGAAGTAGCCGCCGGACTGACGAAAGTGGACAAAATACTCCTTACAATGGTCCAGAGGATGGCTTATTAGCACCTAAAGTAAATCAGAATGGTTATAAAACATTTTAAAAGACGTGTTTCTTTTTTAAATCCATTAAAATAATGTTTTGATACACACACAGACCTGCGCATGCGCAGTACTCAGTCCGGCTCCTACTTCCGGTCCGCGGAGCTCTGCGCATGCGCAGTTCTGTGTTTATCAAAACGTTATTTTAACGGATTTAGAAAAACACGTCTTTAAAATGTTTTTATTCACCTGCTAATACGCCCTCCACTGGACCACTGCAAGGAGTATTTTGTCCACGTCCGTCTCTGACTCTATTGACTTCCAGCCATTGAGCTAAGCTACGTACGGAGCTAACAGCTGGGAGCCAGCCACTGGACGCAGAGACACAAAAAAGGTATTTTTGAGCTTGTCTCACTCTGTCAATGATAGGGAAAGGGCGTGGGTCCAAAATAGTCGGAGTGTTCCTTTAATAAAGCAATACAAGACTTTAATAAGTCTTCTTTAAAGACTTTAATTAAGCAATAAAATACTTAAATAAGTCTTCTTTAAAAGACTTTAATAAAGCAATAAAAGACTTAAATAAGCCTTCTTTAAAATACTTAAATACATCAATAAAAGACTTAAACACCCTTCCTTTAAAAGACTTAACAATCAATGAAACACTTTAATAAGTCTTCTTTAAAAACTTTCAAAAGTTTAAAAAGATAAATCAATAAAAGATTTAAATATGTCTTCCTTTAAAGACTTTAATAAAGTAAAAAAATTAATAAGTCTTCTTCAAAAGACATGAGACAAAAGGGGTAATATAGTGGCGCAGAGCAAATAATCTGATAAATACATTACACAATTAAAAAAGGAAAAAATACTGCTTAGTCTCTTATTTACGTTAAAAGTTGTAATACTCACACATTAAAGCATATTTAACTATTTGTTTTCACTCTCAATAAAGCAGAATATGTTTTTTATCATGTTGTTAATGATTGTCCTGCTGTGTGCCCCCCTGAGATTACAGACTTCAGTCATTTTGGGTCCTTGTTGCTAAAATTCATAACAGATTAAGAATAAACCAGAACATGAACAGTTGTATTTGATGAAAAGTGTGAAGGAGAGGCTTCCGGTTTGACGAGCCAGGAGATGGCAGCTTAGAGAACGGGCTCCCGACATTTTGAGTCAAAAAGTACCCACCGCAACACGGATATTTAAATTATACAGTGTACAGTGTGATTAAGGTGAGTGGGCCCTGAGAATGCCTATGAAGAAAAACAAGAAGTCAATACAGACGGAGTTATTCGACGGAGAAGGAGCTAGCCAAACTTCCTCGACTAGCAGCATAATGGAGGATGAGGTTGACGTGCGCGCGCACACCGAAGCGGGTGGAAGGGAGAGCGGAGACTTGGGTCTCATACTGAAGGAGCTGAGAGAGTTCCGAGAAGATAACAGTAATCAGCTGAAAGTGATCCGGGAAGAAATTAACAAGACTAGCGCTAGGATTGAAGAGGCGGAGAGACGAATTGATGGGACTGAAACGCGATTACAAGTGGCGGAGGACACGGTGCAGGAGCTGCTACACCTTCAGATACACCTGGGACGCAAAGCTGGCCGGATTTAGAAGGCCGCTCCAGACGAGAAAATGTCAGAATCCATGGCGTTAAAGAGGGAGGCGGAGGAGAACTCCCCATCGATGGTGGTGTTTGTGAGCGCTTTCTGCGGGAGGGTTTGGAGCTCCTGGCGCATTTGAACTACTTAATTGAAAGAGCTCATCGCGCCTTGATGCCGAAACCACCGGGGACACCCAGCCGAGGTCGATTGTTGTCAAGCTATCTAGCTATAGGATGAAAGAAGAACTGCTGAGAACAGCCTGGCAAAAGCGTGGATTTGAACACCTCGGAAAAGCGAGTTAATCTGGATCACGATTATGCACCTGATGTCTTAAAAAAGCGAAAGGAATATGCAGAAGCGAACGGTCCTGAAGAAGAGGAAAATCCGGTTTCAGACGCCATTCCCCGCCAGGTTCAGAGTTTTTTATCAAGAGGGAGTTGTACTGTACAATTCGGCGGCGGAGGCGACGGAGGATATGGCGAAGAGGGGACTCCCGGTGTCGGTAATTAAACAACCGGACTCTCTTTTGGAGCGGATCCAGCAGTTTTCATGGCGGACCGTTAAGAGACCAGGGAACCGGGGTAAAGCTGACAGAGCTGCGGTCTTCAAGGAAAAACTACAGGCTTTTAGACGCCAGGTTCCACACTGACTGTGAGTGAAATTAAAACTGTTGAGTGTGGCTATATGGAGAATATAACGGGTGAGTCTGGTGAGACTTAATTCTTCTCTCTCTCTCTTTTTTTTTCTCCTATGGGGAGTTACAGCATACAGAGTTATTAGTCTGTGAACTCATTAAACAAGCAATGTATGGGCTATACAACTAAGATTACAATGTATACGTCGGAGGGTTTTGTTTTCTATAAACGCTGCAGGGACAGAGACATGAGCGAAGGCCCTCTCTCACCTGTGAGGCGGGGAGGCTTTACCTTAAAGCCCTTTCACCATCAGGGCTTCATCAGGGTCGTTATTAAGACCCCACAGTTGGAAGCCTTATTTTCAGTGATTATTGTTCCTTTTGTGTTCTCTGTGTTATGTCAGTTTCTGTTATTGTCTGTTGCTGCGGTTCTTTGCAGCTTGTGGGGGATAACATATGATTCATTCTGTTATTTATGGACACATATTGTGGCATATTTTTGGTTTGTCATCTCTCTCTTCTTGTCTTATTTGACACCGAATGCAAGCAGTTAAAATAGCATCATATAATGTGAATGGGCTTGTCAACCCAATTAAGAGAAGTAAGATATTAACCAAACTAAAAAAAGATAGAGTTGAGGTGGCGTTTTTACAGGAAACGCATCTTTCAGACACAGAGCATGCTAAGTTAAAACGATTGGGTTTCAAACTTCAGTATTCATCTTCCTATTCAGCTGGGCATAGGAGAGGAGTGGCAATACTGATTTCCAATAAGACCAGTTTTGAACCCGTCTTTGAAAAGAAGGACACAGAAGGAAGGTATGTTTTTGTTAGGGGAAGTTTAGGAGGTTCATTGGTTACTTTATTAAATATTTACGCTCCCCCTAATTCTGACTGGAATTTCTTTAAACAAATATTTGATTTGATAATAGCAGAGACCCATGGGGTTCTTATTTGCGGGGGAGATCTTAACATTAGATTGAATCCCAAATTGGATTCCTCGAATACACTTTTAACCCAGTCCAAATTGATAAACAAAAAAATAAACCTAGCTATGAAAGAAATTGGTTTAATTGATATCTGGAGGGAATTAAATCCTTCAAAGAGAGACTACACTTTCTTTTCTAATCCACATCTGGCTTATTCACGGCTTGATTATTTTTTTACTTTTGCAAAAGACCTAAATAGGGTTGGTGACTGTACTATGGGGATCATGGACCTTTCAGACCATAGTCCTATTTATTTAGAACTAAATCTGGAACAATATCGGAGAAACACCTTATGGAGATTAAATACTTTTGTATTGAATCAGATGAAGGAACGAATCGCAAAAGATATTACTGAATACTTCGAACAGAATGACAATGGTGAGGTTTCCCCTCCAATCTTATGGGATGCATGTAAAGCTGTGCTTGAGGGTAAAATAATTGGATACAGTGCTCATTTAAAGAGAGTAAGACAAAAAGAGTTGGTTAAGTTGGAAGGGAATTAAAACAACTAGAACAAAATCATAAAGACACAAATGATCCGAAAATAAGAGAGCTACTGAAGAAGAAAAAAGAATGAAATAAATAAGATTTATACTAAAGATATACAGAAAAAGTTAATTTTACAAAAACAAGAAACATTATGAAGGGGGTGGAAAAGCCAGTAAACTATTAGCGTACAGGCTGAAAAAGAACAAGCAGCATATTCGATTCATAAAATAAAAAATCCTATTACTAATACTATACACTACAAATTAAAAGAAATACAGGATTGTTTTGAAGAGTATTTTAAAAAACTATACTCCCAACCTCAAATTGATGGAGAAAAATGGAAGATTTCTTTCAGAACATTAACCTTCCTAAATTGAATAGTGAACAAAGTAAGAATCTAGTAGCTAAAATTACAGAGAAAGAAATTCGTTCAGCTATATCACATCTTAAATCAAATAAGGCTCCAGGTCCGGATGGGTTCCCTTCTGAATGGTACAAGCTTATGATGGACTCTCTGGTCCCTGTAATGCAGTCCACCTTTAACTGGGTTCTTGAGAAGAAAAGTATACCTCCCTCTTGGAGGGAGACTGTCATATCATTAATTCCAAAGGAGGGCAAAGATAGGTCAGATTGTGGTAGTTTTAGACCAGTAAGTGTGTTGAACCAGGATTATAAAATTTTTACCTATATACTATGTAAACGTGTAGAGGGATTGTTACCACAAATTATTAGCCTTGACCAGACAGGTTTCATTCGAGAAAGACAAACTCAGGATAACATCAGAAGGACATTACACATTATTAACCACATAGCAAAACATAATTTAGAGGCAGTGTTAATGGGGCTAGACGCAGAAAAAGCTTTTGATTGTGTAAATTGGTCTTTTTTGTTTAGAGTCTTAGACAAATTTGGATTTGATGGTAACTTTATTAAAACAATACAGATTCTCTATAATAGTCCAAGGGCAAGAATTAAAATTAATGGAGCGGTGTCTAACCCTTTTATATTAGAACGAGGAACAAGACAGGGCTGCCCAATCAGTCCCATCCTGTTTGCAATCTTTATTGAGCCCCTGAGCCAATGGATCATTCAAGATGATAATATTAAAGGAATAGCAATGAATGGGGGAGAACAAATTATTTCATTATTCGCCGATGATGTATTATTGTACCTGTCAGATCCTGAACGTTCTTTGGCACGGTTATTTGTACTCTTGGAACAGTATGGATCCTTTGCTGGATACAAATTGAATATTTCAAAAACACAAATTCTCTGTTTTAAATATAACCCCTCAGTAATTGTAAAAAACAAGTATAATTTGACTTGGGATTCAAAATCAATTAAATATCTTGGAGTAGATATCCCAATGGACTTGACTAAGTTGTTCTCACTTAACTTCCTTCCCCTGAACAAAAAGATTAGGGAAGACATAAGGAGATGGGATCTTTTACCTTTTTTTAACTTTGGATCACGTGTAGAAACGGTCAAGATGGTTATTTTACCAAAATTACTGTATCTCTTTCAATCCCTCCCACTGGATATACCTGATCAACAATTTCAAGAGTGGGATAGGCATATTTCAAGGTTTATTTGGCAAGGGCGGAGGCCTAGAATCAGATACCAGAGTTTACAATTGGCAAAGAAGAAGGGAGGGATTGCTCTTCCATGTTTAAAAGATTACTATACTGCTGCTCAATTGAGGCCATTGATATGCTGGTGCAACCCAGAATACTGCGCTAGATGGAAGGAGATTGAAAGTGCTATATCAGAGGAATTTCCAATTCAGGCTGCAATCGGGGATATGGGATTGATGAATAATTTAAAAGCAATAGGTAACCCATGGATATGTCTGTCACTTAAGGTGTGGAACAAGGTAGTAATTCAAAATCATTTGAAGGAGGAGGTGAAGGTCTTGAGATGGTGTTCATTGGACCCAGATTTCCTGCCTAAACAATGGGACACAAGATTTGAGAGATGGGGTGCGCAAGGCTTAACAGCATACTGTACATTTTTACATAAAGGGACTATGAATAGCTTCCAGAATCTTAAGAGACAGTTTGGATTAGATAAGAGCGATTTCTACAGATATCTTCAGCTTCGCATTATATTAACCAAATACAGAAGGGATGTACAGGAGCAGGCTGGGACAATATTCTGTTAAAAGTGTTTATGGAAGCTTATGGTGCAGGCTCTAACCAGAAAGTCATCTCAAAAATATATAAGGGATTACAACAAACAAAGTGTGGTACACTGTATTTAAAGCAAAAATGGGAACAGGAAGGTCAGTTTGTTTTAAAGGAAGAAGATTGGGAAAACCTATGTGAGATACAGTGGAAAACCTCAAGTTCAACCATTTGGCGAGAATTTTGTTGGAAAAACCTTATCAGATTTTTCATCACTCCAGCTCAAAAGAGACATTACACAAATTCTTCTGCATGTTGGCGACAGTGTGGTTGCCTTGAGGCAAACCATTTTCACATATTCTGGTCTTGTGCATCATTGGTTCCTTTTTGGCAGGAGGTTCATAAAGTTTTGCAAAGTGTTTTTCAGACAGACATTCAGTTTAAATTTGAGACATTATACTTGGGTGCCATCACATCTGAAAATGTTTCTTCTAATGTCAAATACTTATTTAGGATATTAAGTGCTGCTAGCAGAAAAGCAATTACCAGGAGGTGGTTAAAACCAGGGAAACCTACTATGGAGGAATGGATTGATATAATTTATGATATGTTTATGATGGAAAGGATTACTTTTGCTCTGAGACTCCAACAAGGAACCTTTTTAAAAAGATGGGAAAGATGGATAATGTATGTCACACCAATCCGACCATCATTTGTCTGAAGTGAATTTTTTTGTGTCCTTTTGGTTTTTTTTTTTTTTTTCTCTTTTTGTATATTCCCTCTGTAGAGGGCTTTATATGCCATTGAAATTTACCCCATTATGTGTCACTTACTAGTGTTCTTGTTCTTATTTTATTGAAAAAAAGGTTAAATGTAAATATTACTGATAGTGTAGATATAAGATGGGTCCCACACACTTTCGGACTGCTTGCTGAATGTGGGATACAATTGTACATCTACAGATGGTCAAATGTGAGATATAATATGTTATATCATTGTCTGTTTGGACCTGGACTTTCACAATAAAAAAAGAATTAAAAAAAAAAAGAAAAGTGTGAAGGAGAGCTGAGTGGAAACTGGGCAGCTGGCGTGGACACACCCCGACAGCAGCGCGCAGCAGCTGAGCGTCTCTAAAGATATCTGCTGGAGTCCAGATCAGCTGTGGGGGATCAGGATTCACTTTCATGTCTCATTTAACAAATTCACACGTCAAAACAAAGACGTTCACTAACAAGTTCATTCACTCAGATACTCAAGTGCATACCTCAGATACTTTACTGATTTTACTCCACTTTAAACTTCTTCATAAACCGTTTCAGGGGAGTGAAGGCTCCTCTAAGTTTATATTCATCAGAAAGATTCATGAACTGTGCAGACACAGAGGCTGATATCACACACAGAGCCAAAGTGAGCAGGAATAAAATACTTAACTAAGTCAGAATTATCAAATATTCAGTGATTTAGTAATTTTTCATACAAACTACATTTAGTAAAACAATAGTGTTTACCTCTTACTCTACTTTGTTTATCAAAAAGTCTCCTTTAACCTGTTCAGCCCCTTTTTTAAGTCTTCTGCTTGAAAATGACATATGTATAAAGAAAAGAGTTTATCTCTGCAACTGCAAGGTCTATTTGAATCATTTTGGTGTCATAATAAAAGTAACACTTGAGAAATTTTTAGGGATGTGTAATTATCAGTATATGGGTGACTTGGACAGAGGAAATGAAGATAGAAGTCAGAATAATTTAAAAATTTCATCCTGGCCTAAAAAAAACATTTTTATTGTGAATATCTCTTTGAAATAATGCTGGAGTGGCTGTAAAACTCTAAACATGAATAATAAAATATTTTAACTTCATCTCTGCAAAGGACTATTGTTATAAAGTGATGCAGAGAAAAATTTGAGAGGTTTTATAACAACATGGTCAGGAGAGGATTTTGAAAAACAGTTCACTTTGTCTTACATTTTTGTATGAGACCATGTAAGCATTCATAAAATTTGGTACTTTGGGGCTATAGAGGTTAAATAACTTAAATAATTCAATAGCGATTTAAGTAAGTCTTCTTTTAAAGACTTCAGTAAATCAACAAAAGACTTAAATAACCCTCCTTTATATGACTTTAATAAATCTGCTTGAAAAGACTTAAATAAATCAATAAAATACTTCAATAACCCTTCATTAAAAGACTTAAATAAATCAATAAAAGACTTAAAAGAGTCTTCTTTAAAAGACTTTAATAAGTCTGCTTGAAAAGACTTCAATAAATCAATAAAAGACTTAAAAAAGTCTTCTTTGAAAGACTTAAATAAATCAATAAAAGACTTAAATATCTTCTTTAAAAGACTTTAATAAATCAATACAAGACTTAAATATGTCTTCTTTGAAAGACTTCAATAAATCAATAAAAGACTTAAAAGAGTCTTCTTTAAAAGACTTTAATAAATCTGCTTGAAAGACTTCAATAAATCAATAAAAGACTTAAAAACCCTTCTTTAAAAGGCTTTAATAATTCAATACAAGACTTAAATAACCCTCCTTTACAAGACTTTAATAAATCAATAAAAGACTTAAATAAGTCTTCTTTGAAAGACTTAAATAAATAAATCAGACATAAATAAGTTTTTAAAAGACAAAAGAGGCAAACAAGAAGTGAAAATTCATCACCAAATTCTAGCCTCAAACCTGAAGACATCCTGTCGGGATTGTCTTTCCTTTAAAAATAAATAACACAATAAAGAAGTAAAAATGACAATTTAGCCTGTTACTTATTTTAAACAATACTCACTCATAAATGCATATTAAACTATTTGTTTTGCAATCACAATAAAGCAGAATATATTTTTATTATGTTGTTGAGATTGCAGACCTCAGTCATTTTGGGTCATAACAAATTAAGAATAAACAAGAACATCAACAAAACAATTCAAAATTAAAATGAAAAATAAGTCAAAAAATATGACAGAGTATGAACAAAAATACAGAAATGTGATTTCAAAGATTAGAGATTTTTTGATAATATTGTTGTATTTAACAGTTTTAATAAGCCATAAAAGGAGCTTTTGTTTAAGTTTACATCACTTTAAATGACTTTAAAGGTTATGTGCAGGTAAAATATTTTCTTATGTTTAAAGTGGATATATGAAATATCAGGACCTAAACTTAGAAGCTGAAACATCTCAACAGGTGAAATATTTGTCCTGAGCTCTTTAACATCCATAAATCCATATTCATGCATGAGGGTGCACGCCTGTCAGGATGAAATATGTCTGAGTAAATATAAACTCTGCTCCGACACGCTGATGTTTTCTGAGAGTCAGAGTGAGACGGATCAACACGGAGACAAAGAGACGGAGACAAAGAGACGGAGACAAACGCTGTTTACTGACGAGTCGCCGAGGCGATGCAATCAAACCTGAGCGTGTTTGTTTGACCAGCTGTGACTCTGTTTGGTCAAACCATCAAACAAGACGCAGAGATTTACTTTAACTGATGCTCTCTCCACAAGAACAGACACAAAACCACAAAGAAAGTTTAAACCTGATGCCTGAGGACTCTTTTTCACTGGATCACTGATATTTTGTGACATTGGTTTCATTTAAACTGATTAAAAGTTGGTTTTATTACTTTTTTTAAAAAGTATTTTTTGGGCATTTCTTGCCTTTATTGATAGGAGAGAGACAGTGGATAGGCTTGTGAAAGGGGGTGAGAGAGTAGGGGAGGACACTCTGCAAACTGGTCACAGGTGGGATTCGAACCTGGACCGGCAGAAGCAAGTACATGGGGTGCCTGGTTGCTAACCACTCCGCCAAACCAGCGCCCCTAAAGTGGGTTTTATTTACAATTAATTACAGTACTGAACATAAGTCAAGAAGGAGGCAGCTCTTGACATAAAAAATTAAAATAAATAATACAATATACCGTGTTCAAAAGAATTCTTTATCAAGCAAACAACACTGATTGACTTTCTGCATCACGCTCTGATTACCTCTGCCAAGGAGGTTATGTTTTCGGGACAGTTTGTCCGTCCGTCCGTCCGTGAACAAAATAACTCAAAAAGTTACCGATGGATTTGGATGAAATTATCAGGAAATGTTCAGCATGAGAAAAGGAAGAACTGATTCGATTTTGGTGTTGATCCGGATCAGCGTCTGGCTGCCATGGCGAAAAATGTGATTTCTGTGAATAGCTACTGAACTGAAATAGATATCATTATGAATCTAATTACTAATGGTATGTTTTCATGGTCAAGGAATCTAAATATTTATTTGAAATAAAGGTAGGACTAATATTTATGGTCAGAATGACAATATGGCTGAGGACTGTGGCGCTGGCGGAGGTTTGCGCTCTCCGAGTGCTTTCTACTTCTTAGAGCTGAGGTTGGGAGGCCAAAAATTTTTGGGAGGCAGAGGTAAAAATAAAACTTTGCTTTGTTTGCTTTGACTTTCAAACAAGTTAAAAATCTTGGTCATTTTTACCTCTGCCCAGTAGTTTATGTTTTCGGGAGAGTTTGTCTGTCTGTGAACAAAATAACTGAAAAAGTTATGGATGGATTTTGATGAAGTTTTCAGGAAATATTCAGCATGGGAAAATGAAGAATTCAATTTTGGTGTTGATCAGGATCACCGTCTGGATCCTGGAATTGTTCAAAGGATTCTTTATCATTGGGAGATAGGTAACTGTGCTGCTTGGTGGAGGTCTGCGCTCTCCGAGTGCTTTTCTAGTTTTCAGTATTATATAAGAGGGAGTTCTGTCCACTACAGTGGGTACCATGCATCAGCAGTATAAATAGTAATTTAATTTAACTTGATGAATATCCACAGACAAATGTCTTAGACCAATTAATAGATTAATAGTACATAAAAAAGCAAAATCTCAAGAATATACATTGTTGCTGTTTAATCAAACAATTCACTTGTGAATTACACTGAAATTTAAAATGAAAAGATTATTTCAAATCTGAATATAGGCAAAATACCCAGTTTGCTATTCGTTGACTATTTTGAATTTTTCTTAAAAGATCTCGATATGGTAACAATATGCAAAGAAAACATCTTTATAACAGAGGTTATGCTGGGCGGACACTGTGCGATTTTAGAAATCTGACTGTCGGGGAAATGCTCCCACTGCACGACCGGGTTTGTCACTCGTACTCTATTTGACCCTACGACATGTGTACTCATACTGTACGACTGCTGTCAGCCACGATTATTGACAACCACGACTACTTGTCGGCGTCAGTCGGCGTGTGACGGCACGACGTGCTCGAGTGTGAACAACGAAAAACAAAGGTTCCTAGTTCCTATGACAACCACAGTGTGCCTGACAACAAGATGGCGAGCAGGCAGCAAGTTGTTGCAGTTGTGTGTGCTGTCTTGTGTGCTGAAACTAAAAAAAAAGAAAAGGATTTGGGTACGTGAATGGCTGAGGAGACGTGGTCGGTATGGGATGTCCATCCTTCATCAGGAGCTTGAGGTAACGTTAATGTTAAACTATATATTGTTTTACAGTAGCTATGATAGTTTCACGTTAGCATTAGCCAGCCAATGTTGCTTTAAACACCATACTGCCACGGCAAATTCCTCATCTGTAGCCAATAACGTTATGATGAACATAGTTACTAATGAATGAATGAATGAATGATCGATCTTGCCAGTTACACAGCGAACGTAGAATCGTGACGTAACACTACTCACACTGTACGAGCTACGGCGAAAATTTCTGACATGCCAGAAGTTTGATCGGGAGGTCGCAGCATTGTCGTTAGAACGTAGCAGCAATTAATCCTTCCTCGTGAGTGTTCTCACACTGTACGGCTTACGACCTCCCGACTGGACATCCCGACGCTACGATGTTTCCATGATGACGCAGCGTGGTCTGCGACGGCAAAATCGTGGTGAAATCCCCTCGAAATCGCACAGTGTCCGCCCGGCATTAGGGAATTTACCACCTGGTGGTTGCATATGGTAGTGCAACCTAAATGGTTAAGATAAGATTCATCCCAAAAATCTGTATACAGTACTGGACACCATGCATGAAAGGGTTAAAGATCTACAAGTAGATCAACATCTACAGGTCGGTGACCCCTGATCTAGAAGTTAGTAGGGCTGCAACTAACGGCTCTTTTTGTAATCGATTATTCAATCAAATATTTTGTCAATTAATCAAGTAACTGGATAACAGTTACATTACACTGACTGCTATTTTTTTTTTTTACATTGAATCACTACATATTATTATTATTAGTAACACACAAAACAGAAAAGCCAGGTCACTTAAATTAACAACTTATTTTTCTTATTTTGAACATTCTGAGCATAAATGGGATCTCAAAATCAAAATCTACACTTTTATTCTTACTCCGGGCCATATCTTGCTTTTTTCAGTTTTTTTTTAAGTTTGGTTATTTTTATTTTATTTGTATTCATGCTTGTCTCTTTTTGCTAAATTATTGCCTTTACTACTGTACCATATTGATGATCTTATTTCGCTTATTTTATTTCTAGGACCAAATAATATCGTACTTAGATACTAAGATAATTTAACTAGCTATTGTACATTTCTATAACATATGAAAGCATTCCCTACACCTGCTTCCTCTACTCACTGTCAGTGTTTCCTGTTCTACTCTCTGCAATCAATTAAATGTAAAGTTATTGGATGTGAAAAGTATGTGAACTAAATACACATAATTCTGGGCAAGTAGCCTCTGCATTGATTTACGTTCTGAACCAGCCTTTACACGGAACCATAATCAAAGTAGGTTATTTACTAGCCCATATCTCAGTTATTGATCACATTAGCTGCTTCTGTTGATGTATCATGAGTGTCATCCTGTTGAGTTGCTCTGACGCACAGACCGGATGTTTACTGTTGACGTGCTGCAGCAGTGACGACGTGCTATCATGCTAAGCTACGTGCTAAGCTAACTCCGTTTGACATCAGACACACTGCACTGTTTTCCTTTTGTCCCTTCTTGTAGTGACCACACACTTGGGACACTCTCTGCCATTTCTTCTGTGGACTCTCTCCTTTCTGTCCATCTCTTTTCTCTTCCTTCATGATTTTAAAAGCCGAGCAGCAGCGGAGGTAGCAGGTGCGTTGTGCTACAGGAATGACCGTCCGTGTCAAACACTGTGCACTGTATAGTAGTCCAGATATATATTTTATATGTATAATTATATATTAAACAAGGCTTTGAGGCACACAATTTGCCTCGAGGATATTTTGTAATCGAATAATCGGGATTATCCGAGGAATCGTTTCAGCCCTAGATGTTAGCATCACTAATTTGTGAAAAAAGTTATATATACTTGCTCCTTTAGTTGAACAAAGGAGCTGCAGTGCTTTCTCTTGCTCTTATTCAACACCATGATGTAATAATGTGAATAAACAAACATGAACATTACACATAAATCAGACTTTAAGCATAAATTCTCACCTGGACTCTCCCAAACTCACAGGCGAGGTCCAGAGGGGTCTTCTTGGCCTTGTTGATCAGACATGGGTTCGACTGATGCTGCAGCAACATCTCAGACTGAAACACAAACAAAAAAGAACACGAAACAAACACATTACTCCAGAAAACAAACAAAAATGTCTGTGTAGAAAATCAGAGGAACCTTGAACCTCACATTATCCGAGTGCTTTTTAGATCCAAACACCTGCAGAGATGCTGTCAGTGCCTCGGCCTCGGGAGGATTTAGTGTTACTTTGCTTTAAAAATAAATGATATTTCACGACCTCCTGGTCGATCAGATGATTCAGTCTGTGGCCGACTGAGAGCTCAAACCAGCTGAGTAAACAAAACAGTTTTTGTGTTATTATCACAGCTTTATGGACCCCAAAAGAGGGATTATAGAGATAAAGGAGGCGATTTCTATCAATCCATGCAGAGAAATAAGCTATGAATTAATCTAAAGCTCTAAAAAGATAAGCACATAATATTTTTAAATAAAGCTTAAAATGTGTTTTTACTGTTTTTAGGTTATTAAAACAAAGAAGGCGGATGTGTATCTGTCACAAAGAGAGCGTTTTTATATTATAGTGATTTATTTTAGGAATTTACAAGAAGGGATCAAACAAAAAATTATGTTTAATTTCAACACATAAATAATTTAAAGTTCATCTTCTTATGTTCTGGTATTTGAAATTTAGATAGGTGATGAAATTGGCTCCTACAACCTACAAAATGCTGTTAGTATTGCCCTGTGTGAGTTGAATTTGCCAAATTTACCTATTGTAGTGTCAGATAAATAAAATAGCAATAACTCGAATAACTTTGACAGAAATAACTTGATTTAAATTCATTTTTTCAAGCTTGTTTTTCCTTAAATTCGTGCTGAACCATCACTAATCACAGGGCCCTGTGTCTGCATTGAGCACGTCTCCGTAGAACAATGAGAAAAACAAAAGTTAAACAAATATTTTAGAGAATGTTATTCATTTTTATCACATAACATGGCCATGATAAGTGTTTGGTTTGGATATAATGGAGGATCCTAGGGTGGCACTACTGCCTAATGGCATAAAGGAAAGGACTAGAATATATTTACTTCATATATTGTTAACAGCAGCCATTAAACGCATCACGATCAAATGGCTGAAACCAGATCCCCAAACATACCATATGTGGGCTGAAAAAGTATGGGTAATATATAAAACTGAAAAGATCACAGACTCTTTGAGACTCCAAACTAACATTTTCATTAAAAGGTGGAGCCCAGTAATTCTGCAATAAGACCACCCACTCCTCCGCATTGTGGAAGATTGTAGAGAGTCTATTCCAGAATACACTACATAAATACCTTTGTGGATCTATCTTTTTCTCCTCTTTCCCTTCCTTCCCATCATATCTTTCCTGATTCTGGATTCCCTTTTTTCCCTTTTTATGTATTATTACTATCATTTTATCATGCTCTTAATGGCATGACCAGGGTGTGGAAATCCAACCTCCCCCGGCACATCAAGATCAGTCTCTTCTCTGCGACCGTGGAATCCGTTCTTCTCTATGGCTGTGAATGCTGGACGCTTACACAAGCCCTACAGAAGTCCCTGGACGGGTGCTACACCAGAATGTTACGTGTGGCACTGAACATCAGTCAGGGCGAACACATCACCAATAAGTGTCTGTATGGGGCCTTACCAAGTGTATCAGAAAAGATAGCAGTGAGGAGGATGAGACTAGCTGGCCACTGCCACCGACACCAAGAACTCCCAGCCAAAAAGCTTGTACTGTGGGAACCAACACACAGGCATCAACCAAGAGGACGCCCTACACCAACCTTTGTGGACCTACTAAAGAAAGATGCTGGTGCAAAGAGCACATATGAGCTGGCCGGATGTATGGAGAACCGAGATGACTGTAGACCCCGATGGAGGGCTTGTCTGAGGACGACGTAGAGAGATTATTATTATTATTATTATTATTATTATTATTATTATTATTATTATTATTATTATTATTATTATCATTATTTATTTATTCATTCATTCATTTATTTATTTGAACATAAAAAAATATGTTTTAACATAAAAAAGTAAAAACAGCAACCAAAGTGCAAAACAACAAAACGTGTCATTTGCATGTTTAAAAGGGAGTAGGAGGAAGTCAAAACTTGTCTCGTCCCTTCACCCCTTCACCTTACTCAGCTAGTCAGTAATTTACCCACTTCCAATTTACCCACTTCCAAGTCACAAAGACAGTACTGACAAAATAATCACATATAACCAAATACACAAAATATTAACGATATAACACAAATCATAATAAAAAAAAATAATAAAATAAAATAAAATAAACAAACAAAGGAACAACAGAAGCTAAATCCACCTGCAGCGGTCTTTATACAATCTCATCCCTGTACCTTTTCCAAATCATGGTTTTATACTTTTTCTTAAACTGCTCAATGTTTGGAAATTGTTTTAATTCATCACTGAGACTATTCCAAAGTTTTTTACTATTATTATCATCTTTCTACTCGTTTTTTTCTTCTAAGTATATTAAATAATTGATCAGTTTAATTGCTTATTCTATGTCTATTCCATTAAACATGTCACTAAACCACTTGGATGCAGCTGGAAAATGTAAAAGAGAGTGTTAAATTTTTTTTTCGAAATGCAAGTTTTGCAATAAAAATAAAGGTAAAAAAAATAAAATGGTCATGATAAGGTGTCAGAAAAATAATATGGATGGGTTGTAGTTCTTTTTCGACATGCTGAGATGACAGGAAGGTAGAAAAGTGCATTTCTTGGTGCCTTTACGTCTATTTTTCCTACTTTTTTTAGTCATTTATTTATTTTGTTTCCAATGACACTTACTGTTTAATAAAGCATCCTGTGATTGGAATCATAACGCAGCTTCAAACTTCCTCTTGTGTAAACATGTCGATCGTAAATCTGCCTGAATGCTCCTGAAAGTGCTCCTCAGTCGGGGGTCAAAGATGAAAACATCGGGCTCACCTACATTCGTCTTAATCCTGTCCTGACACGAGTGTTTACAGCAGGAACCTCCCTAAAATCTGGATTAATAGAAACATGAAAACCTCTGCGGTGTTTGTTTCATCTGACCAAACGTGGCTCACATCTGTCGGCTGAGACGCACAAAAGCGCTCAAACAGGGTCACTAATTACTGAATCACCCCCCTGATAATACGACCCCCCACATCCCCAAATCCACCTCATCAGGCCGTCTGAGCCCTCTAATCCAATCACATCGCAGAGACTGATCCTCGAGGGCAACGCTGGAGTAAAATAATAAAAACACAGAGCTGATGTTTGTTAGAAAGCGGAATTCAAGATTAAAAATTACATAAAACTAAATCATTGATTCTCCTTTGGAGCACCTGCTTTTGTTTTTTAAAATGAGAAAGAACTTCAGGAAATTTAATTGATGTTTTCATGTGTAGTTATACGACAATTTAAATGGATAAGATCAACGCATGTCAAATATAGATGTTCATCAAAAGTACAGAAGAGAAATAAAGTTTTGGACACCTTTAAAATTTCCCCAGTCTCATTCGTTATTGTGAAATTTAGGTTAATAAGAAGAAAACAACAAAGGTAAAATTCTTGATATTTTTACATGTCAGTTCTCAGCATTGTATATACAAAGTCAACAAATAACAGAGGACATGTTCAAACTGAACAAAAATTAGGGCCCTCATCTGTGTGGTGATAGCTGAGGGCCCTTGTATGTTTGGTATTGACTGATGGAGCTCATGTGTAGTAATGACTGAGGGCCCTCATCGTTGTGGATAGGACTGATGGTCCTCGTCTGTGTAGTAATGACAGAGGGCCCTGGTCTGTGTGGGATGACTAAGGGCCCTCATCTTTGGGGATATTACTGAGGGCCCTGGGCCCTGTTCTACGAAGCAGGATTACTGCCTAGCGAGGTAACTTTGAGGGTAAGTTCCGGGTTCCCTGTTCTACGAGACGGGTTCACCTCTTGGCGAGGCGAGTCTCCATGGCAATGTACGCTGAACGGCTAACCTGCTCCGGGGCAGGTTAGGTACCAGATTGAACTCGCAGACTATACAAACCCCACCCACTGACCAATGAGCTCTCTCGGCCAGCTCCTCTGCAGGAGTAAAATCTGGGGGAGGACTCTCATTGCCGTAACAAGATCTTCAATGCTAACACTTCTGTTCAATGACAATATTTTATTGCACGTCTTAAAATTGTGACAGGAATTCATGTAGGGCTCATGTGGCCTACATATTCACAAAAAATGTAAATACGATAAGAATGCACACATGAATGAATTCATCTTGGAAATGAATCAGACATGTCTGGTGCATGTTACGGTAAAAGCGCATGTTGAACAGTGCTATTTCAGGATGATCATGGCACAAAAGTTTTTTTGCGTGCTATACTTATGCATTGAGACTGTCAGTAATTTTCTGCCAGCACTCCTTCAGTGCTTTTGCAGCGGCGACGGTGTTGCTTTTGACGTTTATTACATGTTTTAATTCTTCATACTTTGTCATGATCGCCTCCTGCTCCTCGTGTGTGAAGTATACAGTCCTTCGCTCTGACGCTCCAGACTGGTCCATGTTCGCAATTGGTCAGACGTGGCGGGCTCCGCCTTATATGCGTGCACGCGCTCATTGCAAAGCTGGATCCACTTATGAGGTTGATAACCAGTGTCGTCAAACTGTTTAGTCAGGCCGCCAGCTACCGCGCTCAGTTCAGCGAGGTAGCTCCAAGGTTATCTCGCTAGGCTGAACTTGCTTCGTAGAATAGGCCCCTGGTCTGTGTGGAATAACTGAGGGCCCTCTTCTGTGTGGGAATAACTGATGAAGCTCATGTGTGGTAATGACTGAGGGCCCTCGTCTGTGTGGAATGACAGTTAGCCCTTGTCTGTGTGGTAATGACTGAGGGCCCTCGTCTGTGTGCTAATGCCTGATGGCCCTCGTCTGTGTGCTAATGACTGAGGGCCCTGGTCTGTGTGGAATGACTGATGGCCCCTGTCTGTGTGGTAATGACTGAGGGCCCTTGTCAGTGTGGTAATGACTGAGGGCCCTCGTCTGTGTGGAATGACTGAGGGCCCTTGTCAGTGTGGTACTGACTGATGGCTCTCGTCTGTGTGGTAATGACTGAGGGCCCTCGTCTGTGTGGAATGACTGAGGGCCCTTGTCAGTGTGCTAATGACTGAGGGCCCTTGTCAGTGTAGTAATGACTGAGGGCCCTCGTCTGTGTGGTAATGACTGAGGGCCCTCGTCTGTGTGGTAATGACTGTGGGCCCTCGTCTGTGTGGAATGACTGAGGGCCCTCGTCTGTGTGGTAATGACTGATGGCTCTCGTCTGTGTGGTAATGACTGAGGGCCCTCGTCTGTGTGGAATGACTGAGGGCCCTCGTCTGTGTGGAATGACTGAGGGCCCTTGTCAGTGTAGTAATGACTGAGGGCCCTTGTCAGTGTAGTAATGACTGAGGGCCCTTGTTCTTGTTGTAACGACTGAGGGCTCTTATCTGTGTCATACTGACTGAGGGCCCTTGTCTGTGGTAATGAATTTTTGCACTTCAGAAAACCTTCTTAAGATCCAACAGCACAAAATGCAAATTTCTTCTGTTTTTTTCCATGTCTAACATTTTATTTGTGTTTGTTTTCAGACCTTTGTTCAGTTTGTAGGCCTGACATAAATCTTTTATGAGAGAAAATCTCCCCCGCTGAGCTCGGCTGAGGCAGTTTTATAAAAAGATATCTATCAGACATCGATGGAATATCTTCTCAGTGTCCCGCCACATCACAGCCTCATTTCACTTCAATCATCTTTACTCTCCGACGTTCAGAAAACAAAGATTTAAGCCGGGCAGGGCATTAGGGTCGAGTTAAAATGATGTCAGATTATTGAATCCTAAATGTCCGACATGTTTGACATCGTTGGGGCTGCTCTTCAGCGGGTTTGGGAGCTTTAAGGAGGCTTAAAATTTGATCTTCAAATCCTTTACATTAGCAGAAAATCCAGGCCAAACATTGATACTGATCAAACTGGATTCCTCAGTAATTGTCGGGAGGAGAAAATCAAATATTAATACACGAGAATCCTCGCAGACCCGAACGATCCTGAGCTACAAAGAGCATCTCTGAGAGTATGTGAAGATGTTCAAGACTCATTCACACAAAAACTGAGCAAAAAAAATCCTCCTAAAGAGTAGATTTGGACAAACATGTAGAGAAAATCTGTGTGTTTTTTTGTTATATGTTAATGAATTCATTCATACGTATTACTGTATATATAGTGATTAGTATATATGTATGTTTGTGTTCTGCTTAAATGTTTGGGTATGTAAATGTATATAGAATTCTTAATATGTAATTATTCTGTTATTATTTCTATTCAAAAATGAAATGATAGAAAAAATGCAGTGCTCCTTTTGGACATATTTGCTGTGAATAATAAATGTATGATCATTGTAATATAGTAAAATATAGCTTATGTGCAACATAGAGCTGGGTGATTTTGTCCAAAAGCTAAAGCCCATAAAACTCAGTTCATGGTATTACTTGAATTTTTCACTTCTAAAAAAACTAAGCAACACAAGCATTACATGGATCAAGTTTTGCCTTAATTTTTTAAATCAAAATATGTTCCAGAACTAATCAAATTTTCCCTTTTGAGCTAAAATGTGAGCTGTATTTTTGTCTAAACTATTATTTATGTAGTTCAAATAAAGGAACCCTCCTTATGTAAACATTGAAGAAGGAGGTACTTTCACAGTAGAGTAATATGAAACAATTTGATCCATATTTAATGTAATATAACCCTATAACTACCAACTCAACTGTTTGACAGAAGTCATCAATACATTCAGGGACATTTTGTTTTAAAAAATCAGAACAAATCAACTCATTGTTTAATTCTTTTAACATTTCAGGGAAAAGAGAAAATGGCAAACAACCCAAAAACCAAATATTTTCTTGTTGGATTTTAAAGGTTTAAAAAGCTAACAGTTGATTACGTGATGACATAAAATGCATAAAAATTTGGGACAAAATCATTTATAAAAGACAGAAATGTTTGCAAATTAAATAGCAATCAAAATAACTTAAAATTGACGATACGGTGTTTGACACTGTTAATATATAAACATTATACCAGTAAATGGTTCAGTATTTAAAATAATAATGATAGTAATAACAATAGTTTTAAGCTTTTTAACCTTTAAAATTCACACAAAGAAAATTTCAATTCTTTTGGTTTGTTTGCAGTTTTTTCTGTATCCTAAAACATCGATAGAAACCAAAAATAGAGTGTTACGTTATTTTTTTTAACACATATATTCCTGAATTTATTGACCTCTGCTACGCAACTGAGCTGAGAATTAAAGAGTCACGAATCAAATAAAAGCCTAAACGTGTGCTTGAGCAAAATTTAACAGGGCCCATCGTCATTAAAACTTGAAAAGATGTTTCCAAACATTGCAAAAACTTGTGATTGGAGTAAGTTGAGACAAATAATCTGGTTTCCTCACCACTTGGAAGTGTCCGTACTGAGCGGCGAGGTGCAGAGGGATGTGTCCATCCAGAGAGACTCCGTTCACCGAAGCTCCGGAACGAAGCAGCATCAGGACCGACTCCGCCTTCCCCTGCCAGGCCGCGTAGTGAAGAGGGCGCATACCTGAATGTAAAACACACAAATACAACATCAAAACACCTTCTAGGACATCAAAAAGCCATAAAAATCTGTGTTAAACCTATAAAAATACAAACCACTGTCCTCAACTCATGTCCAACGTTTGTTACTGATCCTAACATGCAGAAAAGTTCATCACTTAAGTTAGTTTAATCTACCTATGCAGGTTAAAACGCACTAAGTAACTGAATACTCTTAAAATAAAGTAAAGCAGCCCCTGCAGCAGGTCAGAAAATAAGAACATAACAAATTGATTTGAGACAGAAAACCACATGAGCATGTAAATATGGGATTACATAACAAACCCGCACACTCCACCATAACCCTTCATGAGTGTGAGGACTCGAACACTGCAAAGGGAACAAACTGATTATCTCGGCTCTCAGTTTAGTTTCTGATAAATCAGCTCGGAGGACGTCCTGTTACTGTAACAGAGACTTTATGAGCCAGGAATCATCAGCTGCACTTGAACAAGGGACAGTTTTTTCTTCGCATAAGCTCTGGGGTACAGACTTAAGAAATTAATGCCTCATATATTTTCTCGTTTTGGTAACACAGAAGAGCATTAGGGCCAAAAGAAGACAAAATGAATAAATTAAGAATGGAAAATTAAAAGTTTGAACTTGTTTATGAGTCTGTAAAAAAGAGTTCTAGCAAAAAAGTCCATTTCTGAGATTTACTTTAACATTTCTGGTAAGAGAAACAAAACTTCTAAGATTGAACTTAGAACTGTGGTGAAAAAGTCAAAATTCTATTTTTTAATTAAGGGTTCTGGGGGAAAAATCTGAGATTAAACTTAGAAGTCTGGCACAACAAGTCAAAATGACTTGATTTAATAACTGTTTACTAGGGCTGGGATCATATGCTTTTCTACCGATTTGATTTTTTATGATTTTTTTTAGGTGCCGATTCGATTTAAATTGCAATTCCATGATATTGCAGATTTTTGCAATCTTTAGTTACTGTAGCTTTTTTAAGACCAGCGAAAAACAAATTGAACAATGATTTTTAGGACTTATTCAGCAATATATTTTAACCATCTGTTTATGTTCTCTCTTCAAAAGCCTGGGCTTATTAACACAGACTAAAATGAAGCATTTAAATTTGGAAAAAAAAAAAATTTTTGAACAAAAAAATCAATTTAAAAATCGTCAAACAAAAAATCCCTCAATTATGTGAACCGATTTTTTCTCCCACCCCTACTGTCACTGTAAGACTTTCTTATATTATCACAATTCATCACCTCCACCGTGGAGGTCATGTTTTGGCAGCATTCGTTAGTTTGTTTGTGAGCAAAATCACTCAAAATGTTCAAAGGAAGCCTCAGTGACAACAAAAGGAAGAAGTGACCTGATTTTATAGGTGTTTGAAGGAATTTTTTAAAGGATCTGTTAACATAGCGAGATTGGGCAGTTTTCCACCTACTCACTAAAAACTGGAATATATTTCACTGGTCCACCTGGGAAAGAGCAAATAGAAAGTGTTTGGAAATGGGCAGAACCCTTCAAAGGCAAGTTCAGCAGGTGATTGGACAATAAGTCTGTCAATCACATTCATTACGGGCCAATCAGAGAACGTAGTGGGCTGGCACTGACAGAATAAGAACTATTACATGAATTAATTTCAGTGAAACATGTCGGTAGTGGTGCAAAAATATCCTCAACATCAAGAGTTTTTTAGTTAATTGATTTGTCGTTTAACAAAGAAATGTGGTCCAGATCTGATAGAACTGCTCCCGAAGTTGTTAGCATCTATGCTAATCTATGAACAAGCAGTCACTTCCTACTGTTTGTCTCGCTTGTCGCAGACCCCTAGTGGTCTGGGGTGTTATTACAAGGGGTCCTTAAAAATAAAATATATACAAAAAAGATCTTATGAAATGTATTTAAAAAAAAAAAAAGATTGTTTACTCAAATGTGACTGAAACCTTTATTTAAACTACAGAATATCTAATAAGGGCCCTGAAAATATGGGCTCCACACTGTTTCAGCGGGCAGACATCATTCATTTCTTAAAATGATTTTATTGTGAATCATCTGCACTACCGCCGTCGACAGGTGATGACACAGCTGGCTCAAGCATGTCGGTGAGGGTTAAGCGCTCGAAGGTTTGGGCTCACTTTAGCAAAGTTAATGAAAACTCAGTCCAATGCATTCTGTGTCAGAGAGAAGTTGCGTCCAAGGGGGGAAATACTAGCAACATCACCAAACACTTGGAGCGTGCGCATAGTATGAAGCTAAAGGAGTGTGGGCTGTTTGCTATAGCAACACAAGTAAAGTTAGCAGCCCGGCTAACACTAAAGACTGCAGCACTGTGGCGGCAGCACCTGGTTTTGTTTCTGCTATGTCAAGTCACGGTAAGTTTTTTGTCTAGTTTGTAGTCATCATTACAGCATCGATTTTAGCACCACAAGATACATGGGTCTGTCTGCACATGCAGTCTGTTGGGCGGCATGAAGGGGTTTTGCCATCTCCTTAGCTTTCTTTTTGCCTCTGAGAAGCATTTGTAATGCATTACTTGTATTCTGTTGAAGCTTTATTATTACCTTGTGGTAATTAAAAAAAGGTTGAATCTTTTAATATCTTGTAAAGTCTTTACTTTTTACATAAAATTAGGTGTTGTAGTATCGATAAGTATCGATACCAATAAGGAGTATTGGTATCTGTATTTGTATCGATAAAGTCATAATGATATACATCCCTAGACATGAGTGACCTTGAGCGGCATGTAAGTTGGAAAAGAAGCAACGAAACTCCCGGCTAACTCCAGAGTACAGGGCAGAGTAGTATGCCAATGATCATTATGAGTCAGGAGATCAATTATTCTGCTAACTTGTCAACATACTGTTAACTGGACACATAAAGACATGCATAAGGACCACCTGAAGAGTAAGTATATTTCGTTACTTCATACTAGGGATGCAACGGTATGAAAATTTCACACCACAGTTATTGTGACCAAAATTATCACGGTTATCATTATTATCATGATATTGTTGCAGTGCGCTCAAAATGCTCACAAAGTACTTTTACACAGTCTTGAAATCATTTAACCCCTTTAATATTCCAATTTTAACAGTTCTTCTGTCTTTTTTTGTCAATAACTGTCAGGAAATGTCCTATAAGTAAATTTTTCAAAACTTTTTTCATTTGAAAAAAAGTTCTGGCAAGTATTTGCCATCATTATGTTATAAATGCTTAAACTGTGTGTAATTACAAGAAAAAAAAAAACAGATTTGTACTTTAAACACGTTCCTCTTTATAAACAATTGTAAATGAACATGTTCAAAGTTTTGAGATGGCCAAAAAAAATTTAACCTGTTTTACAAACACTCGCACATTTTAGTTGGAGGGTGTGAAAGCATGTAAGAGTCTGAGCGAGGCTCCAGGTGTTGGACTTTCAGAGGCCAAACAATGCAAACTGCTCCTCTGTCTGTGAGAGACAACTGCTTCACCAAGGAGCAGACACAATAGTTCAGGCTTTTCCAGGTAAAGAGCAGCATCACCGTGAGTTATTGAAACAGTGGGGTAATCAAACAGGATATTACGGTAATTTTAACAGGACACGGTAATGATTACCGTGAGAAATTTTATCGCGGTTTATCATTTTACCGGTAACCGTTACATCCGTACTTCATACCGTGTCTCAGTGCTGAATTTGCATAAAATACTGAAAAAACGAATTCTGAAAAAATGAAAATGGAAAAAAGGAATATAGGAAAAACTAAAACAGAATTGGAGAAAAAATAACACAGGTTTTATAAGGCCCTAAATATGGCTGTTCACTAAAGTACATGCATCATAAAATGTGAAATCTTCAAAATGCTTCAGGCAGCGGATGTTTGTTACCGACCGTTGCTGTCCTTCACATCCACGGTGGCCTGAGCCTCGAGCAGAGCCGACAGCAGCTCCGTGGTTCCCGTCAGAGCGGCGTGATGAAGAGCTGAAAACCTGAAAGACAGAAAAAGAGCCAGAGTTATAAAAACACCTCAGATCACACAGAGAGTTTACGAGAGAGACGGATTAAGCATGTAAAGATCCCACATCAGGCCGCTCACAGGGCTGTAAAAACAAGTTTAAACACTGAAACGGGTTTAAAAGAGAGATAACAGAGCAGAGAATGATGTTAAAAATGGAGCAGAATGACCTCTTTCTCCTTTTTCCTCATTCTTTTTCCTCCTCTGGACTTTTTATTGAGTTTGACGCTCACATCAGAAGAAAAGTTTCACACGCTGATAAAACTGAACATGATTAAAGCGGGCTCATGGCTCATATTCAGTCAGCTCATCTATTTATTATTATTTGTGTGATTAATAAATTGATTACTGTCCTTTAATCAGCTGATCCGGGCTGAATCAAACCTCCGAGCAAGACAGCCGGAGGCGTCAGGGCTTCTAACCGCTAATAATAACAGAGCTCCTTGATTAAAATTATATAAAAGAAACCCGAGATAAAAAGCAGATGTGGGGGAAAAAGGAAAAAGAAGAAGAACACCCCGAAGGATCACCGCTTTTAACTCCCCTCTGATGTTTCTGTTTGTGCCTTTTTGGAGGAATTACACAAAAAGAGTTAAAGTTTAGTTAAAAAGTGAAGTTTAGGAGGATCATTACAAACTGTGTGGGGCCTTTAAGAATGAGAATTAGAAGAATCGAGAGACACATTTTATCATTTGAATCATAATGACACAATGCACAGGATAATACATGACTTTTTATTTTCACTGACAGATATTTGCATCTTTTTTTTACCAAGTAAGGGTGTAAAAAATATCAATACTCCATTATATCCCATTATTTTGTGGTGTGACACTGTATTGATATACTTTAAGAGTAAAAATGCCGTACAAAATTTAGAGCAGCCTCCGATTCTTTAACTCTTCTTCTCTCTCTGTCTGGCCATTATTTCTGTCACTGGGACCAAGAATAAAGTTCCTAAGTGTTGCAGAAAACAAGAATTACATAAATAATACTTGTACTACTGTAATACTTCTTGTACATGTTTAGAACATTGTAGTTCGTCACGTCTTACCTACATCACAAGTAATCGTTGTTGCATAAATACGACACCAAAGTGAATGTACTGTCGCATTCCTCTATTACTTCTCCTTTCCTTTCCTCTTTATCCCTCCTTCCCTCGACCCTGTGAGGCTTTCCATCAGAGTTAAGGAAAAGTGGTTAGGAAAGGACTTAGGATGTGACTATTCAACCGTAACCCTAGTTTCTGATGCTGGACCAAGTCCTTCAGAGAAGGAGTAGAGGCTAAAAATGCTACGTCAGAATAAAAATCACTCATTTCTGGCAGACAAATCAACACCATCTCCTGATTTGTAGAAACTGCAGAGCTGTGTATCATTTCTCCAAGAAGCTTGGTCTGTTTTCTTTTAATTACATACAGCAGTAAATCTCCAGGTTTTATAACTTTAATAACACACAGATATAAAGACCTGCTACTGTCTGCTTTGCCTTAAATGGACAAAGTCCAGCTCCTGATGTGTCTCACAGGAGGATTTAAGCACCAGAGGTCGAAGCATTGGAGAGACAGACATGTGTAATAGTTTAGAAATGTTATGTGTACAAGATCTGCTTAAATGTTTACTTTGTTTTGCTGCAAAGCCTCATGGGAAAGACGTTTTAGTCTTAGATGGCGATGCTGGCTGAGGCAGGAAGAGATTGTAAAAATATTTATTCAAATGGTTGATAATTGAAATTTCATGCTCTGCAAAGGCAAGTCCAAAAGGAAACATGGCAGATGCATTCTGGGACATTTCTGAGGTGTGCCTGGATTCACAGCAGGCCTCATCGTCTGGTACTGAGTCAGAGCTTCACCTGCAGCTACAGGTCGAGCAAAACACCTGGAAACATGGCAGCATTAATCACAGCCTCTCTGAACTTAAAGGTTTAGATCTGTGAGACTCAGAGTCTCGTTATCAGGACATTTTTACTGTGGTATCAGTTCAACGTCAGTAATGGTGCTTTTTTAATCATCTGCAGACTAACAGGTTTGACCAGCTAACTGCTGATTTAGGGCCCGTTTCCACGACAACGCTGTCACCAGAAACAGAGAGGTTTTTCTTTTGCATATTCAAAAGCACACAGAGACTGTGTGATAATGACGTGTGTTCATGGGTCCACGAGAACAACTGAAAACATGGAAGTGTCCATGCCAGGCCAGTAGTCGGTGATGTAAGTTTGTAGAGTCTTTGGCGAATATAACAAATGCGTCTCTGCTGGTCAGAGTGATGAAGCACATTTTGTGGGAGGAGTGATAAAGTGAGTACAGTAAGCAGCACACGTCACTCACTAGTCAGTCATAGCTGTTGTTGGACCTATAAAATCCACAATCACAGAATCACGGAACTAGGCATTAAATGCGGAATTCAATATAAACACAGAATATCATGGAATTTTACGGAAACATTTTACGGAAAACTGTTTTTTCAGACCAAAAAGGAACTTATCTCTTGGAAAATGCTTGAGGGGGTCACTGACGCTGTGGAAAACACACACTTCACTTCTTCTTCTCCTCCTCCCTCCCCGATTAATGACATCAACATGTCACAGCAGTTGTCTGAGATACCGGCTGACCCTGTGTTCAGACCAAAAGCAATCTGAGGCTGGATTTGCACAGCGCAGAAAACAGTCAGATCCAATAAGTTTTCATTGAGTTTTGGTCTTGCGTTTACATGGAAACTTGTTGAAAAAGGAAACTTTTAAAAACGGGCTCTAGGGTGTAAAGTTTCCAAAACACTCTCCATGCAGCTCTGTGTAAACCAGCATCAGAGCGTGAATTTGATTCGCTGACATCACACTCTTTCACATGAAGGTTGCGTGCGCATACCAGGAACAACAACAGCTTTGGCAGTCTGCTGAGTAAAGTGCGAGCCTCTTACCGTGCTCTGTTTGTTATCCAGACAAAACTATCAAGACAGATTTGTTGTCCAGAAAAGAAACTCCTGCATCTCTGTGTGTCTATTCGCCATTGTTGTTTGTGAAAAGTTTTCTTCTTCATACATGTATTGTAGCAGCGCTGCCTCTCTGCAGACCAACACCGCCATCTACTGAACCGGCATGCACACTACAGCAGATTCACTTGTCTCCAGCGTCATCGTCTGAACACAGAAGAATTTGAAAACGCGAAGGAAAAATCTTTGCGTCTTCGAGTCAGGAGTTTCCATGTAAACGTAGCCTGAGTGTCCTCTGTGTCAAGCTACCATTCATTATCAATAATCACTCGTGTCGAGGGGTGCAATAACAGTGACCTCGAGCAGCACGTAAGTTGCCAAAGGAGCTACGACACTCATAGCTCCTTTGCCAACTAGCAGGGCAGAGTAGTTTTCCAAAGATAGTTATGTGTCAGGAGATCAACTTTTCTGCAAATTTGTCAACTAACTGTTGACTGGACCCATAAAGATGCATGTGACGATCACCTAAAGAGTGAGTGCTTATACTTCATTACTTTATACACCGTCTCTGGGTCAAATTTGTGTGAAACACTAAAAAACCTCATCCTCAAAAAATTAAAACAGAATAAACGGAATATGGGAAAAACTGATTCTGTTCACATGGAAACAACAATGAAAACGTTTTTAATATTTTTCACTCTGGATCCTGATTTTGCGAGTCTGGGCACCGTTCTCGTGTAAATGGCACAAACGCAACCAAAACTCTACATTTTTGTCAGTTTATTTGTTGTGTAAACTGCCTCTTCATGAGGATTATCTTCATGGGGCAGTAAAAATGACCTTTTGGATAAACTTTCTTGATCTGTTTTTACATGATCTCCATTGTGCAGGAATAATGCCAAAAACATTCTACTTCTGAGGTCAGACGATTATGGCCGGGCATTTTTTCCAAGACCCATCTGCCACAAAAACCAGGTCTTCCATCTCGTGTACTGTGTCATAATAACTGGGAAAATGGATCAATATAGATAAGATGCCACATGACTGCTTATAAGGTTTGATTTTTTTGTCCTGCCTCCTACAATCTGTCCCTCTAAGTCAGAGAAATGGACCAATGAGAGCACAGGAAACGAACGTGTGATGATGTAAACAAACCAAAGTTGATGCTTTGAGAGGTACGAGGCAGATAGAAAGAATATCCCTGCCTGTGTGATGTGTTGAAGAGGAGCTATGACAGACTGTAAACAGAGAAATGTGGAGAGTAGTGTCGTCCTAAGCAGATAAGCATGCATGTGCCATCACATATTGAGAGACTAACACTGGTTTTCCTAATTAATTACTTCAGATTTGAAAGAACTTGCTAAAGGAAAACAAGTACTGGTATATATAAGACGTCATAAACATAAATAAAAATGAGATTAATCACTAATCATGTGTAAACTCAGTAAAATACAATGTATGGGTGATTATTTTGTGAAGGACTCTCTATTTTTGACCTTAAATATAATAAAAAACATGATCCAGCTGCAGAGAAAACACTAGAATTACCATTTAATGCATCTCTTAAATTCTGTAATGATACTAATACACAATCCAGTTTATTGTGATGATTAAATGGCAGAAGACTGGGAAAAAAACTCCTTGATTTAGCTTCTATCATGTCTTATTATAGATGAAATATGTTTAATTGTAAATACCTTAGGCTGCTGTTAATGACTTTAATAAAATCTGATTTATTTAGAGCAAAATAATTTAATCAAAAAAGAAAACTTTATTCAAAATGATCCCCATAAAGAACAGTGATTAAAAACTCTTAAATCAATAATGATACTCACACATAATATAGTCAGTATTGATGATTAAATGGTGGAGGACTGTACAAGACAAAAAGGGTGGCCATCAGCTGGAGCTCATTTCTATAGCTTCTACCAAGAATTAATATAAATCATAAATGTGAAATAGCAGTTTTATTAAAAATTTGATTAGATTTCAGACAAATTATATTCATCAAAATAAATTCTAAGTGATCTCTATAAAGACCTTTGATTGATTTCCAGTCCCAAATATCCTCAAAATCCTCCCATCATGCACCACAGCCACCGTCCCAGCATCCTCCCCCCTCCTGTAAACCCCAGAGAAGAGGAAAAGAAGCCACAGGCCACACGTGTGGTCTGTAAATAAAGCAGAAGAATAAAGACAGAGAGGATGGAGGATGTTTTTAGTGCTGCTCTTCCTTCCTTTTCTTTCTGTTGCGTAATGTGAGTGATGGCATTCATACGGGACGGTGAAAGAGCTCGGGGCAGAAACAAACATAATGGACTGGTTACAAACACAGAAGGAGGTTATGGAGAGAAGGAGAGAGATGAAACATCGACTGAGGTTCAGAGGTCTCAACGTGTCAGGAGGAAGGTCGTCGACATGTTTGATACCTTCATAAGTCTTCATTTCAGGACAAAAATATTTTATTTTCTACTTAAGAGTGGATCCAAAAGTCGGTGTGACAAAAAAAACAATATGGCATTAACAGTCGTTCTCCCTCCTGCAATATGATGAGCAATATTCTGGTGCCAAATTTAAATTTAATAAACAAAATATGGAGCTCTAAACTTGGGCTGAAAGATTTATCGTTTTGTGTTATTGCACTGCTGACTGACCCAGGGTCTGTTGTGTCAACTGTTTTACAAATTTGCAGGTAATTTGCATTTACAGAAGTGCTGGTGAGCATGTCAACAACACAAAGCCTCTGCTTACGAGTACAAGTTGGAATATCGCTTAAATAAAAACAGATTATTTATCATCAATATTAGATGTTGAATATTAGATGTGTTATGTGCTTTTTGATCATTGATTTCCTTACTGTTGCCTATACTGTAAACATACTGAATATTGCAATAAAACTCCCTCACTGGAACGAAGGGGTCAAGCCCAGCTCCTGAAAAACAGCCCCACACCATAATCCCCCCTCCACCAAACTTTACACTTGGCACAATGCAATCAGACAAGTAAGGTTCTCCTGGCAACCACCAAACCCAGACTGGTCCATCAGATTGCCAGATGGAGAAGCGTGATTGGTCACTCCAGAGAACGCGTCTCCACTGCTCTAGAGTCCAGTGGCGGCGTGCTTTACACCACTGCATCCACGCTTTACATTGCACTTGGTGATGTGAGGCTTGGATGCAGCTGCTCGGCCATGGAAACCCATCCATGAAGCCCTCTGCACTGTTCTTGAGCTAATCTGAAGGCCACATGAAGTTTGGAGGTCTGTAGAGATTGACTCTGCAGAAAGTTGGCGACCTCTTCTCACTATGCGCCTCAGCATCCGCTGACCCCGCTCCGTCAGTTTACGTGGCCTACCACTTGGTGGCTGAGTTGCTGTGGTTCCCAAACACTTCCACGTTCTTATAATCCAGCTGACAGTTGATTGTTGAATATTTAGGAGTGAGGAAATGTCCCGACTGGATTTGTTGCACAGGTGGCATCCTATCACAGTTCCACGCTGGAATTCACTGAGCTCCTGAGAGCGACCCATTCTTTCACAAATGTTTGTAAAAGCAGTCTGCATGCCTAGGTGATGATTTTATACACCTGTGGACATGGAAGTGACTGGAACACCTGATTCTGATTATTAGGATGGCAATATATTGTATATATATATTTTTTTATTTATTGAGGTTACTTTTCAGGGTCTTCTTTTTTAATTTTTTTATTTAATTGTAGTTTATTCTTATGTTTAAGGTTAAATTTATTTAACCCCTTGGTTAATAACAAATAGGTCAGTTTTTCTTAAACCTACTGTTGCTGACTACTGTTCTCTGTTTGAGTAATCTCACTTGATCTAGCCTTTTCTTACAGTCCATACTACAAAGTAAGTAATCAAAAAAATATGTTTGATTCCTGCTGATTTCATATCAAATTGATATTGGAATTGGCAAATACTCAGCGCTGCATTATCGGTATCATTTCAGGGGGTGAAAAAGTTGTATCAGGACACCCCTATCCAAGAGTACTGAAGCTTGAAAACAGGGGTCATCAACGTTTCTTCTTTGATATCATGTTTCTAAATAGTGTACATTTTCATAGTTTACCTTAAAATGTTCATCACTTTGCATAGAATAGGCTGCAAATGAGCTCTATGTTTATCTTTTACTTTGAATGACCTTTATCAGTAATAACTATACCTGATTAATGAATGGTATGAGAATATATTACTTGAAAACATCTTTTATAATTTATCTACTAAAATTAACTGATATGAACAACAGTCTGTTATAGAAAACAGTGTCTGGTGAATAGAAAACAGACAGTTTTAAAGCACGACACACATTACTTCTGCTGTTTTTGGTACTGATGGAAGCATGATTGGTTAGAGAAACATGTTCGATTTAAACATTAATATTAATAGGAAGTCCCAGTGGGCCCCTAAAAAGGCTCCCTGTTGGCTATTTTTGCTTTAAGAGACAAAGTTATCAGCTTGTATGATCCTGATTTTAAAGCCTAGAAGCTGAGAGCTACAATCAAGCCTTTCTGTCTTTACAGCTCAGCTAACAAACCAATCAGCAGGTCACAACCTCGTCCTTTAACGGTCCAATCAGAAGAATTAGATTGTCCAATAACGGAGCGCCTGATTCTCCCAAACTCGTTCCCCTACGTTAGACCGTCTGTACCCTCTTTCCAGAAGAATCTAAACCCAAACCTCACTGACAGTCAGTCTGATAGCTCTCCAGAGTAAACAGCCTCCCTGTTGGAGCAGCCGTTTGGGCATCTCTTCTCGTGGACAAAAGACGATCTCTCCCTCCACCCCGGCTCTTCACGAGGACTCATTCCAGATCTGCTCTCCATAGAAACACGACCAAACATCGAGCCAGCGGATCACAAGAGGAGCCGGCACCAGCTCAAACACTCATTTGTCACACGAGGCAGGAGAAAGAGGAAGCCTTTCTCCTCCGTGTGTGTTTGTTTCTCTTTCACACAGGCAGGGGCAGTAGGGCCGTGCAGGGACGAACAATATGAAGTTTTAACGTCTCAACTGCAGCGTGCACATGCGCAACAGTTACATCGCAGGACTGTCCCATGACTGAGAGCTTAGCTTAAATTTTCTGGCAATTTTCATTCAATAATGGCTCGCAAACGAGTGGCTCATCAGTCACTGAAACAAAGCTGTTCAAAAGACTCGACTCGTTTTTCAGCGCTACCTTTCTCGTTAAAACCACCACAGAAGTAGATCAACAAAAGAAAAATCCTCCATTTAGGAGTAGGAGATAATATAAAGATAATAAAAGATAACATAAAGAGATGGAAAAAAATAGTCGCAACAAACACACAAGACTGTTTGCATTGCTGAAAAGTTTACTGATGACTGTAGGCAGAGGCAGGCTAACACTTTCCATTGACTCACAGTGTTTGAGCTAAGCTAACTAGCGGTGGCTGAGTTTTGTCTGTCTTTTCCTTCTTACTGCACGCACAGTAGAAAGAGTGGAGTCTATCTGCTTGTCATGGATTTAGGAATGAGGCGAGACATGAAAACAATAAATAAAAACTCAATTTAAGCTAACACTATGTGGTTTTACCACTTTAATATAATATTTCTAGAGTCATTGTGATGGTACATCACATTACAACAGGTTGAATGACACCTCTGTCATGGTCTGAGGGGGTCTGTATCACCTTCACTGGCACTATGTAACTTCGATGTGGATGGTAGGAACACTTCCACAATAAAAAACTACAAATTTTACTGCTTTGACTGCTTTCAAAATACCTCACTTCCCCCTCAAGGCGAAAGCTAAACGTTGGGAAAAGGAGAAAATAAAGCAGTTTTGAATTTTTATAACAGATTTAATGATCAGAATTTAGTTCAAAGTAAATATGCTCTTATTTTCCTAATTGAAATAGGGACCTCTGGCTCACACTCCTGCACAGTAGGTGGCGGTAATGCTCCTCTGACGCTGGATACCAGCCACCGTTAAACAAGAAGAAAAAGAAGAAAGCTAAATGTAGAGCTGTTAACATGGAAGAAGCAGCGAAAAACCAGAAGAAAAGAAATGTTTCGTTGGAGGAGAGGAATAAAGGAAGCTGGAGAGTAACAAGCTAAATGCCCTGACAGGGATAAACATTGGCCTGGTGTTCACTTGCTGGCATGAGCTGAAAGACGAGGAGAAATGTCTGATAGATGCTGATTTAGCCCTGTTATTGTTGGAATTGTAAGCACATGATGATTTATTTGAATAGGAGCATGATCAGACTGTACTTTATCAGTCCACATGGTTTATTTGTCTCTCAGGACGTCCTGTTGGCTTGTGTCTCCTCCCTCTGTATGTCAACAAATGCATGTTGGTGTGTGACAGTGCAGTTACACTCAACAACCACAGAGGGCACTAGAGAGCTGAAAGCCGGAATCTTACATAGGACTAGATTAATATCATCTTTAAATGATCGTAGCACCTCTACTGATCTGGACTGAGCTCTGATTTCAGAGACATCGCTCTACCTGAAGGGACATGCTGATAAAAACAAACCCTCCCGTCTAAAAGTTCGAGCAGTACAAACAGACACTCCCTTGGTAACACTGATTCTTGTGATTCCTGTCTCTGCTCTGATAAATCTCTTACTGACAGACTCTGAAGAGCTGCAGGTTGATACACACCTGGATGGGAGGGGCCACAGACCCCTGCAGATCCTCGGCGTAGGAGGATCTGTCATTAAACTCGGCCAGTTGTCTCAGAGCCAGGAGGAAAGTATGTCAGCTTTTGTTGGGACAGGAGTTTTGGCGCTGCAGGCGAGATGCCGTTCTGTTTCATTAAACATAACCTCCAGCTCTGTTTTTCTTCTTCTGCGGTTTGTTTCTGTGTGTTACCGACGCACTCTTTGACTTATTCAGAGAAGTGTCTGTCAACAAGACAGCCAGAGACAAGGAAACCTCAGGAGAGATAAACGATCTGATGAATTAATCAGAGGATAACACGGAGCGCTCACAGCTACAGCAGATACAGTTTGCTGCAGGAAATGTTTCATTTTAATGACGCAAAATGTTTTTATCCAACTCTGTGTGGAGATAAAGCAAAAACACAAACAACTACAGGTACATACAGTATATTAGACTGAAAAACTGAGGATTACTGTCCTGAATGAAAATTTATGTTAGTGAATCAACTTCTGTCATGTTAAAATGAAGACAGTGAGGATTTCTGTTTGATGATTTTGTTGTTTGTGATTTTTGTTGCTGCAAAAGAGTTTTTGCCTATTAGGTGAAATATAAATTCTGTTTGATTTAACAGTAAACTTTCTGGGCTGCCAGTGGTTCTGTCGATGGTGCTGTCTCTTGCTCTGAAGTTGTTGACCTTTACCTCTTTCAGACTGGCCAAAAAACCTGTTTAGACCCGGGAACAATCGGCTCATGTTGCATTTCGAAAGGGTCTAATCGGCATTTCGACCCGAGTCAACCGACCCTGTAAGTGACACGGGTTTTTATCGGCTTCAGTTGGAAAACCACACCATGGTCAACCTGCTAATTTAAGTCATGAAGTCGGCACAACGTGCCAACGCAATAACATCATGCTCGTCCACTCTGTCTTTAACTTACATGACTCTTTGTCATATCAGCAACAAATTCTATCCACCTTTGTATCATCAGCACTTAGTTTGTTCATTTTTAAGAGGGACAAAAGTACAAAGTCCAGAAAACAGCTGAACAACATGTCCACAGCGTCCACACTCCTTTCCATAGTTTACATTGTCGTGTTTCATCGCCCTGATGATGTCATCAATGAGATGACATCAGTTTGACGCACCAGAGGAAAAAAAACAGCCCCACAGCTCGTCTGCTGCCGATAAGACCTGAGTCTGCTGTCAGCGAGAAAGGAGCCACTTGCTGATTGTTAGTGGGTTAACCTAAGTTGAAAACGTTGACACATCGGCACCTGATGACCATCACCATCAGCACCATATTCACACTGTATGCTAACGGTTCAACGCATGACCGGGTCAGCTAGTGACTTTCAGTTGACTATGTTGCTTGATATTATTGGTACGATATCAGTATCAGCAGATATTGGTATATATTGGCCGATATTGAAATTTTTGACCGATGTATTGGTCGTACATATCTCCACTGACACACCTTTGGAGTGTGGAGGAAAGGGAGATTCTCGTCAGGGATGTTCAGCCTGCAGCAACTGCGTGACGCTATCACGTAAACACGGACCAAATCTATGAGGAATGTTTCCATCAACTCCTTAAGTTTATGAAGATGAATTGAAGCAAAATGAGCTGTTCAGGCCAAAGTTTCTGTTTGAACCAGGCTGTAAGCTCGTTCTGCTTTTTTAAAATGGGTGTGTATGTCACCGTCAGGGCTTTGGGAGCCAGCCTCTAGTGGCTACTTGAGGGACTGCAGCTTCATGCTCTTCACTGTTTTTATGCATTTTTCAACACTGAAGGCATTGCTTGGATTTGTTCAATCACAATGCAGAAAGGTTGCTTTAAATTAAAGTAACTTACTGGCAACAAGATACCAGTAAGTTACTGTAGACGTTTTTACAGAAGCAGTACTCTATTTTAATTTACAGCAGAATAACTCAATTTTCAAAAACAGTACCATATTATATCCTACAATCTTTGATGCATTTTAAATTACAGTGACCTCGCTTTATCTTTGATTATATTACTATACCTTCAACTTTTTTACTGCTCATTTATTAGCAAGATGTCATTCTGTTATATAAAAAAAATCACATATATAATTTTTATTCAATAAAATACATAAAAAAAAAACATCTGTGAAACACTTACTAAGAGAAATCTCGACTGCTGTTGGTCAGTTGTCTTGTATTTAACTGAATTTTCTCTTTGTCCATTTCCTTTACAGAAATTTACCATACAGACATTTTACAGTAGGTAATTGTATAAAAAATACTGCCAAGTTTACAAAAATTAGTTAGAGCGCATTTAAACTTTTTGAAATCATGAATTTTTAAAAGATACAATCTTTTTTCTTTAATGATTGGCAGTGTAAAGAAATGACCAAATATTTGGTGCCATGTATTGCTACTTTTGCTCCCATGGAATCAAAAAAAGGTACAATAATTATTTGAGTTCATATTACAGATTATTTTTTTCTAGAGTTCTGCATCAACCTTTTCTTTTTGCATCAAACTGTAACCCCAAATCTTACAGACTTTGCTCAACAAATTAAACTTTTCCACATTTCAGCTGAACCACAATGAATCCTCCCTTTTGTCAGACTGATGTGATGAAACATGCAGAACAGCAAACAAGAATTTTTCACGGCGTGAGAATCACACTGTGCGTCTGGCGGGGGACTAATGAAGGTGCTGACGAGCCGAGGCCAACACTGGAGGATTGTGGGAAGTTTGTGTGTTGGACTGTTGTGTTTAGATGCAGCGCTGCGATAACGACAGCAGAAACACAGCTTCTCCCAGCGAGCCGCCAGCAGCTCTGATGAATAATGAAAAACCTTTTCCTTCCTGAGACCCGCTCCCTGAGGAGGCTATTAGCCCCCAAAACACATACACTACACGGAAAATGGAAAAGGTCCCAATTAGAGTTCAGACGTAGGAATATTGTTCACAAAAATGTCACACTCTTGATCCAGAGTAAACCTCTGATGATGCATATCAAAACTGTTTAAGTTAGCTCTGGTCATTTCTTTTATATCTTAAGAAATAAACCAGAAAAAACAAAGTTTGTCTTTTAATATGTGAATTTAATAAAGTTGAAATCTTGGAGTAAAAAAAAGTTTAAATGTTCACAAGACTCTTCATAGTGATCGTTTAGAATTACCAGCTTTGTTTTGATATATTTTGATTCATAGAAATGTCAGAAAATAATCAAACTTTTATAAAACTCAATTACAACAGCCACAAATACTTACTATTTCACCTTCGTGATTTATACTAATTCATGCTAGAAGCTATAGCAAGGAGCGCCAGCTGTTGGTCACCCTTGTTTTCTTATAAGTATTTTTCCCCCGAGTCTTCCACCATTTAATCATCACAACTACAGTATTGTGTATGAGTAGGCCTGTCATGATAATCAATAAATCAATTAACTGCCTGATAAATAAAAATGTCCTTGTTAAGTTTGCCGGCCTCGATAAGTTGACACGTGCATGCTTGTTTGTTTTCCTCCTCTCTTTCTACCAAACAGACTAGATGAGAAGATGGGTCACTCTGTGCAACTTTCTCAACACCTGGGTGCGTTGGTTCTATAGCGGATTTATAGCGGAATGAGCATCTGTCATTCATTCAATCTTTGAGGGGGAGGCGGGGCCACTCACGCATACACACACAGAGAGCTGAAGTGAGCGTCCCGAGGTGTAACAAGGAAACAAACACTAAAATGAATGATGGCACGAAAGCTACGGTTCGTAAGCTGAATGCCACAGCCCGTGTGGGACTATTTTGGTTTTAATAGAATGAACAAGGTGTGCGCTCATGAACACAGACGAGCAGATATGTCGTATTTGTTTGAAAGTAGTGCCGACGAAGAAGGGGAGGTGCAGCAGAGCCTTCGCCCTGACAATACGGTTGAAAAGCCAGCAATGTTACAAACATTTGATGGGACAGTACGAATTGACTGGGAGAACTTACATGTCACAAACAATTCCATAACTGTATTAACTCCATTTTATATATTGTTTTTTACTGTTGTGTGTGTTTTATTTGAGTTTTTTTCTTTACAGAGACAGGGTCTATTTTTATTGCTTTTGATAAGTATAATGATTTTTATTTACGTCAAATTTTTCTTAAAGAGAGTCCATTTCATTTTCATTGTTTTTCTCTCTTTTTTTTGTTTAATTTATTTTCTTAAAAAGCTCTTGACCTTCCAATTGTAGCTAAATACTCTTAAGAAATAAAGTGTATTGCTTTTGATACAATTTACTCACTTTATTATGACATATATTATGATTACGTGAATGAAATGACGTTTCAAAACAATACTGACAATAATATTGTTTATCGGCAATCATTTTTGGGACAATTATCGTCCAGCAAAATTTGTTATCGTGACAGGCCTATGTATGAGTGTCATTATTGGATTAAATAGTTATTAATTACTGTTTATGGGGATCATTTTATTCAAATTAAATCACATTTTTATAAAAATTGGTAACAAAATTTCTTCCTCTAAGACAATGGATCCCTACTATCCTTCAGTTTTTAATAATGTGTTGGACAGTTCTTAACCCAGTTTTAGTAGTTTCTTCAATCTCCTTACATGTTTTCTCTGCTTGATGCCAATGATTTGACCCTTCTTAAGCAGACTAGCATCTTTTCCATGACCACAGGATGTGTCTTTGACATGCTTGTTTAAGAAATGAGAAGCGACCTCTTTTACAAGCCCATGCACTGTCTCTCTCTCCTGTCAATGAAGGCACAGAAATGCCCAAAATACAATCTTAAAAAAAAGAAAGAAAGAAAGAAAGAAACTGTAACTGGTCTAATTTCCCCCGACATCTCTGACCTCCTCCCTGCTCCGCTCCTCAGATGTCCCAGCTGTCATGGCTGCATTAAGTCATCCACTCTCTTTGTAAACACCACTATCTGATCAGTCGTGGTCTGGCCCTTGGCTCCCTGACCCTTGACCTCTTTAGGCCCCCGCTTCACCCTCTAAAGGGCCAACAAAAGACCCTGGCCCTTGACGATGTCCCCGCGGTGATGTACAGCCCCTCAGCCTCTCTGGATCTGCAGGTTTACGACCTCTCCGCTCCTCGTCTCTCTTTGTCACAACAACAATGTCCTCTCAGAGCTAAAAAGGCTCCGAGTTGTTTTAGCGGGAAGTCATTAAATCAGCGACTGATGAGCTGGAATCTGACAGGACACACTTTTTTAACAGCAGCAGACTTTGGGAGAGGACAGAGGGTTTGTCCAGGGACTGGTCTTAGATGTTTCCACACTCTATGCTGAAGCAGCTCGATATTTTTACCCTTTAAAGCTTTGGTTGGTAATTTGATTTAGATACACTTTTTGTTACACTGGTTAAAATGATCGTAATGTCCCGATGGTAATCAATGCATGATTTGTTCTTAAAAAAGAAGGAAAAACAGCAGCTGTCAAGAGCAGGAGTACAACAGAGAAAACACCAACCGATCACAGCGACTCATTCCGACTTTATTAAACCAATCAAATCCTGTACTGCCGTTCTACCTACCTTTGGCGTGGACATTTTGCCAACATGCACAGACTTTGATTCAATGCATGTAAGGGATCCAAGTCCGCTGGAGAATGCTAACCCATCAAGTTTTGTCTTTGAAAATAAGGGAACCCTACCACAAGCCGTCCCACAACCCCAACCAAGCTCCAGTATCCCTCATATTTTAAGACAGATGTACAAGAAATCTAAAATAAACACTTTGTTTTTCTAAGTTTGTTCTGTTGGCTCTAATCTCACGACAGCTGCCACCCACGCTACTGCAGGTGGACGTTCTCACAGGCTTTTTCTTCTTCTTTGGTTTTACAGCGGGTGGCATCCATCATTTAGGAGCATTACTGCCCCATTCAGGCTAGGGACAGAGCTCAGTTTGGAGAGGCAGAGGAATGTTTTTGTTATTATATCGTCACACGGGAGATTTACAGGAGAATACTAATACAGGAGGACGGCGAGAAAGAGGATAAAATACGTAAAATACGGTAGTTTCATGGCCAAAACAGGAGACTTGACAGCTATGTGGAGAATGGCAGAGGAACTACCTATACCCCAATCAACATCGGGCTGTGAGCACTAACTAACTTTCCATGTTTGTTTGTTTTTTTAACTTTACTATGATAATGTTTTCTTACCGCTGACTGAGACATGACTTGGCGTGGTGTAAAACAAAAACATTGTGCTGGTTGTGAATCAGCGGCGCTCGTGCATGTGTGCGGAGGTACAGCGTTTTGGAGGAGGGGTGGGAGGGGCTAGGCAGAGCTCTAAGGAGATGCTACTTACAAATTCATGCTAGTTTTCCACAATTACCAACCCTAGCTTTAACTCGCAGGTGCTCTGAAAAATGATTTTTCATGTAGATATCCAGAGGTGGTTCACACAAATCAACAAGTTGGTCATTTGTTTCTGTTTCTGATGTTTTCCAACGTCACATAAATCCTCCCATAAACATGCTCTTAATATGGCTGAACACACCTTGTGCCTCAGGAAAATCTGATAAGATAATCTCAGGACGACCAGATAATCAAGCCATTGCTGACTTTGGTTGGGAGCAGGGATCCAAGCCGAAAGTTGTGCCGATTACTGTGTATTGTGAACCCCTAGGCTCAAGCAGATCCAACCCGCTGCAGTTTAAGGCCTTCTGTTCAACCAAAACTGCATTTGACACAAAGAAATGTTGCAAGAAACAAGAATTCTTCACTTCTAAAGCAGCATTTAAAGCTGGGGTCTATGATCTGAAAAACAGTTTGACTGTTGAGACAGATTTGAAAAACGTAGCCTGCCCCCCCTTTACCCACCCCTCCCCTCCGTGTTTCAAGATCCCGCCCCCCAGCTTGTGTCGCCTCCTGACAACACGCCCCTTCCGATAGAGCAGAAAGCCGAAAGCCGGCCGGCGGAAAATATTCATTGGTGTTGAAGATAAATGAGATTTCTCATAGCTGGAAGTATCAAACACGACAGTCATCTCCCTTGTAACACACAGCGGTAGCCATTTCAATTGGACCGGCGGGGAAGCAGGTCTGGCGTCGCCACTGTTAGCCGATCAGAGCAGAGCCGATTGTGGGCGAGGATTTACGTTTCTCGGCGTGTCTTTACCGGCTCAGTTTACAGTGCTAACGATGAGTGGCTAACTTATGCTAAAATCTATTGACAGAGCCTACCCGTTCCAGAAGCGGCCTCCCGATTTCAGTGCTGGTCTTCTCCGGCTCCATGACGCTTCAATAGCTGTGCAGCTAGCTGCTCACCGGTATATGAGGGAGGTAGTGGGGAGGAGGCGGGACGGTGCGGAGCAGGGGAGACAGGGGATAGGATGGACTCACGGACCAATCCGAACCGCCGTTCGATTGGTCAACTATTATCAAATCAAATCAAATCAACAATTTGGTCAACTATTATGCGGCTTTTCAGCGGATATACTGAATGGATTGTTTTCATTCTTTTTGGTCTTTATATTGCATAGATCGGACCATAGGACCATAACGGCCTTATAAACGGTGTTATTAAGATGTACCAAGCTTCCAAATCGTAGACCATAGCTTTAAAGCAGAAGTGGCCATCTTTCATTATCAAGAGGGCCACATAAAACTGTCTGAGGGCCGCATTGTTACACGTTTTAGGACATTTTTGATGGGGAAAAATAATGTTTGCCAAACAAAATATGATAATATAAAGAAGTCAAGAAAATAGTTCACCAACATTCATATATAACAACACAAATGCAAGTTATTATGCAGAGTTTTGTGAAATTGACATAGAATTAAAGCTAATTTACCTAATGCACATTGAATAATAGCCAATGAAGGTATTTTTTAATCAGTAAAACAATGAGTGTTTTCAGATTTTAAGCACAAATATTACACAGCTGCCATTTTTAACCATAGTATTGAGCAATCTCATTTAAGAGATTCAGAGAAACTACTACAGCAAAGTAAGTCTGTCAATAACCTGTAAAAGCTAACAAAATATCAATATAGCTTATATATAATTATATCTTTTAGATGTCATTTTACTTTGTATTTACAATAGCTTATTTTTTGAAATTACTGTCACCCACCCCTGATTTAAACGGTGATGTTAACACCAGGAAATCACAAATTGCAAATCTGTCCATGAGCAAAATAAATTATTGAGCAGAACTTCAAGACAAACCAAGCAACAGTTGGCAAGAACTTAAGAGAGAACAGAGTAAATGGACTGGCTGTCATCAATATTAATACCAAACATTGCTTTTAAATCAATATATGTTTAAAATAAAGGAGATAAATTAAAACATACAGCTGCAGGGCCTCTGTAGGCGAGACACCTCGGAGTCAGAAGGAAGGCAAATAGAGGAATCAGCAGTAAGAGAGAATAAAATGGAGGATAAGAATAACCGTGAACAAAGAGAAATATTGATAAGGAGATTCTTCATTTGCTCTTCCTCGCAGGCTAACGAGCTGCAGAGAATTAAAGCAGTCAGCATTGTGAGGGCGAACAGACGTTAGCGAGGGGTTCAAATAAGAGACAAAGTTTAACTCCAGACACAAACTTTAACTTTAACGTAACTGAATCTGCTGATTTCAGCCTCTGCGGAAGTTATTGCAGAGTGGAAACAGTTTTATAGACGATGAGGGAGCTGATTAACGAGAGCAGAACGACGTCTCTTTATGGTGTTGACTTCATCACTCACCCATCGGAGTCCTGGTAGTTCACATTCAGCCTCTTTGTGGAGCCCAGCAACTCTGAAAGACACAAAACAACACGACATTTGACTGTTAGAACATTCTGGTTGATTTGTTTGTCTATTTAAAAGGATCCCCGTTAGCTGCTACCAAAGCAGCAACTACTCTTCCATATAGCAGCCATACATGACAGGACATTTAAAAGACAGCAACAGGGTTCCCACTCTTTTTAGAAATCATTTTCCAGGACTTTTGTGGTCTGTTTTACAAGATCTGCGGTCTATGGTTGTGACAAATCTATGAACTTAACATTCTCTAACATTCTTCGAAATAGGGCTGGACGATATGGCATAAAAATGAAATCCCCAATTTTTTTCCACAACACTCGATTTACGATTTTAAGTGATTTTTTTCCCTCTCAAAAAGAAAAAAAAAACTCCCAGTGACACAAAAATGACATGAATTAAGTTCTTCCTTTATGTTGTCAAAATACTTTCCAAAACCAAACCGAATTTCCCCTTTAAAGTTAAAATGTGTCCTTAACTGTTGATTAAATAGGTCAAACATAGACAGGTTTGTTTACATGAACACTAAATCTAATTTAAAAAACAATTACAGACCTATAAAAGTGCTTGTGAAAAACCTGACAGGGCCTACCGCTATGAAAACTGTACAATTTTTTAAACACTGCAACAATTTACAATATGTCTACAGCAAGATACAAATCTTGACTTGTAATTTTTTAAATATTCTTCAGAAAATAATTTGAATTAATCGATTTAATCAATATATTGCCCAGCCCTACTTAGAAATAATGCCACATTTATTACATAAATTGGCGTGGACGATTCTCAGTTTAATCTAGCCTTCTAAAAACAAGATAAAGGTTGATGACCAATATCTCTAGACAGCTCCACCGTATCATATCATATAAAATGTATTCATTTCTAACTCATGATGAACATTGTCTGCTAGCTATCTTTTTAGTCTGGCTTTTATCAGTGTCTTATCATTATAAATTTATGGTTTATACTTATTCTTATCTTTATTTGCTGTTTTATTAGCCTGCCTCTTATTTAGCCTTTTTATCATTTCTCTTTTTCACCATTGTTTTGAGTTTTTATATTTTACTCCTTAACTTGCATCATTTTTATCTACTCATATTTTACGGCTTAGTGTGCATTACTTCCCAAGTACATTTTTACTTCATTTCCTATTAGGGGTGGGACAAAAAATCGATATGGCGATTATCGTCGTCCTATCTCCTGTAATATGATTATCGATGAGCGGGAGCCAAATATCGATATTTTAATTAATATAATACGGCGCTATACAAGCTGTATGTATCCCTGTTTATCTTCCGGCACCACTACTTGGTGACTCCGGAAGGGGGCGCTCCACACTTGTAAGACTGAAACTTGAACGGGAACTACCAGCCGAAGAAGAAAAAGTTTGCAGAGCGGAAATGTCGGACATCGGCACGGGGGGATATCTACTGAAGGATGCCCCAGCCACGTACAAATGGAAAGTGTGGCCACACTTCAGCTTCTACAGCATAGAAGAGACTGACAAACTCGACAAAGACTATGCAGTATGTACAGTACACAGGAAATACCACGAACATGCAGTGCCAGAGACAACGCGTGCATGTTTAACGCAAAGCTCCCTTTCTCCCCTCCGAGGGCTGTCAACATAACAAAGTCCATCGTTAAATTCATCTGCAAGGATCCCCGCCCATATAGTGTGGTCGAAAATGAAGGTTTCCACCAGATGTCACAAACTCTCGAACCAAGGTATGAAATACCGAGCCGAAAATATTTCACAGAAAAGGCACTAGTAAACGCTAGTCCATGAACCATTTTTGAAAAAGGAAATTCATTTGTTCTTATGTTAACAAAAAATGGAAAACAGTTCAATCTTGACATATTGAATGTTTGTTTAAAAAAAGTTATCGAACTACGTCTGTTTACATGAAATTTGAGCTTTACCAATATAAGCACAAAATGTGTCCAAGTTTACATACAGCATGTGTCAAATTTTGCTAAACTGTCTAACATATATTGTGATGTATCGTTACATTATTTTTTGGCAATATATCGATTGTCACAAAATCGCTGTATTGTGATAATATCGTTATCGTGGACCATGTATCGTGTATCGTATCGTATCGTGAGGGACCTCGTGATTCCCATCCCTATGTCCTATGATTGATTTTTTTTTTCCTGTAAAAAGGCAGCAGGAAGATAAGTATCTTTCCAGGACAATTTAAGCTTTTCCAAGACATTTTACATTTTTCCTCATTTTCCATGTTTTCCATGACTGGAAAATTGATCACAACCCTGAGCAAACAATTTACTGTCATACAATCTTACCCCAACATCAGAAATTTCAGTGAGTATCAGTCAAAGGTGTCAAATACACATGAATATTTGCACAGACTGAATGAGAGACAAAGAAGCCTAACTTCACCCTGAAAACATGATGCTTTAGCGGCTCATTTTTCATTTTCAGTTCATAATCATTTGAGCCAGTCGAGAGTTTTGTTGCAGTATTGACAAGTCAAGTCAAAGTTTTTTTGCAGAGCACGTTTAAAAAACAACCAAAGGGCTGTACAGAAATAATCATGCGTAGACTTACAGATAATAAAAACAATAATGACAGCAAAAACAATAATAGAATAAATATGAGCCCAACATTAAAACAATATATAAAAAAAGAAATATTAGTCATTACAAGTGTAATGAAAGCAAAGAAAAATTATGAAAACATTTGACATTAAAGCACTTGTATTATTTTAAATTCCCAGGTCATAAATGTGTTGTCAGTCAAAGTATGGAAATATATTTTTTAGTTTCTTTTTAAGTTAATTTTACTGTTCGATTTTCGAGTAGCAGCTCTGTATTGACGCATTGCGCAATTTCTATGCTAGGTCTAAATACTTTTATCATGAACATAACAAAAAATCTTAGACTAATTCTGATTTTTTAAAAATATTTGCATGATTGTAGCTTTGTTTAATACATCAACTTATTATTGATTCCACATTTCCATTGGGTCAGGTATTTTGTTTTATAAGTTTGTCTGAATGGCTTACAGCCATGTAAGTACTGTTGTCATGTATGTTTGAAGACTTTCTGTATGTACATTAACCAGTGGCGGCTGCTGGTCAGTCAAGGAGGGGAAGCTCATTTTTTTCCAGCCTACATCATAAATTTGTTTATTTATTTAAATGTAAATTCTACCCTCCGTTCCTTTTCAAGAAAATGATCTGTGACCCTGTCGTACCAACTAGGTGTCTTTTCCAGGGATTTTACCAGTGTTCTCTCAATGGCCAGCAGAGCTAGACTGCTTAAACGGCCTTGCCCCATTGTGTTGTGGGTGTAAGACTTGAGCCGCTTTAAACAGGAGAAGCTCCTCTCCAGAACAACTGAATGTAAAACTTAGAAGATGCTCCGGTGGAGGGTTATACTTCAAGATCGCTGATTGGCTCATTTCACTGTCAATCAAAAAGGGATTCGGCCTCAGACAGATCATCCAATCATCAAGCAGAAGCCGAGCGTTCAGGCCAGCCCAATGACCGTCCAGTTTCCACAGTGGAACAACCCACTCTACGCTACCTCATCGAAGTCAGAAGACGCTCAGCGTCCGACTGTGTTAAAGCGCTGAGACGCTGCGGGGATGAATGACAAGGAAGTCGCTCCAGTTACCTGTGACAAGTAGCTGATTCTGAACAAAAGATGAAGGTATTCTAGAGCATATTCAGTCAATGAAATGTACACACAGCAGAACATATCACCACTTTTTTGGGGGACATTTTAGGGGAAGCTGAGCTTCCCTTGCAGTCTTAGAGCAATCGGCACTGATATTAACGCATATGGAGTGTTAAATATAATAAAATAATAATGATATTGTTGGAAAAAGTGCCCCGTTTCAGGTATTGTTTAGTGCTCTTCTAACTTTTCACCAGTCGACTAAACAGAGATTAAAATGTGCACCAACCAGGTTTGATCGTATAAGTCCAGAAAAACCCTCCTGACCTTAACAGAGCATTTTAATCTGATCCCCAAATGTCTGAGCAGAATGAAGCAGCTCTCTTCAGGAATCTTGTGACTGAAGGACCTTTGATTGTTGGGCTGGTTTACATGACGTGCCAGCGCACAGATCAGTGATTGTGTGGCGATTCGGGGGCAGCAGTCTGACTCCGTGACTTTCTCTGCAGAGTCACTGACCGTGGATTTATAATGACATGCTGGTTAGACGCCACTGTACCAAACAGAGGCCGGCCTGTCGTCGAGGACTCTGTGAGACTGAGTGGGAGGGAACGTGAGGACGAGCTGTCGGACGTCTCACTGGGAGACTTTTTACAAACTCTGATGATCTGTCTGAGACGGTTCATTCATCATTCACACGCTGGCATTTGGCATTTAAGGGCAGTTTTTAAATCTGCCACCAGGGGGCTCTCAATCAAAACAACAATGAATGACGTGGAGTGGAGTCAGTTGTTAAAACACATCCACGTTACAGCGTGAGTCCACTTCCACAAAGACAACATTTAATTAATTTATTTATTTTGCTTGTCTTGTTTTTACCTCACTTGCTTGTATCTTTTATCTTGTATACAAAGGGTACTGAATTATTTTAATAATAATAATGATCATAATAATAATAATAATAAGTTTATTTATATAGCACCTTTCAAGAACAGCAAAGTCACAAAGTGCTTCACAAAACAAATTAAAACACTACAATCAATTTTCAAAGGTACAATTAGGCCTGTCACGGTAACTTATTATGCTGGACGATAATTGTCCAAAAAATTATTGCTGATGAATGATATTATTGTCAATATTGTTTTGAAACATAATTTTTTTCATTAATGTTATTATAAAATATGTCATAATAAAGTGAGTACAAAGTATTAAAAGCAATAAACTTAAATTTCTTAAGAGTATTTAACTGTAATTGGAAGGTCAAGAGCTTTTTGTATCCAAATAAATTTAACAAACAATATAATAATTTTATCAAAAAAATCAAAAACAAAAATGAAAATGACTCTCTTTTGGGAGAAATTCCATGTAAATAAAAATCATTATACCAATCAAAAACAAAAAAAAAAAAATAGACCCCGTCTCTGTAAAGAAGAAAAAAACTCCAATAAAAACACACATAACAATAAAAAACAATTAAAAAAATAGAGTTTATACAGTTCAGGAATTGCTTGTGGCATGTAAGTTCTCCCAGTCACTATGTACTGTCTGTCAAACATTTGTAACATTTCCCGAAATGGTGGCTTTTCAACCGAAGTGAAGTGCTGCATTTCTTTCGCAACGTAGTGAACGACTCTGTCTGCGAGCGCACCATTTTGTGCTGTTTTATTTATATCTACTTTGCTGACCAAACGTCTCAGTAAGCGCTGACTGTCAGGACGAAGGCTCTGCTGCACCTCCCCTTCTTCGTCACCACTGCTTTAAAACAAATACAACATATCGGTTCGTCGGTGTTCATGAGCTCACACCTTGTTCGTTCTGTTTAAAACCAAAATATTCCCACACTGGGGCTGTGGCAGCTGGCTTAGGAACTGTAGCTTTCGTGCCTTCATGTTAGTGTTTGTTTCCTTGTTACTTCTCGGGACGCCGTCCCCCACACAAAGATTGAATGGCTGACAGATGCTCACTCCACTATAGATCTGCTAACACATCCCAGTATTGAGAAAGTTGCACAGAGTGACCCATCTTCTCATCCAGCCTGTCGGTAGAAAGAGAGGAGGAAAACAAACATGCATGAACGTGTCTGTTTATCGAGGCCGGCAAACTTACAGAGGACGTTTTTATTTATGGTGTGGTTAATTGATTTATTTATTATCGTGACAGGCCTAGGTACAATAAAAGAAAATGCAGTAAACAAAACATATTAAGAAAGGCCGGACCAAACAAGTAGGTCTTAAGTTGTTTTTTAAAAGAATCAACTGTGTCAGCTGATCTTAAACCCAAGGGGAGTGAGTTAAGAGTTGGAACCATGACACTAATGGCCCTACTCTACTCTACTCGACTCTACCCAGCTCTACTCTACTCCCCTTGTGCTGCTTTTCCATTAGCCCCAGTTGCCTGCCCAACAGGGTGCAGTGTCGCTGAGCGGCTCTGCGATGACGTCATTTTGAGCGCAACACAACAATCTGTGGCTTTTTGTCACAAACCGAGTAAAAAAGGAAAGCAGAAGAAGGCTGCAGGTGGTAAGAAGAAACACCCCTTGAGAAGCACAGGAGAGTTTTGGAAGCTATACAACAGAATGAAGCAGAGGACGAGAGCAATCGAGCTGCAAAGAAAAGACGTATGAGGGTAAGCTAACGGTAGCTACCGATAGCACGCTAGGTCGTCCCGTTCATGACTCAGTCATCTTTTAGTATTGACTCTGCTTGCTTGGAACCAGAGCGGAGTAGGTACTAAAACTAGCTTGTTTTAGGAGGTACCGGGCTAGTGGAAACACGCTGCAAATCGAGTAGGGCCAAGGCATGCTAGTGGAAAAGGGCCATGAAAGCACATTTTCTGAGGAAGAATTTAAAAAAAATTACAAATTTAATTTTTTTTTCTTGCCTTAGCCAATTATAAATTGTTGCAGTGTATGGAAAAAATGTAGTTTTTTTGTAAAGGTAGGCCCCTGTCAGGAAAAAAATCGATTTTTGAACAAAAGTGTTGAATTAGAAATCGTAAAACCACAACTACAGACTGGTAAACAAATCAATGGTAGACTCTCATGTGGGCTGTTTTCTGGATTGATTTTACTATCTCTAATATGCCAAACGTGGCCACATAACTGCTGCCTTCTTTGTATTTTTTTGTATGTGGCTCTTAGCTTAGCTCTTTGTGTAGAAACTGCTGTCACTGAAGAAGGAAGAAGAAGTGAGGAGTGTCTGCGTGGCGGCAGATCAAAGTGACTTTTCTTCTTCAGTGTCTCTGCTGCGACCCGTCCTCAGAGGTCAACCCGGGGCTAAAGGCTAATGAAGCTTCAACAGGAGGTCCAATGCGGAGACAAAGACGAGGATTTATGACGAGGAGTCTCTGCAGGGAACATCCACAACTTTACCCCAGAGATACCAGAGCAGAGAGAAGCTCCAGTCTGGTCCTCTCTCCTGTCTGCCACTTAAACCAGCCTTCAGTACCATCTTAGACAGGGATGCTCACAATGAAAAGTTTAACTCGGAAGTCAAATTTGTTTTTCAGTCTTTCTTTTATTTTACAGCAGTTAAGTGTGATTTTTATTTTACACAAAATGGCTGACTTATGATGACTTCAGTTTTTTTTACTTTATTTCTTTAATTAAAATGTGGAAAAACTATAGTCCTAAAAAACAGTTATTTTGATATTTTCTTTTCTAAAGTGTATTTTACTGAGCATCAGCAATACAAAATGTCCACAAGGTAAAGACAAAAGAAAAAACATGAAACAATGCTCAATTTTCATTTTTCTCCCTACCCTCCATCTGAAACCCCACACCCTGATGCCACTTGTGACTAGATGACAAACACAATACAAGAGGGAGAGAGAGAAAAATGCAAATAAATAAATAAATTAGTTAATTAAAGGTGCTATGAGAAGAATCTATTACCGGCGACATTAGAACTCTGCTACCCATGAGCACATGCGGCGACCGTCGTAATGCTGCATTCCAGTAACCTCGGAGCTGGGAGCGAAATCATCTCCGACTTATCGGCGTTCCAGTTGAAGTCGGAAAAAACATGCCGATCTACCAGGCTATTGTTAGCTGTTGTTGTTAGCTCGGGGGGTGGCGAGGTTTCACCAAGTTCCCAGAAGGAAATTCCGACTTCGGGGGATGTTCCAGTTGCAGTTTCCTACTCAAAACTTGGAAATTCCTACTTCTGACTACAACTGGAACGCACCAAAAGACGTGACCCAAGCCAAAGCGTGTGTTTGTTGTTATGCTAATGAAAGCAGCTCTGACCTTCCTCAGAACTCTGCATTGCTTTACAACTTCTTTTTTCAACAACTTACAGGATGCAAAGCGACGAGGTAATGTATCTCTTTCTAGTTACGTAGCGGTAGTTTTTGATGTGTGACAACAAGCAATTTTTGGAAACTTATTATCGTAGTTTTGTAGCTGGCTATATATGGCTACTTACAGCCCAGTGCTCTAAGACGTGTCTGAATAATATAGATTTGCTCTAGTTTTAATTGTCTTGTTCCCGAAGTTGAGTATCCAGGACAGTCCAGCCCTGTCCGACCTGACCAGAAGGCCAAGGAATAGCATTTATAGATAACCTATTTAGATGCTATAAAACTCATCTTAAAGTGTGTATTTCGATCAGGCATATACTGTATCTAACAGTGAGACTTTTTTGTAATTATTAAAATGTGAATTAGGTGGAACACTTAGTAAAACAACAAAAAGCTTCAGTTCATGTGTTATTCCCTCCTGTGATGACTGCAACCTTCCTGGTGTTGTGACTGAGGGACACCCCCCTTAACTGTTCAACCTTGTCGTGTTTTTTTAATATTGATTTTGATGATCTTGGTCTTGTCTTGGACTCGAGAGCATTTTTACTCAGTCTTGTCTTGGTCTTGGTCTTGACTCGGTCTCGACTCCCTAAAGTCTTGGTCTTGTTTTGGTCTTGGTGCATTCTGGTCTCGGGCAAGTCTTGGTCTTGGATAGTGTGGTCTTGAGCATGACGCCACCATCCCCCCATTTTGATTTTTCCCTTCACCTCACACTTAAACGCAGAAAAAGATAAATTTTGACGATGTATTGGAAGGATTTTCTCAACTTTTCTTTGACCCTGCTTCTTATGTTGTGCTCCATTAGCATCAAAACTGGGAAAAGGGGAGTGCGAATGACGTTATATCCCAGTGATCATGCATTCGAGTTAGAAAGTCGTAAAAAATGTGCTAATCTACCAGGCTATTGTAAGCTATTGTGTTAGCCGTTAGCATGTCCTGCGATGTAGTTAGCACATACCACATGAATAATGTATATAACACTATAGCAGCACATTTCCATATGTATGTCAAATAATACTATATACGTATAAGGCTGATTTAGTGCGACAAACACTAATCAGAAGTGCTAACTAATGGACTGTTACAGGAGCTTAATAACTATTTACACTGGGGGCAGCAATCTTTGATTGTCAACTTGAGGGTGGTGAAGGTCTGCCAACTTCCCAGAATGAAATTCCAGCCTCAGGGGTTTTTTCCAGATGATATTTCCCACTCGGAAATCAGAAATCCTAACTTCCCAGTACAACTGGAATGCATGAATATTCCCCTCGCTGTGCTACACTGCTCCATGTCAATGCTGTGAAATGCTCTTTAAAGTCAGGATATATGTTTTTTATATTTTTAATTCATGTTTATTTTATATTTATTTGTACCTATCTTTTTATATACCTTCCTACTTTTTCTAACTGTGATTTGAATCCTAATTTCCCTTAAGGAGTTTCCAAAAGAGTTTAATAAAGTTCTATCCAATCGAATCTATTAGCATTCTGATTGATCATACACTGAGTTTGCATGCCATTAAATCAAGTGCAAATTTAGCTTTATTCATCCATCCAAGAATCAAAATTATTCTAACTTTTCTTTTGCATATTTGAGAGTTTCCTGTTAAGCATGACAAACCAAAGCATGAAGGAAGCCCTTCTTTTAGAATCATAAAGAGCTGAGTCTGTTTTTTCAGATAAAATTAGCATCTGCATTAATATCACAGACACTGCTGCTGACAGTCGATATAATAAGACAAACTTGTGATCATAACGAACCAGCAGACCCTCATCAGTCCACCCCTTAAACCGGTCTGTGTCCTGTCCTCAAAGTCCCGTGTCCTCCAAATTTAACCCCCCGTCCCTCCCCCACAACAATGGGGGCTTTTGAAGTGTTGTAAAAACTCGCAGAAACACAGCAGGCTTCCCCTCTGGGTTTGCAGCACTGCTTTGATAATGACCTGGATTTTATAATTAATGGGAATAAATCAGACAAAAATTAAAACCCAGACACAAACTAAACAACACAGCTGGGTGAGGAAACAGACTCTGCTCATTAAAAATCTGAAGAAGGCTGCAAGAGCACTGAAACACTGGAAGATGAAGGTGGAGCCACGTTATCCTCTCTGCTGGTGTTCTTACCGACCAAACTGTAAAACCTCACAAATATCCAGATGCAGATATTTCTCTATAGACTTCAGCTGTCTTACTTCAGCTATCATGATGGGATATTTTGTGGGATGGAGCAGGAAATTGTTTTTATTAGGGATGTCCTGATCCGATATCAGCAAAAAAAAAAACAAAAATTAGATTATATTGGCCTGCATCTAAAGTCTCTGATATAAAAACTCCTACACAAGCAGTCCACTCTAATTTATTTTTTATTTATTTGATTCAGTCGTAGAATAAGCTTATGTTTTAGTTAAACACAGTGGTTATTTTTCAATTTAAAAATATATGTTTTTGTTCCATTGGATTTATTGAGGATACTTTTCAGGGCCTTTAAACTTATTGTTCATTTATTTTATTTAATTATACTATATTCTTCTGTTTAAGGTTAAAATTTATTGAACCCATTGGTAAATAACAAGTGGGTCAGTTTTCTCAAACCTACTATTGCTGACTACTGTTCTCTGTTTGAGTAATCTCACTTGATCAAGCCTTTTCTTACAGTCCGTGCTAGAAAAAAGTAATAAAGGTCTGTATGATTCCTGCTGTTATCGTATCAGATCGATATCGGCCAATACTTAAAGCAGCAATATCGGTATTGTATCAGAGATTAAAAAAAGTTGTATCAAGACACCCCTAGTTTTAATTGAATAATAGTACCAAAAAGTAGACCCAGACCCCACTGACATGACAATGAAACTGGCCAAAAATTGTGTTTTTAATGCATTTGTGCCTTTAGGCAATACGATGACATGTGGCACATGCACAAAACTCTTTCAGATGAAGTTGCGTGCACTCCTCGCAACAATAACAACAACAACTATGGCCAACTATTAAACAACATGTGTGCTGCTTACTGTGCTCGTTATCCAGACAAGAAACTCCTGCGTCATCCTGCATCCACTCGCCATTGTTGTTTGTGAAAAGCTCATCTTCACCGGATAGTGAATGTGTGCTGCAACACTGCTGTTTCACTACAAACCTTCATCGCAAACTACTGGCCTGGCATGCACACTACAGTGCTTTCAGTCAATCTCACAGATCCGTGTGAACACTGCACTTTACAAATGAAAAAGAAAACCTTTATGTGTCTGGTGACAACGTTGTCGTGTAATCAGGGTCCCAGGCTGACCCGACCTTGGTGACAGATCCAGAGCCAGACCCAGCTTTAAACCACAGGCCAGGTCAGGCCTAACCTGACATGCCAGATGGACAGTTCCAGATGTCCGCCACGGAAATATTTCCCAAATCCATCTGGGAAAGAGCAGTTTGAAAATGTTTTCAGGCGAGGTGCTGGTTTGGCAGAGTGGTTAACAACCATGTACGTCCCATGCTTCTGCCGGTCCGGGTTTGAATCCCGCCTGTGGCCACTTAGCAGTGTCTTCACCTACTCTTTCATCTCCTTTCACAAACCTATCCATGGTCTCTCTTCTATCAATAAAGGCACAAAATACAATTTAGAAAAAAGAAAATGTTTTCAGGGGCAGAACCTTCAAAAACAACAGCAGCTTGTGATTGGACGGTCGTTCTACTCGTCAAACTCATCACAGACCAATCCATAGCAAGCAATGCTGCAACATATGATGTAGCATATGTAGAGGCTATATTTAGCAGCTAACAGCTAAGTTAGCTAACTACCTTAGACTATCTTCTTAGATTAAATTATAGCACACAGATGTATCATTTAACACTTATAAGTGACATTAGCCTTGTCAAAGACAATCCCTACCAAGTTTTTCTGGTAAACATCTGAGGAGAGCATATTTTGCCAAGTATCACTGCTGAACAACCATGACAACCATAGGCTAACCGGCATGTCCAGGGAGGATTTTCACACCTCCAGTTGTTGACAAGTCCACACTCTGCAGCTCCCGCCTCTCTTCCCTGATTGGGCGGTCAAGCATTTAGCGAAGTGAAGTCGTTGGACAATGGAGGCTAGCAAGACGGATATGTAGGATTTCAGAATCCGGCAGGTCCATCTGCTCTGCTAGTTTAGGTCAGGCCAGGCTCTGGTTGAACCCAGGACCTCCATCTCTGTCACTGCTGTGATTACCAGAAAAGTACAACCAGAGGAAAACTCACTGTTAAGCCTTGCAGAAGCACATTACTCCATCGTGGATGAGTTAAAATGTAGAAATTTATATTAAAGAGAGGAAAATTTCTCTTTACTGGACAGTCCTACTAAACTGATCAGATATCAAACACTCCCTCGAACAGAAATAGGCCCCCCTTGTGACTCTAAATATTGAGTCCAGCTCTTTTCTGAAGGCTGTCATCATCTGCTGCACATTCATCCAAAGTTATTTTAAAATCTGTCCGTGGAGCGAGGCGGGAGCAGAGCTGGACTCCAACTCTTCTTTTGATAATTTCTGCTGAAAGTTTAACGTCCCGCAGAAAAATCTGTTGCCACAAAAATGCAGGAGGAGTCCCGCAGTAGTCTGCACATTCAGGGGATCAGATTCAGACTGAATGTAGTAAAAATCGACGGACTAAAATAAGAGGCCTGCTGAGAGTTTGAAATGTATGATTACACGTCTGCAGGGAGCGCCTCACACTTCTTTTTGTTTCTTTAGACAAAGCCGTAAACAGATGATGAAGCCGCTCCGCTCCTCTCATTGTGGTGAAGAGCGTGGAGGCCGTGCTGCAGCCGCGCTCTAAATATATGTTTCTGACATGAAAACTGGACCTCCTCCAAACAGCCCGGCAGAAAATGTTCCCTGAAACTCAGCAGCATGCTCCACTTCAGATTCAGGCGGCAGATTACATCCCAGCGTCTAAATATAAAGAGAGCAGCAATAAAAACTCGGAGCACGCCTTCATCTGGTTATTAAAAAAAGACTGAAATATGATCGCACTTTGCGGCACATTTAGTGACATGATGAGCCGCAGACGCAGGGATAAAAGTGTGAAGACAGCACCACAGTAGGAGGTCTAAACTGTCTGTCTTTAAAGGAACGCGCCAACATCTTTTTTGTTTTCCTGTTTTGCTTTGCTCCTGAGTCCATGACAAGCAGACAGACTCCATTCTCTCAACTGTGTGTGCAGTTACAAGGAAGAGACAGTCAAAGCTCGCTCACTGTTAGTTAGCTTAGCTTAAACACTGGGAGTCTATGGGAAATGTAAGCCTGTCTCTGCCTACAGCCATCAGATAAACTCTTCAGCAGCTCTAAACAGTCCTGTGTACTTGTTGTGACCTCATTGTGATCCTTTGTTGTATGGATTTGTTTTGTTGACCCTGCTTCCACAGTGATGTGAAGTTCGTGAACGAGTCGAGCCTTTTGACCAGCTCTTTTATGTGAACGATGAAAACTGATTTGCAGTTGTGAGTGAGCCCTCTGTTTCTTAAATTTGTGTTTAAGAATAGCTCACAAAGAAACTGCTTACACAGAACTTCAAGCCAGTTCTCAATTTTCACTAAAAAGAGTCATTCAAAAGACTCGACTCGTTTGCGAACTTAACAGCTCTTGCAAAACCCACCACAGAAGTAGGCCAATAAAACAAAGCCTCTGTTTAGGAGTAGAAGAAGATAATATGATAGTTGAAGATAACGTAACATAAAGGCGTAAAAAACAAGTCACAGCAAGCACACAGGACTTTTTAAGGTGGTAAAGAGTCTTATTTTACATCTTATTTATCAAAACCAAAGCCAAATTTACCTTGAGAGTGTCTTAAAATGAAATATTCCATCCAGAGTAGTTACTAAAGGTGAATTTAAGACCCTCACTCAGTCTAACTTTACTTGGTTAATTTGCAGATTTTACTTAGCATCACATGCAGTTCAATACCTTATGCCTCTGTCACACATTCCCATTTTTCATGGTGATTGTGCATGACTCTACTTGATTGGCAAGGCTGGCTTGATCAGCACGATATGGGAAGAAACGACTGTCTACCCAACTCTTAAATACACTGTCAGTAATGCTTCTGTGGCACTTCAGGGGTGTTTGTCACACTTCAATTAGGTCAATACAACGATACAACAGGGATTTCATGAATTTCCATCCGGCTGACACAACATCAGTCCTGTTTGAGCCCAGTTTGTGTCACATAAGCCCTAATTGAGCACAGTCGCTTGCGCTGCCTTGAACGGGACACAGTCTGGGCACAATCGGAGACATCCGTTAATCATCCTCAGAAAGCTTTCATGATTGAGCCCCGAACATGCCACGCTAATATCATTCGCAATAGGACTGTATTAGGCTTCCGCTCCGCTATACTGAGGGCAGCGATTCTCCGTGACAGTTTTGAACAGTTCAAAACAATCTGGACCCTTCCTCATTCCTCGGCGTTCGTCCACATCTATACAACGCTGATCCAGATCAAGAAGCGCATGCACCACCACCAAAGCACGATTAGTCAGGATTATGGAAATCATGCACAATCGCCATTTCTTCTTGAAATGGGTAAAAGGAGTTTCAGATATGTTGCTCCTGCAGACTGGAATCTGCTGCATGAATATCTCTTCAAATCTTTTTAAGTGCAGGTTAAAAGCAATGGAGGATGAAGTAGGCTATAGATGTTTGACTGCTAAACTTGACTGAAAAACTTGCTGCTCTGTGACTGTGAATTTGACTTTACTGGTTCATATGTATGTATTTGTGTCTGTAATTGTTTTTTGTCTATAACTTTGTACATGTACTGCTGCCTGTCTTGGCCAGGACACTCTTGCAAATGAAATTTGTAATCTCAAAGAGGCTTTTCTGGTTAAATAAAGTTCATTTTTATACATATAAATGACTATTAGGGCTAGCACAAATGAAAATGTTTGCAGCTAACTAGCCAATTAGCTTATAGACGACTTATTAGACGACTGTCCCTCTACGTCAGAAATTAAATCAGCCACGATGTACTTCCTTTTCAGATGCTTATGCAGATTTTGAATTGCACGTTCTTCTCTTTCGTTTCGGTAAAATGCTCCCAAACTTTCGAGCTCCGTTGCCGAACAGTGATGATACTGTTTACTAAGTCTTTCTTAGACATCACGGCTGACCCAGTGCGTCAAGTGGTGCGTTCAAGGGCAATTGTAAAAATGAATTTTACTGTGACTTCCAGAGCTGTACATGCAGGGCAAGCGCAGGGGAAATCTATGCAGTTTATATCATTGCTTTTTCGATTTTAGTATCTTGAATGTTCATATTTCAATACAGATACGATAATGATATATCTTTCAGCCCTGCCTTGTAGTAAGATATTTATCTGGACTTGTCAAGTGAATATGAATTATAATGAGTGCTTTAGATATGTTGACCTGAAATTAGACTAACACACTTGCCAAGATCTGACTTTTTGCAGTGCGCGGTACGTCATCCATCCTTTTTGAGCTCTGCGTCTGGGTGTGATATCTGAGTTGCTTTACACCAGCACACTTCCTGATGTCAATACAAGGCCTCCAGTCTGTGGTTCATCCAAATCAGTGTTCTGAGAGCACTTTTTAAATTAAGCTTGACATATGCCCCTCATCATGTTGACTCTTAGTCACCAGAGCTGTTCGCTCCTATTTGATTCAGACAAACTAAAGCAAGGTGCGGTGTCACTCTGGGACTCTAATATTACATCATCACAGGTTGAATGTACGAGTACAAAGACTTAATATTGATGACAGAGCCTCATTACAGCTCTGAAGTGAAATAAAAAAAGTCTCTGCCTGCAGTCTTTGATTCAGCAGCAGCCCTCATCATTAAATCTTCAGCCTTGTAGTCTCAGTTTCTGCTCCGGCCTTCACCGCCCCTCTTTGGCTTTCCGATAAACTCTGAGAGGAGTCACGCGCTGATAGATAGACGGCTTGTTTGATGCAGCAGGTCTGTTTGAAGATTTGGAGGTCTCGGAGGGAAACTTGGGCACCAATCAGCAGACTCACCCCCTCCTACCCCCCTGTGGCCTTGTGAGAGGCTGGCAGAGGAACACAGGAGGCGGTGGAAGTGTTTGTCCACAGCAGGAGAGGGGAGCGTCTGCCTGTTATCTGCTGACTGAATGAGGACGCTGAACGTCAGCGCCGTGAGCCGAGGCGAAGAGGAGCTTGTCTTATGTCTTATCAAGGAGAGGGTTCGTCTCCTTGGTGTGTCCTCAAGCAGGGAGTCACATTTCTGCAGGGGAGACGAGCTCTTCCATGACATCCTGTTCTCTTAAGTCTTTTCTCAAGGAGCAAGATCGATAAAATATGAAGACAAGGCGGTTTTACTTCAAGCAGATGCTGAAGAGTCATCATTTGTCTCAATCTGGATCAAACTGAACTCCATTCAATATCTTAAATCTATGCTACATCTTCTTCAGAGGGTTTAAAATACTTCCAAGTTCACAAAGTTTCTAAATCCTATTTGGAACATGCAGCAAACTTCAGAAAGCTCTCCAAGTTTGCAAAGTATTCTCCTTATGTGAGACAACACAGTCAGATCTTTCAAATATTGAAAGAACATGATAACATTTTTATCTTTTTGTGTCTTGTCTCACTCCCAAGGCCACTGCAAGCAGATAGACATTATTCTTCTGACTGTGTGTGTGTTACGGTCTCCTTATCACTGAAATACCTGACTCGATTTTGACCAAGAAGGAAGACCAAACATATTAAAGGACGCCACACAAAAGACAATGTTGATTGTTTTTTTTTGTTACTTTAAAGCAAAAAGTTCAAAATAAGGAATAAACTCAATAAACCACAAGGGGCTGGAGTTGTCGGCAAAAATGAACAAAACAGGAGAAGATGAGCAGGCCAACCCATAAGGGGCCGTTGCACCTCTCATCTCTCCCTAAACTGCCTGACCAAAAACTAACTAAACCAAAGAATAATCAAAACCGAGAAAACTGGACCACTGACAATCTCCAGCCCAAATTAAAACAACAAAACCTAGTGCTGCTGAGGAAATAAAGAGGAAAAAGGAGAAACAAAACTACCTGTTAAACCAGAAAAACAGAAAGCAAAGGAGGAGTGCTTGGAAACCTCCTCCTCAGCTCTATGTGTGTGTGCCCCAAAATCCAACATGGCTCCTCTCTCAGCTCCTCTAAATACCCCTCCTCCTCCTCGAGCACAGGTTGCTCTCAGGTGTGCACCAGAAGAGAGGAAGGAGGAGGACCAGGGAGACACAGGAGAAGCAGGGCCGCACATAACAGCGTGCAGTAACAAAGAAGATATGGGTAAGGCTTGCCCACCACTAATTAGCTTCGCTCAAACACTGGGAGTCAATGGGAAGTGCTAGCCTGCCTTTGCCTACAGACATCAGATAAACTCTTCAGCAACTCTAAACAGTTCTTTGTGCTTGTTGTAGTCCTTTTTTTTACCAAGTTATGTCACATTGTCTTCTACTAGCATCTTATTACCTTCTTCCACTCCTCAATAGAGGCTTTGTGTTTTCTAACTAATTCACACTTGTGTGCTGTTCGTTTGGTAGCGATGCCTAAATTTGCAGGCACCTAGCATTTATGAATGGATTGCAATGATCAGCTCACTCACAACTGTGAATCAGCTCTCACTGCTCAATTGAAATAATTGTTAGAAAGACTTAACTGGTTCATTTATGTCACATCGCTGGCCAAACTTGACTCTTTGCGAACATCACATCTCTTGCAAAATAGTAGATAGTAGAGTCAATGGGTAGCATTAGCCTGCCTCTACCTACATTCATCAGATAAACTCTTTAGCAACTCTAAATAGTCCAGGATGCTTTTTGTGACTTGTTTTTCCGCGTTATGTTACGCTACCTTCTACTTACATCGTATTATCTTCTTCTACTCTTAAACAGAGGCTTTCTTTTATTGACCTACTTCTGTGGCGGTTTTCACAACTAATGTGATGTTCGCAAACGAGTCGAGTCTTTTGAACAGTTTTTTTAAAGTGAACGATGAAAATGAACTCCCAGTTCAGAGTAACCAGTTTGTTTGTGAGCCACTCTTAAATGCAAATTAAAGAAACAGGAGGCGCACTCACACCTGCAGACCAGATCTCATCGTTCACATAAAAGACCTATTCAAAAGACTCGACTCGTTTGTGAACTTCACATCACTTCGGAAGTAGGGTCAACAAAACAATCCATAAAAAACAAGGATCACAAAAAAGAAACAGAACTGTTTGTTTTTTGTGCTGCTGAAGAGTTTATCTGATGGCTGTAGGCAGAGGCAGGCTAACACTTCCCACTTGCTGTATTCCTTTAATATCTTATATGTTCGATACAGATACATTGAAGGGTTTAAAATGGCTCAAAAGATTATAAAGCGTTAATGAACAATAAAAAAAACTGCCTTTCAAATGTGCTTTAAACTTCAGACAACCCCCCAAATTTGCGAGGTGAGCTCCATAAGTCAAACCAAACAGCAGATCTTTATACATGAAAAGCAGAGAAACTGAACTTTAGCTCGCTGCTCGTACCAGCTCAGCCTCTCAGATGAGACACACCAGCGTGTTGCTCTTTGACACTCTGGGTCTTTTTTCCTTCTGATTAATCGTCTCCCTGCAGGACTCCTGCTGTGAGCCCCGTCTGCAGAGGAGTACCAGAGCGGTAAACTGAAGAATGTGTTTACTTTGGAGTCTCTCTGCTTATTGAACACCGTTACACACAACATTAAGTCTTAAGTGTCCCCCTGCTGCTGCTGTTCAACTCAAACTGCCTCAAAAATGAGGAAGATTTGTGCTTGAATGCTGAATGAAGATGAAACGTTGGGTAAAATGTAAACAGAAACAGAATACAGTGATTTGCAAACCCTTTTAAGGCCTTGAGTTAAACTGAATACACTACAAAAGCAAGATAACTACTGTTCAGACTGATAGACTCCATGTTGATGCCTGCAATACATTCCAAAAAATGCTGGGACAGGACTGGTAAAGTTAATGAATGCCAAAAAATAAAAAGGTGTCATGATCGGGTACAAAAAGGAGCATCCCTAAAAAAGGAGGAAGCGAGGTTCAACACTTTGTGATCGACTGCATGAACAAATAATAGGGGTGTAAATCACTGTTATCATGACGATACGTTACGATATTGATTCTTTGGACAACGATACAATATTTGCAGATATCACAAAGTCTGTCATGATTCGATTTCGATTTGATATGATTCAGGGGCTACTAAGTTCAGACAGTGACAAGAGAAATATGTGATTTTTTTTTTACTTACTGTTGTGCTGTCAGTAACTTAAAACACTTTGTTCCTCATGTATTTAATTACAGTTTGAGCTGCACTGCAGGTTAGGAGGTTTTCAATACATTGTTAAGGGGAAAAACAGAATAATGTCTTTGCAACTTTAGTTCAAGTGACCTGGCGCACCATGTTTTCAGGTCAAGTGTATGTTTGTAACACTGCATTTAACATGTTTCAAAAACAATAAAATGGAAAAGCTGTTTTCAATCTTTTGACTTGATTTTTACTTTCTGTTTGAAGTTATACTGTGTGATTTACATGATACATCATCTCTAGTTTTTTAGTTAACTGTAGATTATTGCAATATATACAAAATTGTGATATCATGATATGTATTGTATCGTGAGGTTCTTGCTAATACTCACCCCCAATCTAACATTGATGATACATAATCTGCTAATATTATTTAAGGGAGACTCCAACTTCTACTCCTAAACAGAGGCTTTGTGTTGTTGACCTGTTTACCAGCACTTCCCCAAATCTAAATAGCCTGCAACTTTGTAGAATAGTAAGTGTAAAATAGTTGATTGAACAGATCCTGGGTCAGTGCTGAAAAAAATGATAAATCTTTCAGCCCTAATAACAAGCATGAAATTTGATAGCTGTGACCTTGGACTATTCAGCAACTGAAGTTGTATAACAAACAACGATGTAAAAGTATTCCACCTACAAGCTTCAATAATTAGTATGCTCCTACATGCTTATTTAATAGTTAAAGGAACCTTTTTGTGAATGTGTTGTTGGCATTCAATTCAAAATGAGTTAATACCTGCAATGGTACAATAAAGTACATCAGTTTGAACATTAAAAACATCTCTTTTTTGTAAATTTAATTGAGTATAGATCGAAAACGTTTACTACTACTGGAATTTCTGTTTTTATTTACGTTTTATGCAATGTCCCAGCTTTATTGGAATTGGGGTTTGGATTAAGATACTGTTGCAAATGGGCACTTTTCAGAATATGACGGATTAATTGAAATTCAAAGACTACAAACGGCTAAAAACCATGATCTACGATTTCAAATGCTTTCTCCTTAAAGGCATACAAAGTTAAATTTCCCTCCTCCGTCCTCTTTATTTGACCCTGTGCTGTTAAACAGACCTGTTATCAGCTGTAGATTTTCTGTAGAATCTGATGTTTACATTCCAGTCGAGGCTGTAAAAGTGCCGGGTCATGTAGTTCAGAGACGTCTGGAGGTGTGGGCTGAGTCAGGACGGTGACGGGATATTGGCGGCTCTTATCGGCTCGGTTGTGTTTGCGTGACGTCTGTGTTATCACTTCATTCTGGTCTGCTGATAAAAGTGGGGGAGACAAAGCAGCAGGAGGTGTCGAGATCTCACACCAACCAGGGACGGGAGGGATTTAAAGGGATATGTCACTTTTGTTTGCCTCACTCCTGAGTCCATGATGAGCAGAAAGACACCGTTCTTACGACTGTGTGTGCAGTAACAAGAAAGAGACGGGCAGAGCTTGCACACAACAAACTAGCTAAGATAAACACTGGGAATCAATGGGTATTGTTAGCCTGCCTTGGCTATAGTCATCAGATGAACTCTTTAGGAACTCTAAGTGATCATGTGTGCTTGTTGTGACTCATTTTATGTGGTTATGTCATAATATCTCCTACTATCATTGTATTATGTTCTTCTACTCATAAACAGAGGCTTTGTTTTGTTGACCTACTTCTGTGGTGGTTTGCTAGAGATGTGACGTTCAAACAGCTCTTTTAGTGAATGGTAAGAACTGATTCACAGTTGTTAGCCGTTTGTTAGCATTTAGCACTTTATGTAATTTTCTAAAAAAAAAAAACATATGAAGCTAAACTGCAGGGTGCATGCACAAACCACCACAGACGTGCATGAAAGTAGGTCAACAAAGCAAAGCCTCTGTTTACAAGGAGAAGAAGATGGTACTAAGGATAATGGCCAACAGATTTCTTCAGGGTTTAGTTTCGTATTTATAAGTGCTAACGTTAGTCTCTCTGTAGACGGAGGCGGGTTTAGCTACCAGAGTTGGTCCACATAGCAAATTAGCTTAGCTCAAACATGGGTATCATTTGGGATTTTTTATAAGGTAATTTATGGCATCTAAAGATGCAGGAAGTTTGCACTTATGAATAGCTCGCTCACTCACTACAGCTAATCTGTTTTCATTACTTAAAAGAGCTGTTAAAAACTCAACTTGTTTGTGAATGTTGCATCTCTAGTGCAAACCACAGCAGACGTGCTTGAAAGCAGGTAAACAAAAAAAAAACTATGTTTACGAGTAAAATAAAATAATATGATGATAGTAGAAGATATGGACCATAACGCAGTAAAAAAAACAAGTCACAACAACCACACAGGGCTGTTTAGAGTTGCTGAAGATATTATCTGATGACTGTCGGCAGGGGTCGGCTAACAACACCCACTGATTCCAAGTGTGTGAGCTAAGCTAACTAGCAGTGAGTGAAAAAATTGAGTTTTTGGGGAATATCCATTTAATGTGATCAAAATGCTCAAAAATCTGTTTTTGGTTTGTCAACTAAAGAGTTTATCTGATGACTGTAGGCAGAGGCAGGCTAACAACACTCAATGACTCTCAATGTTTGAGCGAAGCTAATTAGCAATGGGCAACCTTTGCATGTCTCTTTCTTGTTACTGCATACACAGCTCTGGTTTCTATCTGAGACATGAAAAAAAATGTTGGCATATCCGTTAAAGGTTCCCCAATGCAAAGTTTAGTTTAAGTTCAGTCTTAAATATTACTTAATTGAAGCAAAAAGAAGAGACTCCAAGGGACTCTGTTCGTACTATCATAATGCCTTTATTTTAACGGCATGGTCATGTAGACCTTAAAAACAAACTTTGACACATTTCCGCATTAGGCCATCAGGAGTGAGGCAAGACATGAAAAGAAAAAAAAATACTGTGTATCCCTTTAAGGTTTGGTTTGGAAATGTTTTTTTTTTTTAAATGATGATCAAAATTAGAACATCATTCATGGCAAAGCAGTCTTTCTGGATAGTATAGTATAAATAGTAGCTAAATTCAGACAAGAACGAAGTCGTCACATTTAGTCCACAGAAACATATGGCCCTTTTCCACTAGCCCTACTCTACTCGCCTTGTGCTGCTTTTCCATTAGCCCCAGTCGCCTGCCCGACGAGGTGCAGTGTCGCTGAGCGGCACTGCGGTGACATCATTTTGAGCGCGACACAACAATCTGAGGCTTTTTGTCACAAACCGAGTAAAAAAGGAAAGCAGAAGAAGGCTGCAGAAATACCCCTTGAGAAGCACAACTAGCTTGTTTTAGGAGGTACCAGGCTAGTGGAAACACGCTGCAAATCGAGTAGGGCCAAGTAGAGTAAGGCCAAGGCGTGCTAGTGGAAAAGGGCCAAAAGAGAAAGTGTTAGCAGTCACCTCCAGTCTCTCTCTCTAAAACCTACGAATCAGGTTAGAAATCTGGGGTAATAATGGACTCAGACTTGAACTTTGGCAGCCATATAAAATCAATGAAATCTGGGGTAATAATGGACTCAGACTTGAACTTTGGCAGCCATATAAAATCAATAACACCAGCAGCCTTTTACCATCTAAAAAACATTGACAAAATAAAAGGCATAGCGTCTAAACCTGACCTATAGAGACTTATCCATGCGTATGTCTCTAGTAGGTCAGACTACTGCTCACTGGCCTCTCCAAACGAGCTGTAAGAGCTGCAGTACATCCAGAACACCACTGCTGTTTGGGTCCTGACCAGAACCAGGAAGTATGAGCACGTTAGTTCTGTGTTCAGGTCCCTACACTGGCTTTCTGTGGCTCAGAGAATAGACTTTAAAGCAGATCTGCTTGTGGACAAGCACCAAAGTACATCTCTGTACATGTTACTACCATATGAACTATCTTGGACTCTGAGGACCGAAGGGAGTCCAGACTAAACATGGAGAATCAGGGCTCCAGTTTTATGCAGCTAAAATCTGGAACAGTCTTTCTGAAGATGTGAGACAGGCCTCTACTCTGATAATGATCAAATCTAGGCTCTGTTTAACTGTGCATATGACTGAAAGGGTCTTATCTGCACTCTTCTCTTTAAATTTATTTTATAATGGTTGTTGTTTTTATTTTGTATTGTGATTTTAATGCATGTTTCTTGTTCTGTAAAGCACTTTGAATTGCCTTGTGTATGAATTGTGCCCTACAAATAAACTTGCCTTGCCTAGTTCCTCAGAAAAGAGTTCTACCACATGATCTCTCCTCTGTTCTGTCAGTCCATCACTCAGCGTGGAGTGTTGGAGGGTCTGCGCTCACACAACCCTCGTGCTCTCGCTCCGTGGAACAATAGCGTCAGAGAGGAAGTACAGAAGAGGCCCCACTCTGCTCTCCTGAAGCTTTGTTCCTGAGAGCTGCTCCACGCCTCCAGGGTCTACGTACACACAACACAAAACCCTGAACGCCCCCCTCCGTCTTCCTCAAACACTGAGTCATGGCCAGGTCACAGTAACACACCTACGCGAGGGGCTAACACCGCCCAAGTGTCCATCAGGTCAGTATAATGGAGGGTTTGTTGGGCATTATGCTTTACACTGTAGCAGGTTGATGTAACTTTTCTGTCTTAATGTATCAGTGTGTTGTTAATGTGTTTGATGACTGCGTCTAAAACTGTTGAATGTGCTGCTGTCTTGGCCAGGACACTCTTGAAACGGATATTTTTAATCTCAGTGAGGTTTTTCCCGGTCAAATAAAGGTCAATAATATAAATTATACATACTTACAAAGGCAGTTGATGAGATATTTAAACCAGATTTGTTTCATTTTAATCAGTGTTTATTAAAGTTTTTATCCACATTCTGTTTATGGAAGGAAAGGCTTGTCTTACACGATTGATGTTTTCTTGGTCGCCCACTCCTCTCTTTATCCAACACTGTCCCTGTCTCCATAAATTTCTAGTGCTACGTACAAATTGATGGACACGATGGTGGATCTCTTCCATACTCAGTTCTGTAGTTTTGTTGAGTCTGCACATCAGATTTTGTCTCAATAAATCAGGATACACATTGTGCCTTCTCTTGAGGAGGAGCCATTTTAACAGCTTTCCTTCCATTAACAGAATATCTGAAACACAAGATTTTAACGTGAATAAAAACTTTAAGAAACACTGATTAAAATAAAACAAATCTGGTTGAGATATCTCATCAACTGCCTTTGTAATAAACTATTTAAATTGTAAAGAGAGTTTATGTCTTTACAATAGGCATGGGAATCAAAAACCAATTCCAATTGAGAATCGTTAACAGCTCCATTAAGGAATCGATATCATGAGTCTTTTTGCTAATTAATTCCCTTATCAATTCCTTCCAATGACAGGGTTCAAAAGCGTCAAAATTGTGGCTTCATTTCTTATAAAAGGCGCCTACTTCACAACCTTAAGTGAGCGGAAACACCAGCAACTTGCAGAAGCAGTTGTCTATGCTGTGACGTGTGTTTGACATTGTTGACACTGAAAATCTACAGGCCAACATTTGCCCACAAGGAAAATCAAAAAAGAATCAATAAGGGAATCATTAAAGAATTGGACTGATAATAATAGAACTGATATGGACAAAATCTTATCTTATTAATAACTAGGGCTGGGACGATAACGCATTTCTCCGGATTTGATTTAAAAAAAAAAAATTTAGGTGATGATTTGTTTTAAATTGCGATTCTACAATATTGACGATTTTTGCAATCTTTTGTTGGCTTTTTTAACACCAGCGAAAAATATTAATAATGATGATGCCTATATTTTTTAACAAAAAAATCGATTTAAAATTCGTCAAACATAAAATCCCAAAACGTATGTAAATCGATTTTTTCTCCCAACGCTATTAATTACTGTATTTTTAAAAGCAGCATCCTTAATGTATTTTCATTTACAGTATCATTGAGGTTTTCTATTCAACAACATCTTTAAGCATTTTAAACTAGATTTGTAACACAAAAATCTCCGCCAAGGTAGCTCACATATTGCTGTTACATTGCTAAGCAATAGCTTCATGATAAAGTTACCATCATAATATGATTCATTACCCTTAAAACCAACATCTAGCACTCAGAATCATGGTGATATCATTATTAGTTAGACAGTTACTGAGCAAAAACCATTGTTCACTAATGGTGGTTATCTGTAGCCTTGCAGAGCAGACAGACCTGCCTGATTCTGAAATCCTGCAGGTCCGTCTTGCCAGCCTCCGTTGTCCAACGAATTCACTCAGCTGAATTCTTAACGGCCCAATCAGGGAAGAGAGGCGGGAGCAGCAGAATGCAGGCATGATGACAACCGGAAGTTGAGAATCGGAAGATGAGAACGGACATGCCGATTAGCCTATTGTCCTCATGGCTACCTAGTGAAACTTGGCAAAATCTGCCCTCCTCAGAAGTTTACTTGTAGGGATTGTCTTTGACAAGGTTCATGTCACATATAAGTGTTAAATGAATCATCTGTGTGGTACAATTTAGTGTAAGACGATAGCAAAAGGCCGTTAGCAGCTAAGTTAGCGTCTAACGGTTAACGGTCATTAACTGTTGTTAGCTGTTAGCGGCTAAGTTAGCCGCTATGGCTAATATCCATGAACTGTTGTTAACTGTTGTTAGCCATTAGCCGCTACATTAGTTGCTATGTATGCTACATTATAGGAGGCAACCCTGCTTGATGTGGATTGGTCTGTGATGAATGTGACGAGCCAAATGATTGGCCAATCACAAACTTGTGGGTTTTTTTTAACGTTCTGCCCCTGAAAACAAATTCAAAGGGCTCCTACCCAGATGGACTGGAGAAATATTTCTGTGGCAGATATGCTGAGTCTGTCCATCTGGCTTGTCAGGTTAGGTTATCTGGATCACCACCAAAATCTAATCGTTTTTAAGTTGGACCATTACCAACATCTCCTAAAAATTTCAGCAAAATCTGTCTGGTAGTTTTTTTGTTATCCCACTACAAACAAAAAAATTAACCTAACCTCTTTGGCGGAGGTAAAATCAGTTACTGTGTACATAACAGCAGGATATGAAGGGGAGATCTGAAGGAGACAACCCATCTGAAATATGAGTATTTCCTTAAAAACGTGAATAAATGGAGTCCAGAGTGTCTCAGTTTGTCTGCAGGATCATTTTCCACCAAACTGTCTAAGTGGTCAGTCTTCATAAGGTCTGTTGGTCCAGCTGTAAGAGCTTCATTCACACTCTGACGCTAAAATCTCTGCTGGAACCTTCAGGCCACCGTCCTCATTAACAAATCGACCGCAGGACAGGACGGAGGGACATAATGTGAGATAATGGGCAGCTAACAGTTTGGTGACGGCAGGCTCGGTCCTGCTCTTAAATAATCTGAATGTGACGCCTCATGTCTCTGCAGGCAGCGTGTTTCGAGTCTGAGCGAGAAATACAACAAACCTCTGAGGGATTCTGCAGGAAATCTGCTCTGACAGCTCCTGATGAATGAGCTGATCCGACATGTCTGAGATATTTTACAGGAACATAAAATGACAACTTTATCTCCATCCCTCAGGTTTAAAACAGCGTCTACGAGCTGTTTACAAGGAAGAAAACTACTGTAAAAAGTACTGGAGTGCAGGCTATGTCTTCTTTTCAAGACATTTTTTAGGCTTTCTGCCCCTCATTGATAGTGAAGAGACAGTAGACAAATCCAGAAACAGTAAAAAGTATGATCCATGACTTAAATTCTGGGTTTAACTGGGAATAATTAGGAGTGTGATATTGGTATGACAATTATTATCAGCCGCCGTGTTTATCATCACACCAAAACCTGCATTTCTACACCAGATTGACAAATGAGGGCTTTAGGAACCAAGGAATGAAGGAGACATTTCTCCTCATTTCTTGGTGTTAAAGTAGTTCAAGTAGACCTTTTGTCAAGCCCCGCCCTTTCCAGGAACTAAGCCTGTCACGATAATCAATTCATCAATTAAAGGGACAGTTCAGTTTTTTTGAAGTGGGGTTGTATGAGCTCCATATGGTCACTAAGGACAGTAGATACAGTAGAAAGTTCTCTCTTCTCCACCAGAAAGCCACAGTCTGTAACCGTCGGAGACAAAGAAAAAAATGCTACTGGGAAAGTACCATACCGACTTTGAAGGCTATTTTCAATTCTTATTTTTTATATTTCCAAAAGGTTAATGCACTTCAAAAAATTCATATGTAGCGTACTCTTAAACTGTGGTATTATTTTTTGATTTGAGTTCTTGTAGGCGGAGAAAATAGCCTTTAAAGTCGGTACGGTACTTTTCCATTAGCGTCTTTTTCTTCGTCCCCGACGGTTACAGACTGTGGCTTTCTGGTGGAGAAGAGAGAACTTTCTACTGTATCTACTGTCCTTCGTGACCATATGGAGCTCATACAACCCCACTTCAAAAAAACTGAACTGTCCCTTTAACCACACGATAAATAAAAACGTCCTCGGTAAGTTTGCTGGCCTTGATAAGTTGACACGTGCAAGCATGTTTGTTTTCCTCCTCTCTGTCTACCAAACAGGCTGGATGAGAAGATGGCTCACTCTGTGCAACTTTCTCAACACCTGGGTGTGTTGGTTCTATAGCGGATTTAGTGGATTTTTAGCAGAGTGAGCATCTGTCAGCCATTCAATCTTTGCGGGGGAGGCTGCGCGCACACACACAGAAAGCTGAAGTGAGCGTCCTGAGGAGTAACGAGGAAACAAACACAAATATGAATGAAGGCATGAAAGCTACAGGAATATTTTGGTTTTAAACAGAATAAACGAGATGTGAGCTCATGAACACAGATGAGCCGATACGTCGCATTTATTTGAAAGAAGAGACGACGAAGAAGGGGAGGTGCAGTGGAGCCTTCGTCCTGACAGTCAGCGCTTGCTAAGGTGTTTGGTCGGCAAAGTAAATATAAATAAAACAGCGCAAAATGATGCGCTCTCAGACAGTGTCGTTCACTACATTGCAAAAGAAATGCAGCCCTTCAATACGGTTAAAAAGCCAGCAATGTTACAAACGTTTGACAGACAGTACGGATTGACTGGGAAAAAGTGCATGTCAAACAATTCTTGTATAAACTCCCTTTTGTTTACTGTTTTTATTGGAGTTTCGTTTTTTCTTTACAGAGACAGGGTCTATTTTTTATTGTTTTTGATTCATACAATTATTTTTATTTACATGCAATTTTTCCCAAAAGACAGTCCATTTCATTTTCATTGTTTTTTTTCTTCTTTTGTTAAATTTATTATATTGTTTAATTTATGTTATTCAAAAGATCTTGATCTTCCAATTACAATGAAATGCTCTTAAGAAATTAAAGTTTCTTGCTTTTGATATGGTGTACTCACTTTATTATGACATATAATATAATTATATTAATGAAAAAATGAAAAAAAATCGAAAATGTGGAAAATGTTACAGACAGTAAAAAGCTCTTGACCTTCCAATTACAGTTAAATACTCTAATGAAATTAAAGTTCATTGCTTTTGCACTCACTTTCTGAAGACATATATTGTACTTACATTAATGAAAAAATGATTTTTCAAAACATTATTGACAATACTATTGTTTATCGGCAAAATTTTTTGTTATCGTGACGTGCCTACCAGGAAGTAATAATCTTTAAAGCTCCGCCCTCTTTGTAAATGTTACCTGGTTTGACAAAATCTGTGTTCAAAATCCTTCCCAATCATGGATATAGTGCACTATATAGCGTGTTTGCCATTTTGTAGTGTTGTTCAAATTCTCAGCGTTTAATTTCATTCACTTTATAATGCACTACAAATTACCCACAATGCACAGCAAATATGAGCGTACATATAATTTACCCTATATTGTACTCTGCTTATGTTTTTCGACAGGCATCAGTGTCCTAAAACTTTGTCTTTTGTCAAATAAAAGTGGTCTTTTTTAATAACAGCTCTAACCTGCAGCATGTATTTACAAACTAACTGCACTCAGAGGCTGCAAAATTCTGTTTCACCCACAAAACAGCAAGTTCACCCTCAGTTTGTGTTTCCTGTTTGTCCCTCTCAGCCTTGTTGTCCCTGTCTCTGGGTGGAGTGTGTTGAAGTCTGTGTTTTGTGTTTCCATTTTGGACCTGAAGCGAGGACTCGGCTCAGTCTTCAGCACACATTGTTCAGGAGGATGTGAGATCAGAACACACCCGTTCCTCTGATCATAATGGACTTTTTCCTCACGGACGAGCCTCCGTCTTTCTGCGCACCCGCCAGTTTTTACCCCCACCCTGCTGCAGCATGTGACCGGGCATGCTTGTTTGTCGGTCAGCCTGGGTGTGTCAGAGCGAGCCTCCTCTTACAGTAACACAGATAAGATGACAGATTAACTGCAGAGGGGAGCACAAACAACTTTTGGGTCAGATTTTTTAAAGCAGAGTTACACTGAATGATAAAAACAGGAGGAAAAACTGGATAAACACAAACACAAACACAAACACAAACACGACAATATGAGGTCAAAATGTGGATAAATGGTAAATACTACAGGCACAGTGGCCACTATTATACATTTCTTCAAGCCAGCTGTAAATTCAGAGAGTCAAAGCATCAACCACTCAAAACCAGGCAGCAAACAACTTTGAGAGTTAAAGGGATACTTCTGGATTTTCGAGGTTGGGTTGTATGACTTACACTATATTTCCAAAAGTATTCGCTCACCCATCCAAATAATCAGAATCAGGTGTTCCAGTCACTTCCATGGCCACAGGTGTATAAAGTCAAGCACCTAGGCATGCAGACTGCTTTTACAAACATTAGTGAAAGAATGTGTCGCTCTCAGGAGCTCAGTGAATTCCAGCGTGGAACTGTGATAGGATGCCACCTGTGCAACAAATCCAGTCGGGAATTTTACTCACTCCTAAATATTCCACAGTCAACTGTCAGCTGGATTATAAGAAAGTGGAAGTGTTTGGGAACCACAGCAACTCAGCCACCAAGTGGTAGGCCACGTAAACTGACGGAGCGGGGTCAGCGGATGCTGAGGCGCATAGTGAGAAGAGGTCGCCAACTTTCTGCAGAGTCAATCGCTACAGACCTCCAAACTTCATGTGGCCTTCAGATTAGCTCAAGAACAGTACAGAGAGCTTCATGGATGGGTTTCCATGGCCGAGCAGCTGCATCCAAGCCTCACATCACCAAGTGCAATGCAAAGCGTCAGATGCAGTGGTGTAAAGCACGCCACCACTGGACTCTAGAGCAGTGGAGACGCGTTCTCTGGAGTGACCAATCACGCTTCTCCATCTGGCAATCTGATGGACCAGTCTGGGTTTGGCTGTTGCCAGGAGAACCATACTTGTGGGACTGCATTGTGCCAAGTGTAAAGTTTGGTGGAGGGGGGATTATGGTGTGGGGGTGTTTTTCAGGAGCTGGGCTTGGCCCCTTAGTTCCAGTCAAAGGAACTCTGAATGCTTCAGCACACCAAGACATTTTGGACAATTCCATGCTCCAACTTTGTGGGAACAGTTTGGAGCTGGCCCCTTCCTCTTCTAACATGACTGTGCACCAGAGCACAAAGCAGGTCCATAAAGACATGGATGACAGAGTCTGGTGTAGATGAACTTGACTGGCCTGCACAGAGTCCTGACCTCAACCCGATAGAACACCTTTGGGATGAATTAGAGCAGAGGCTGAGAGCCAGACCTTCTCGTTAGAAATGGACTCCATTTTCTCCTCTATAAGAGGAGCAAAGAACTTTGAGCTTTCTTTTGGGAAATCATGGCTTTGCTCTTCTCCTGATCAGAGATCACCACTGGGAAACCGAGAGCGATGTGGAAATGCTGGGCTAACAACGCTGAGCTGTAGTCATGGTTACCCTATGATATGAACCTGCTCTCCTCAGAAGTTTACCGGCAGAACTTGGTGGGTTTTGTCTTTGACGCGATTCATGCCACATGTGGCAGATGGCACATCTGTGTGGTATAATTTAATGTAAGATAAGACGATAGTCTAAGGACTGACGTACTCGTAGGCTGAGCTAATGGCTAACAACCGGGTCTAGCTGCTACTGCTACGTCATACTGTGGCTTGATGTGTTTGGTCTATGAAAAGTGTGACGAGTAGGCCGATCATCCAATCTCCAGCCGCCCTGGTATTTTAACCCTTTAAAGCTCAAGACCATAGATTACAGCCAGATAATTCTATTTTTTTTGGAGCTGAAATGTTTGATTTACTTTCTGCTATAATCCATAAAAATATCAAAATGTCCAGAAAATTCAACATATAGATTTTTCATGTCTCATTTGATACATTAGGTGTTTTTAGCAACTGAAAATCCATTCAAGGACATTTTTATCATTTATCTGATTGTATTCAGATTTTTTTTTGTTGATCATATTGAGTAGATGGAGGTATTCTAAAAGTATGTATCAAGTATGATACAATTGGCTTTATATGGTTAAGGTTCACCCTCTGAAAATAACAAAACAGTGAAATTAGACTAAAACATAGATTAACGCAATTAAAAAAACATAAACGCTAATTATGACTGCAATTAATCTCAATTAACGTGATAATTTGACACCCCTAATTATGTGATAACTGTTTTGTTGACTTGTCATCATAAATGTTAGATTAAGATTGTTAATAACAAGCCACAGCCTGATAAATGAATGAAAACAGCCGTTTACGCTGTGAGGAAACGTTCAAATGCTTGACAAAAACGAGCATTAAGTCTGAGTGATCAAAACACTGCAGAGTGACAAAAGCTAATACATAATGAAGGCTGCTCCGTCTGAAGTTTCCTCTCTCGCTCTGTTTGAAGTTTTCTTAAAGCCTCGCTGGAAAAAAAAAAGAGCAGCCGGAGTTTTCTGGCAGAGCTGAAACTCCCACAAACACACACCTCGCCCTCCGCTTCTCTTTGTCACCGGCTGCAAACTTCAGGAAACTCTCTGCACGCTGGAGTCAAATTCCAGCCTCAGAAAGGGGGCTCGAAGGTGCAGCTACGGGGTCCACATACCAACGCCGTGACATCACCGCCTCCATTCTCCACTCGGCATTCACGCTGCAGCCCGGACAATGGCTGGCACGGAGACAGCTCGGGGGATTTAGGGAAGGAAAATAAGAGAAACTTCGAGTGTTCGGGTCCACAGCTGTGAGCCGGACGTCACGCTGAGCTCAAACTGCAGCCGTACCAAAGCTTTCTGTGCGGTTTAACCCGATCTGTAGGCGTACTATAGCTTTCTTTAGGCTGCGATGTGAGGTTTAAAAGGCCTGAGAGAGGCAGACCTGGAGCGTAACATACTCCTATAGGCACCAGCCAAGTTTTCAGAGAGAAAATAACTCCATCTTTAGCAGCTTACCACAATTCTGACCCAAATTAGGGCTCTGTGAATTCCTCTCATGCTCGGCGGTGGGAATGTTCTTCATACTCAGTCAGACACAAATCAGAACTTAAAAGTCAGAGCGAAGACAGGCTTCTTAACACCATAAAGTGAGAAATATGGCACAAACGCATGGACTTCTTCATCCTGAGAGAAGCCATTTGATCCAATTTAACATGCACACCTGATCAAAATATTAAGACCAGTTGAAATATTGCAAGAATTTACATTTTGCACTATTGGACTGTAAGAAGGTTCAACTTAGAGCTTCAAAATGCAGTCAATGCTTCAATTTAAGACTGGCTCACAAACAAGCAGCTCTGTTCTCATCGTTCACTTAAAAGCCGTTTAAAAGACTCAACTTGATCGCTAACGTCACGTCCGTAGCACAAACCACGGCAGAAGTTGGTAAACAAAACAAACCCTGTTTACGAGCAGAATAGATGACACAGTGATAGAAGATAGTACAAAATAAAGGGGTAAAGAAAACAAATCACAACAAGCACACAGGACCGTTCAGAGTTGCTCAAGAGCTTATCAGGCTAACACTACCCATTGACTCCCCGTGTTTGAGCTAAGCTAACGAGGGCTGCCACAAATGACTATATTGATAGTCGACTAGTCAACAACTACTTTTGTGATTGGTCGACTGGTAGTGTTGTGTTACTCGAGACCGGTCTTGGTCTTGGGACCACATTTTGAAGGTCTTGGTCTTGTCTCAGAGCGTTTTTACTTGGTAGGGTTGGGACGATACGTGTTTCTCCCAATTCGATTATTTATGAATATTTTTAGGTGCCAATTTGATTTAAATTGCGATTCTACGATATTGCCAATTTTTGCAATGTTTAGTTAGCTTTTTTAACACCAGCAAAAATGATGAATCAATCAATCAATCAATTAATGTTTATTTCTAAAGCCCTTTACAGTAACCCAAACGGCCCCCAAAGTGCTTTACAGTAGTTTCAGAAAATAAATATGAACACTATGGATAAAAACAACATAAAACAATACCGTAAGAACAATACATAAAAGCAAAATATACATAATAATACAACGGGAGGTGTGACACAGCAGCAAGGTGCATAAAAGCCATTCGGAAAGATAAAACAAAATAAAGTCTAACTGACATGAGCATAAAACCTAGAAGTCTTGGTCAGGGTTAAAAGCCATTATAAAAAAGTGAGTTTTTGGTTTAGATTTAAAAAGACCAAAGTCAGTCGTGGTGCGGATGTCTGGGGGCAGCTTGTTCCACAACGTAGGTGCAGCAACAGCAAAAGAACGGTCCCCCCACTGGTTACATCTCGACCTTGGAACATCCAAAAGGAACTGGCCAGAAGAACGCAGGGCCCTCGTATGGCTGCGTAAAGTTAAAATCTCTGATAAATATAGAGAAGCCAGGCCGTGATTGGCATTAAAAACAAACAACAAAAGTTTAAAATCAATTCTAAAATGAACTGGGAGCCAGTGGAGAGACGACAACACAGGGGTGATGTGCTAACGTCTGGGCGTGTCTGTGGAAATCTCGCCGCAACAATGATGATGTCCACAAACTATATCAGGAAGAATACACATCACATGTGAGTCAATTTTTAGGATTTATTCAGCAATATATTTTAACCAGCTGTTTATACTCTCTCTCCAAAAGCCTGGTCTGCATCTAAAAGTGGCTTTTTAACACAGACTACAATGAAGCATTTAAAAGTGGGAAAAAAAAAGATTTTTTTCCCGTTTTTTTTCGTCCGTTGACGGTTAGCCATGAAACTGTTTGGGCACAACCTTTCCGGTGACGTCACGCTTGACCCCGATTGCCATTATTGCACATGTGTCAAGGACAGAAAGGCAGACGAGACAGTAGAAGGTACAGCGGCAGTTTTGAGAGAAAACAACGCTTAAAAAACAAACGACGACTCGCCTACTGAATTGTTGTCTACTGTTTTGATCGTCAAAGTCACGACTAGTAGACTAATGCTTCATTCCAGTAACCTCAGAAGTGGGAAGAGGAACGAGGGAGTGACGTCATCTCCGAGTTATCAGCGTTACAGTTACAAAGTCAGAAAAAAAACATGCCGATCTAGGCTATTGTTAGCCGTTGCTAGCCGTTGTTAGCACGCCCTGTCTCGTAGTTCACAAATACCACGTGAAGAATGTGATTATCACTATGGCAGCATTTTTGGTATTTTCAGTCTAACAATACTACGTATACGGCTGATTAAGTGCAAGACACACTAGTCAAAAGTGCAAATAAATGGATTATTACAGGAGCTAAATAAGTGTTATAACACTAGGGGCAGCCATTTTGGATTGTTAACTGGGGGGTGCTGAGGTTCCCCCAAATTCCCAGGAGGAAATCCAGTTCCAGTTTCAGTTTCAGACTTTGAATTCGGAAATTCCGACTTCCGACTACAACTGGAACGCACCATAATCATGGCAGCCCTAAAGCTAACGAGCAGTGGAGCCTATATGCTTGTCATGTACTCAGGAGTGAGGCAACACACAAACAGGAAATATAATGTTGGAATATCCCTTTAACATATTTGATCAAATGCCCCAAGATCTGTTTTCAGTCTTCAGTCTAAGTGATAGTTACATCAGGAGATAAAAACCTGGTACAAAGTTTGAAAAGGCATTGTTCATGAAACAGTTCTCCATTGTCTTCACATGTAAACACACAACAGAATAAAGTCCAGGACTTTTCGTCCCCTCCCTGATAAAGTTCAGCCCCAGTGAATGTTGTCTGTTGTGGTTCTGCAGCGATCGCAGACGAGTGCTTACGCTCTCTAACCTGACAGGATGCACTCTTTGTTGTTTCATACAATGGTCACGTGTTGAATCATGGGACGTCCATAAAAAAAGAGAAAGCCTTGAGAAAACCTTCCAACATGAGGGCTGAGTGCAGAACCTCCATTACATAACCCAGAAAATAAAGCAGCGCACCAGCAGCCATTACTCTGCCGAGCACACAATACTCTCAGGATATCGCCTCAAACTACGTTCATTATCTGCTTGTTTTCATTTCAAAGCAGCTATAAAAAGTACGGGAGGCTGCTGCGAGCTCGCTCACAGGCAGGTTACACCGAGAGGGTCTGATCTAATTATAACAGAGTGTGTGTTTATAAGGAGAAACATAAGGAGCAGAGACAACGATCGACACGAGAGCAGCGGTTCAGATGTAGTTCAGCACACGACTGTTTTTAAAACAAACTCACTGAATTCGCTCTTCTAAATCCAGGCCTGAGATTTATTGAATTTCTGAGTAACTTGTTTAAAACTTTCAAAGGAAAAGTTTCTAGGCCCCCACAGTCAAGTGGAAACTGTGACTAGAACCAGTCCAACCTTGAGGAAAGATAAACTTGAACTTTATCCAGGCCCTCCGCAGAGGTACAAGCTGTTATCTAACCCACATTTGGTCCAAGGGACTGGAAACCAGTTCAGAGAAGAAATACAACTTTTACTTACTTTCATTCAAACTTATAGTCCAACTTTCCAAAAGCCAACCAGGGTCCTATCTACCACTCTAAGGCCTGGGATAAAATTTACAGAAATGTATATTATTCTTATATATGTATTATTTTGAATGTTTTTTCATTTAGATTTTTTAAAGATTTTTTCTTTATTTATTAAATATAACTCAGGTCACTTAAATTGTCTTTATATCTAAATCTCCATCCCTCTTTTTATTTCAATTTTTAATCATTATATTTTCTCTCTTACACGGTTAATATACACATTTTATTTCATTTTTTAATCAATTTAAATCACTAATACTGTTTAATCTAGCTCACCGTTTTCAAAATTATTATTTTTTATTTCTTTTTTAAATTTTTTTCTCTTACATTGTTTTATTTACCTCCCTCTTTTTTATGATTTTTTTGGTTTATTTATTTTTGGTCTTTTATTCTCTTACATTGTTTATTCTAAATCCCTCTTTTTTAAATGATTTTTTGGTTTATTTATTTTTTTGTCATTTTTTTCTCTTACATCGTTTAATCTACCTCCCTCTTTTTTATGATATTTTGGTAGATTTATTTTTTGTCTTTTTTTCTCTTACATTATTCAATCTACCTCCTCTACATCAATGAACTAAGCAATTGCCATCTTTATGTTTATTTTACTTTGTATGTGAAATTATTATGTGTATGTTTACATGTATTTCTTACATTATTAAATAAACAAAAATTGATTTACAAGATATATTATATTGCTTTTATATCTTAAAGAGGACATATCATGCTTGTTTCTCCTTTTCACTATGCCAGACTAGGATGCCTGTAAAGCATTTCTGCCATCAGTACAAGTCATTTAGTTCCTTCACTGCCCCACAATAGCGTTCTCAAAATCCTCATTTTAGGCCATTATCAAGCGCTTGTTGAAACGCTTCGTCTCAAGGATGACCTAAAGTTACCTCGCAATGTCACAGCCCTTTGTCCTCTGATTGGTCAGTTCTTGAACTGGGACTGAGCCAACCTGTCCTTCTTCTTCGGCTGTATTTTCCAGCAGGCTCAAAGCAGTGTCTACATATTGAGTCCCCCTACAGGCCAGAGCTGGTGATGTGAAAGAGTAAGCGAGGGAGCTTTATACCCCTGCTGCTGGATGTGTTCCTCGGTGAGGGTTTGTGGCTAACGGACATCACAGAGGAGGAAGTGTTGTATCAGATTACTCCAACAAAAAGAAAGGTACCTCGTGATGTCATGACGTTTGAAATCTCGCCGACATCTCGCACTGACCTATTTTCAGAGGCATCAAATCTCGTTCTAGGATATCAGAAAAAATACAATATCTCATTTTTTGAAAATTAAGGGGGTGTAAGGTCTTGTTTTCAAATTTATTATATTATATGTAAGTATTAAATCATGCATCAGCATGATATGTCCTCTTTAAACTCTTTCCCTCTTTATTTATTTAATCTTTTTTTCTCTTATATAGTTTAATCTACCACCCTCTTTTTTATTTATTTTTTATTTTTTAAACTTTTTTCTCTCTTATATTGTTAAATCGACCTCCTCTACATCAATTCACTAAGTTACTGCGGTCTTGTACTTAAGTAACTTTGTGAGTCATTTTTTTGTGTATGTTTAACTTGATATATTAAATAAATCTTAAAAAGAATTACAAAACAAGCTTGGGCAAAATATATCTCTGCTGATTATCCAGATTTTTCTGCAAAAATATGACTGGATGTAACATTTTACTAATTCTATTCTGTATTTTTTTTTAAACTTAAGTCATGTTTACATTTTTTTTACAGTTTAAGTATTTTTTTAAATAAACTCAAGTCAGTTACATTACCTTTCAATCTTATCTTCCTCTTTTTTAATTTTTTTTATGTTCAATCCACCTCGTCTACATCAATGCACTCATTTGTGCAGTCCTTGTGTTTATGCTAGTTTGTTTGTAAAGTTGTTTTGAGTATGTTTAATGTATTTTTTATATATTTTTTTATTTATTTTGCCTTTATTTAACCAGATAAAAACCCACTGAGATCAGGATTTCTTTCACGAGGGTGACCTGACGAGAGGTCAGGAGCTCATGTCATGAAAATATTATTAAATAAATAAAAACTGAATTACAAACTAGGCTCTGGTGTGAGTCTGGAGCTCTTTGTTGTTCCTGCCTGACACCTCAGAGTCAGGACGGGCCCCCGGACATTCAGGGCTCCTGAGGGACCCCTCGGCTCCAAACACAGGAGCTTTGTCTCCCAGTCCGAGGTATGCCCGTCCTGCTTTAAAGCCCATAGACATCCTGTGTGTTTAGTCCGCTAATTAAACATTTAACACACCGACAGCAGAGTTAACAGGCAAACACCAGCAGCTCCAACACAGCGGCAGAATCCCTGCCTCCGTCTGAGAGGCTCGAATCTGGGCCGTCTGCAGGCGAGTGGAAACTTCCCTGCTCATTATCCCGTCCGTTTATAGTTTTATGTTTGGAGATGAGAGGTGGAAGTGGAGCGAGCCGAGTCCCACTGAACTCCTCTAAAGCTCACAGACTGATTGGCTGAGCTAACTCTCCTGGATTTGACCCTCTCCTCAGAGTGGGGAGCACGTTTGGACGAGAGAATCCTCTTTTTCTGCAGAGCCTGAACCAAACAGTCAGGGTGTGAAAGTCTTAATGTGTTCCAATTACAGCCCGGCCCGTCAAGTGACTCCAATTTTCCACTTTTGTCAGCAGGAAAAGCAGAATATGACGGCGAGCGGGATCTGCTAGCTAAACGCTGCAGTGAATGATTTTCTGAAGGGGAGGCAGGTTTGGAAATCTGGGTCGGCGTTCATTAAGCAACTCAAGGTAGAGAAAAATCACTCTGAACCGGACAGAAACCCCAGCGAAGCATTTTGGGAAAAAGTCAGAGAGGCAGTTTTCTTAGCCAAGGAGATGAGCTCATATCTTCAGCTGTCAGTTAAAGTTATAAATTCACATTCGGAGTTCTGCTTGTCTTCTTATTTCATGTCTCAATGAATAACACTTTAGTTATTATTATTCGAATATCGAGTATAAGGTGACAGCCCTACATACTCGTCCACTTACAATTGATGAAATCCATAAAACACAAACTATGACGGAAAAAAACAACCTATTACGATGAAATCCGGCAAAACGGGGCGAACAAACGGCAAGAGCACACTCCAGAATGATAACAATGCTGTTATTTACATTATTTACACAGAAAATATTGATAAACTGCCTATAATTCAATCAGGTATGGCTCAATGAATCCTCTCACTCTCTCTCTCAGTCTGCTCGTTTACTCGAGGAGTTACAGCAGTTTTAGACCCCATCCACACGAAGACAAAACGCTTAACAGTTTCTGAAATGATCGTCATAAAGATGAAGGCGTCTTTGAAAATGTGTGCGTCGACATGAATGCACTCGATACGCATGAAGACGCTGTAAAACACATGCCAGACCTCTAGGGGTGCTGTAACGATATGACAGAAACAAGCGGAAACAGACAAAAAACAAGTCTGTTTCAAGCACACTAGCGGCAAAATCTGTAAACAGAGATTGTGATAAAGTGATCATAAAGTGGCGTAATGTGTCCTCGAGAATTGTTTGTTCAACTCGGTGGTGATTGAGAAGAAGGAGATTTTGATGCAACAGGGATAGTAGGGTCACTAGCTTCATCAGCACATATGCTTCACGTACGCCACCATTGTTGTTGCCATTGTTGTTGTCGCTGCCACGTGTGGCACATGCGTGTCAATGAAGATATGAAACTATGACGTAAGCATATCTGAAAAGTTACGGAGAGCCAGTAATCACAGAGCTGCGTATACAGCACTACAAAATCTTTCCACTCTGGAACCTGGTTTCAAAAATTAAATTTTATAGACCCCCAAAACGCTGTCTTCGTATGGATGATACGCAGATTCAGCAAAAAACGTATGTGTTTAGACCTCAGTTTGTCTTCGTGTGGATGGGGCCTTAATCACGTACATTTTTGTCTTTCACCGCAGCTTGGTGTTTAAGACAGGGTGACTGTCGTCAATCAGTTTCCCCACGACATCCTTGTCAACTCAAACTTTGACCAGACTTTAGACTTTGACCATGTTGAGTGGGGAAACCTGTAAGTGTCTGCGCGAGGCTCTCAGAGGCCAAACAACGCAAACTGCACATGAACACCTCCGTCTGTGAGAGACGGCTGCTTCACCGAGGAGCAGACACACAAAGTTCAGGCTTTTCCAGGCCAAGAGCAGCGTCACCGTGCATTATTGACGCAGTGTGCTGATCAAACACGGTTTAACGGTAATTTTAATTGGACACGGTCATGATTACTGTGGGAAATTTGACCACAAGTTTACCATTTACCGGTAACCTATACATCCCTAATAAATACACATATATGTGTGTATATATATACCCCATCAGACCATGACAGAGGTGTCATTTAACCTGTTGTAAGGTGATGTACCATCACAATGACTAGAAATATTAAATTAGGGTGGAAAAACTACTTAGTATTGGTTTAAGGCCTGATGCTCACAGGATGTACCTAATAAAGTGGCCTGTATGTGCCAAACCAAAACTAAATATGGGTTGCCTTACTCTCAGCTTTTTCACTTTTTCCTTGTAGGACGTTTTTTTCTGACTTTGAAGGTTTTTGCTGGTTAAAAAAAGATGATCCGGTAAATCTGTGAGAGCTTCCTGAGGTGAACGAGACTTCAAAGGTTGAACCGAGGATGTTCAGAGCGAACGCGTCCAGAAACAGACAGCCGCTCTGCCAGCAGCACGCACAAGGAGGAGGATTTCATGGGCCGTGATTGGCTGCGTCGAGTTTGAACCCAAACTCATGAATAAAACATGGCGGAGGGTCGGTGCGAGAGGAGACGGCAGACATCCAGAGTGGGCGTTCGCCTCCCCTCCTCTCTCTCCCCTCCTCTCTCGCCCTCCCTTCGACACGCTGCTCGCCGTTTTGTTTCGATCTCAACGGCCGTCTTTTCATGGAGAGTCGACAGGTTTACGAGGACGGGATAATGGGACACTGATGAGCTTCAGGAGAACAACATTGCTCCTCTGGGTCAATAATAACACCTCCTACAGAAGGCTTTTGTTGGAGCAGACAGATGGAGATGTTAGAGGCTAAAAGAGGCTTTTATTCACTTTTGTTAAGGTTCAAATGTCTGAAAACTTCATTTATGTCCTTTTAAAAACACATCAAATTATAACACACTCTCACAGACTAAAGCAGAGGAGAATTATCACTTTGGAAGCACTTTAAAGTCTGCTCTGATACCATTTCCCTCAAAGTTAATTATCTATTTATTGGATATCTGATGCAAAGTAAAGCAACTAAAATCACTTCTTTTTGGAGGACGGCAAACTTTTCCTCCCAGCCTTGTTAAAATGGACTTTATTAAGCTTATTTCATAAGGGGATGTACTAAATAACACCACAAAAACTCAGATTTAGGCAAGTGTTTGTCTATTTTCAAGTCAAAAATATTCAAAACACCTATTCTAATCCACATTTACCGAACCAGCCAAGATAAATATGCTACTTTAAGGAATGAAATGCAAAAATAAGGCACTGAATTACTTGTAACGAAGAGAAAATATCTGCCAAGAAACAAGGAAGGTTTGACTTAGTGAAGGTCTTAAATGAAGCTTTAAAAACTGCTCAAGTTAAATTTGTCTTGTCCTATTGGCAGATAATTTATGTACTATTACAAGCAGCTCAGGACTGTTTTTATATCTTAAAATCCGATTTTAATCCAGAAATGTAAGGAAATTGTGGATAAGAATAAGTCTATTGAGATGTTTTTTGTCTTGAAATGAGCCAAATACTATGATGGAGCAGTGGGTAAGCTCTGCATGTTTTCAAAAGGCACAAAGACTCCATCCTAAAGACCAAAAACATGATTGCCAGATTAACTAGTTTGAAGTTTTGGTATCAGAACACTGCAAACGAACAACTTCCCAGCCACTTCATTTTCTGCCCAGCAGGCTGTCTCAACTTTGTCTACATGTCTTTGTCTTGCTGCCTTGTGATTGGCTGATTAGCTATCTGCAAAAACAAACAGCTCAATGCTGATCCTAAAGGTGCTCACAGACTCGGGTTTACTGTGAGTGGAGCGGACTCTGCAGATGTCAGAGCTTTCATAGTCAAGCGCACCGCTGCGTAGTAGTATCTCGTGAAATGACCGTGAATCCCTATATTGCCCAATATTTTTTGCATATTGTTTTAAATTTCTCTGACATGACGTGCTACACAGGGGTCGAGGAAGAGGAGCTGCTCTGCCTGCTGACTTTGCAAAGAACTAGAATTAAGAGACGGTGGTGTTTACGGATATTATAAACATTTTCAATACCTCCATTTTCAAGTGAAAAGTGACCTACTTGGGTAGCCTACCTGCCCCCCTTCCTTCTGCACTCTGGTGCCGCTTTCATACTAAAATTAATGGGTCAATGCACGTTTTTCAAAGATGGTTAACGCGCTAACAATCAGCAAGTGAACCAGGGTCTAATCAGCAACAGACGAGCTGCGTGACTTCTTTTTTCTCTGGCGCATCAAGCTAATGTCATCACATTGATGACATAATCAGCACAACGTAGCTCCTCCACGCAAACAATAGAAAGAAGCATGGAGGCCATGAACACAGTTTTCTGTACTTTGTACTTTTGTTCCTCTTTAAAAATGTACAAACTTTGCACTGATGATATGAAGGTGGATGGAATTTGTTGCTGAGATGTCAAAGAGTCACGTAAGCTACAGATGGGAGGACAGGCGGGATGTTATGCTGTCGACACGTTACGTCGACATCATGACGTAAATTAGAGGGTCGACCCGGGTGTGACGTTCCCACTGAAGCCGATCAGAGGCGAGCCCATTAAAACCCGTGTCATTTGCAGGGTCAGTCGACCTGGGTTGAAATGCTGTTTAGACCCTTTTAAACTGCCCACAGGAGCCGATTGTTACCGGGTTCAAACAAGTTTTTTGGCCAGTCTGAAAGGGGTATGGGAGTCACTGTTCACCCGTCAACGTTGCACAGAAGACGGGGTGTCACATCTAATGTGGGGCCCCATAGAGAGACAGACAATCGTTCACTATATGGTCAATTTAGAGTCTCCAATCGCCCTAAAGAACATGTTTAGGTCTGTGGGAGGAAGCCAGACAGGCTGGAAAGAACTCACAGGAAGAACATGCAAACGCCACACAGAAAGTTCCTGCACGGCATCAATCCAGGGACCTTCTTGCTGTGAGTCACGTGCACTACCTGCTGCACCACTGTGCCACCTTGAGTCAAATCAACACATTTAAATTAGGGACACACTATACTGCATTTTTACCAATAACCAAGGCCTGGGCCAAAAATCAATAAGATTTAAAAATCGAGTTGGCAAGTCAAATCGTTTAATTTTTCCTGAAATGCGAGTTTAACCATTTTTTATTAATTCAACCCGTTCATTTCACATTCGCACTTTGAGGCACTTTTCTTACAACAAGAGTTGAGTTTTCTATTAAGATTTTCATTTTTTTTACAAGCGTTACCTCAGGCATTTTGTTATCTTCAAAGTTATAAAACTACAGTGCACAGGCACTTTGTGTCGATTTCTGTGTTGATTTTTTGACCTGGAGGCACTTTAAATGTAAATTTTAAGTACAAATAAATGTATATTTTGGAAATAATGTTACAGTGAGTAGTTATTTCATTTTAAATGGGGCAAGGGCATTTAAACGAATCGGGAGTCAAGTTTTTTCTTTAAAAATCGACCATTTTTTTGGGGGGGGGGAATCGCCCAGCTCTACAAAAACCAATATTTTTTTTTATTCATTATTGCTGGTCAAGATACAAATACCTATATTGCTATTTCAGGTCAAGAGCACAAACTCTGTATCTAATAAAAATAGACTCGTTCCTTTCAGTGTTACATCATATTATCCCATGAACAGACGTAAAACAAGACAGCTTTTAACTCTTTGCATAAATGAAGCCTTTGATATTTAAATGTAAACATGCAGCGATGAGAAGGTGCATCAATTTTGAACATTTGTATAATTTGCCGATATTCCAGTTGATACATGGCCGATATATTAGCTGTAAATTTCCGCAAAAATTTCAATATCGGCCAATACGAAACTTAACTTTTTAGGCTGATATCGGTTGATACCAAACCAATAATATTGTTCATCCCTAATTTAAATATAACCACAGTTGGCAAGAGCACTACGCAGTCTTGGTTGAAAATGTAAACACGTACAAATGATTAAAGTAAACAACAATAAAAGGATTAATGTATCAGTTTGTCAGTTTTTACAATAAATATCTAAATAAGAGAGCTTTGTTTGTATTAGAAACGTTTAAAGTAGTGGAGTGAAGAATCTTTCTGTGATTCAGTTGGACTTTCTGACAGTTTGCTCCTTGTTTTTGTGTAAAGTCCTAAAAAACGGCTCTCACACGTTGTTCCTTCTCTAAAAGACTCCTCTGGAGCTAAATGGAGGTTATGAGATTAGTCCATTAAGTCCTAACTCAACAGAGCAGGGGAGTCACAGTGTACCGACTGTAAACAGCACAGAGATGAGAATGACATGCCACAGCATCTGACAAACAGACCCCGACTCCCCCTCCGCCCTCTGCCATAATTCCTCTTAATCCTGACGGGGCACCATCTGGGAGCTCCTTGTGATTTGGGCGATAGCTGCTGGGGGAAACACCGAAAGCACCAGATGTCAGGAGGACGGTTTGGGTCCAATGTGTCCTTTAAAATCTGATTAAACATCCTGAATATTTAAAAAAAGAGGTTGCACAGGGCTCCAGACTAACTTTTTGCATTGGTTGGTGCACCCAAATTTTTCATATTGTCACCTTTAATGCCATAAGGTCACCATTTCTTCACTCTCCATAACTTTTATATAATGTAAATGATTTTTAAACAATGATGTAAAGAAATACTTGTCTTTATATGAAGCAAAATTATATATTAAAAGAGAAACAGAGCGTTTAAAGTGCTTCACTGAATTAATCTTTTGAAATCTTCCAATATTAAAAGAGCTAATGTTTATGGTGCAACACTGAACTAAAAAATGAAATAAATATCCAGATTTTAACAACCAACATCATAACATTTAACTGGATGGTCTTATTCTCCAATAAATTTGAACCTAGAATAAAACTTCACACACAAAAGTCAAAATTTACAAAACTGAAACTAAGGTAAATAATAAAACAACAATTCTCAAACCAATTTATAAATAACGACATATAGGGCCGAACATTTCATGACTTTTTTAAAATGTTTTCTCTTTTTGTGGCTTTTTTTTTTCTTTACAGCTTTATTTTTGGGGCTGTCAGTCAGGTCATTTGTCCTCAGTGGACGTAAACACTCACCTCTATGCCTGTGTGAGAAACTTTTTTTTTTTAAAGAAATTAATTATCTGACTGCTTCTTCAGTTACCGCGCCGTGCTGAAACCTGACACCACAGTCTGGGCTCATTTGCATACTAACAGCTGATTGAATGATAACTGAGTACTTCAGTTAATTTTGTCAACTTAAATTTGTAAGAGTGCACCCAACATTTGTTCTTAGTGCACCAGTGCGCCCAAGAAAAACTTTTAAGTGTACTCTCACAAATTTTGGATGCATGTGCACCCAAATTGTTTGCACTCTTGAGCCCTGTTGCAGATATTAAACAACGAGCAGAAAAGTTGAAAAACAGGGAATAAAGAGGAAAGAGTGAGCGGAGATGTGATCATTTCAAAGTACCGCCTCTAACAATGAAGAGGAGGCGATCGTGTGACATTGGAGGTGATGGATCGGGGTGCTGAGGTGGAGAACAATGGGCGGAGGTCATGTGAGAGTCTGCAGGAAGTCCCCGAGGGAGCGGGACGGGACGTCAGCTGGCGGAGCAGACATCGACACCCTGAGCTACATCCTCACCTACACCTTCTGATACCGGCAGAGACGAGGCTGCTTGTCACGATACTAGAGTTTAAAACTTCCATACGATTGTGATATAATCAAATCAATATTTTACTAGTTCCTTAAAAAGAACAAACATTTCTTAATATTGTTACATACAACAAGTCCCTCAGTTGCTCCACAGAGTCAAGACAGGAGGTGATAAACAAAAATACACAAAGGCATGATCCAGCTCTGTACTGACTACCTTGCGCTTAACTCTGCATCATGCAAAGAGACAGAAACAAAAACATAAAGAGTTCTGAAAAAAGAAATTGTATCAGTTCCAACAATGCTAACAACAATAATAACGAGGGCTGGGGCGATATGCTTTTCTCCCAATTTGAATTTTTGTTATTTTTTAGGTGCTGATCTGATTTAAGTTGCAATTCTACGATACTGCCGATTTTTGCAATCTTTAGTTAGCTTTTTTAACACCAGTGAAAAAGATGAACAATGATGATGCCTACAGATCATATCAGGAAAAATACACATCACATGTGGGTCTGTTTTTAGGATTTATTCAGCAATATATTTTAACCAGCTGAATGTGTATCTATAAATTTTTAGACACACACACATAAGGGAAAGAAAGAGAAACACGAGAACCACACCAATTGCAGAAATGAAATACACTAAAACAAAACCATAGATGAGAGCAGCCTGGCAAGCTGAGAAACAAATATTGAAGAAAACAGTTTTTTTTTCTACCTCCCCTCCTTCAGCAACTCTAAATCTTAAATTCTCCTCAGTAAAAACAATTTTGTGCCATCTTCAAGTCTATCCTAAAGCCTCATAAATGCTAATCTTTCAATAAACTTCCCTCTAAAACAGCTTTTTCTTGCTCGTCGCTGCCACAGAGATTTTTAAGCAAGAAGTGACACAAATTTGAACCGAATGTGAACTCAAAATGAGAGTCATAAAAACTGTTTTCACTCACTTTTCCCAGAGTTTTACGGCTGATTTTGGGGAGTTCACCTATTTCCAAATCAGCATGTGTTGCTGGGATGTTGAAATGACTTCAGTTTAACGAGGATCATGAGGTTTTATACTGGATATGTTTTGTTTTGCAACATCGAGGCTTCAGCATTAAGCCATGCAGACTTTTGATTTGTGACGCTCATTCTTGGTATTAAATCAACACCTCAGTGAAATAAATCAAGCACTTGGAGCAAAGTTTCAACATTTAAAGGTGACTAAACTGTTCACTTCCTTCTTGATATTTTGTTTTGTCTTTTTTTAGCACTGTAGTCTTTTTTATCTCATCTGTGTTCCCTACATCCCATCCATGTTTGGGAAACAGTCCTCGTCTTCCCCTCCTGACCCTCACTAACTCATCCTGCAGATATCAGAGGTCACCCTTTAAGCTGGGTGTTATGTTTGGACGTCACAGTGACAGGTGAGAGGTTATCTGCCCCGTACAAACTGACCTCCCACCAGCCCCCCGGGGGCCTCAGAGGAGCCTCTTTTCTCAGGCCGAGAGGCGTCAACATCCATCAGATAGAAAAGAGGGGGTCAAATGTTCCTCCACAGACGTTATACTTCAAACAGAGCAGGTTAAAACGTCGGCAGAGAGATCTCAGCTTGAACGTGGGGGGATTTAGGAGAAGGAGGAACTGTTCCGACTGAACCGGCTGTTGGAGAATCACTTGTTTCAACACTAGTTTGTGACATCAGTGGGAGACAAATCTCAGCAAAAAAAAGCTTGTTTGAGCTCGTCGACGCCTCCACAGTCTCTGAGGAGGAAACCTGCTGCAGATCAGGGAGGAAAACAAGAGCCGCTGTAACCCTTTATCAGCAGGGAGAAGGTTCTGACAGCACGAGAGCGACCCGAGCGAAACACAGACAAAGCATCCAGCAGCTCCAGTTCAGAGAGTTCACTGTGAGAAATAACTCTGCAGAGCTCTGGGTGGAAATATTCTGTAAAACCAGTCGGATATATCATCAAATATACTGTAATATCTTCATTCCTATTTTCATATGGGAAGTTTGAAAAGATGTGAGGACCTTTTCTTAAATACACTATATCACTAAAAGTATTTGCTCACCCGTCCAAATAATCAGAATCAGGGGTTCCAGTCTCTTCCATGGCCACAGGTGTATAAAATCAAGCACCTAGGCACGCAGTCTACTTTTACAAACATTAGTGAAAGAATGGGTCGCTCTCAGGAGCTCAGTGAATTCCAGCGTGGAACTGTGATAGGATGCCACCTGTGCAACAAATCCAGTCGTGACATTTCCTCACTCCTACATATTCCACAGTCAACTGTCAGCTGGATTATAAGAACGTGGAAGTGTTTGGGAACGACAGCCAAGTGGTAGGCCACGTAAACTGGCGTAGCGGGGTCAGCGGATGCTGAGGCGCATAGTGAGAAGAGGTCGCCAACTTTCTGCAGAGTCAATCGCTACAGACCTCCAAACTTCATGTGGCCTTCAGATTAGCTCAAGAACAGTGCAGAGAGCTTCATGGATGGGTTTCCATGGCCGAGCAGCTGCATCCAAGCCTCACATCACCAAGTGCAATGCAAAGCGTGGATGCAGTGGTGTAAAGCACGCCGCCACTGGACTCTAGAGCAGTGGAGACACGTTCTCTGGAGTGACCAATCACGCTTCTCCATCTGACAATCTGATGGTCTGGGTTTGGCAGTTGCCAGGAGAATGATACTTGTGGGACTGCATTGTGCCAAGTGTAAAGTTTGGTGGAGGGGGGATTATGGTGTGGGGGTGTTTTTCAGGAGCTGGGCTTGGCCCCTTAGCTCCAGTCAAAGGAACTCTGAATGCTTCAGCACACCAAGACATTTTGGACAATTCCATGCTCCAACTTTGTGGGAACAGTTTGGAGCTGGCCCCTTCCTCTTCTAACATGACTGTGCACCAGAGCACAAAGCAGGTCCATAAACACATGGAGGACAGAGTCTGGTGTGGATCAACTTGACTGGCCTGCACAGAGTCCTGACCTCAACCCGATAGAACTCCTTTGGGATGAATTAGGGCGGACACTGAGAGCCAGGCCTTCTGGTCCAACATCAGTGTGTGACCTCACAAATGCTCTTCCAGAAGAATGATCAAAAATTCCCATAAACACTCCTAAACCTTGTGGACAGCCTTCCCAGAAGAGTTGAAGCTGTTATAGCTGCAAAGGGTGGACCCACGTCATATTGAACCCTATGGATTAGGAATGGGATGTCACTTAAGTTCATATGCGAGTCAAGGCAGGTGAGTGAATACTTTTGGCAATATAATTTATGTTTCAAACCTTGTTGTAAACATTTGACATTACCACAATTTACCAGCTCAACAAGGTCATGTATTATTGTGAGGACAAGCTAATACCAATGTCTATGAGCTTACTAGCAGTGACTGGGGATTATTTCTGTATTTTATTTTACTTTTGATGTTTTATGTTTTATATTCCTCATGAAATATTCTATCCAGAGTGGTTATTAAAGATTAATTTGAAACTTTACTTGTTTCATTTGCAGATATTTAATCATTACAAGCAATTCATTACCTTACTTTTTGCCTTTTATTTCTTGCAGTGAGATATTTATTGGCCTTGTAGAGTGAAAATGAATTGAAGATAAGTGCTTTAGATATTTTTTTACCTGAAATTAGACCAAAACACTTGCAAAGATCTGCATTTTTCCGGTGCATTAATTATTTTTTAAGGTCTGGGAGCACTCAGAGAAAAAACACTAACAGTCTGATTGATCAACAACCACAGTCCTGACCCTAAGTACTGAAATTTCTACTCAATATCGAACCGTCAAACTCCACTTAAAGGTTGAAAATCATCAACAAAGACTGAGAGAACAGCAATAATGCTTGAAGTACTTCTTACTAAAAAGTGAAGTGTGCCTCTAACAACCAAACCAACAGAACAGACAATCATAACAGCGCTGAAGGCTCACACTGCAGGATAATTGCTTCTTTACGGTGAGATCACTCATAACAAGTAAAAGCCTGTAATTTCAAATCCTCCTCAGGTAAAAGCACAAAAGCACTGATACTAAAACGAAGCTTAGAAGCAAAGGGAAAGTGCAGAAAAATGGTCTCGTACAACTGCCTGTGCATACGTATTCCTCTGAATTAAAGGAATAGTCCAGGATTTTTAAAGTGGGGTTGGTATGAGTTAGCCTGAACATTAGCCACTGTGACTGAGATCAGCTCTGCATCTGTGCAGAAAGAGAGCTACAGTTTGCAGGCTTCGAAACAGTAAACAACCAGTGCCAATCTTCAGAAATGGGCAATTTTTGTAGAAAATATAACCAAACCCCAGGACACTTAAACAAATGGGAGTGCACCATCTGTTGTCAACAGGTCTGAATTTAAATACCTGATGATTTAAGTGCGTAAATCAGGATTTAATGACATCAAACTGGATGAAGTAAGAGTGTGAGAATTAAAGACCACTTCAGGATTTTTGAGCATCAGAACTAGCCCCATGATTCAATTTGATAACAACAATTAAGTCAACACTTCAATTTGATACTGCAACATTAAGTTTTTGGATATTTAAAAGTATGAGGTCCAAAAGTTGGGCTGATTTTCAGTTTGTAGATACACTGTTTGTAGCTTATATAATGGCATATCAAGCTACATTTTCTTTATCATGTAAGTTTAATTTAAAAAGCCATTTTGATCATTTTCCGTACATCAGTATAGGTTTTGCAGTATTGGATACGAAATTGGGATACACAATACTGGACTTTTGTCGATATCTGATATGCCGATATTTTTTTAATACATTATAAATCATACAGATACTGATATGGGTATTTTTGATCAAGAGCACAAGCTCTGTGCTGAACAAAAATGGACTTGTTTCTTCAGTGTTACACTTTATTTTTGCGAGAAATGTAAAAAAAAACAAAGAAAAACAGCTTTTAACCTTTGCAAAAACGAAACCCTTGATTTTTAAATGTACCCATGCAGTAGGGCTGAGTATTTCCAGCAACCTCACAATACCACACTGAGGCCACACTACAATATGTATTCCAATAGATGTAAATTGTGAACAATGACTATGTTTTTAACAAAATTCTTTACACGTTTTGTTTTTTGTCACAAGATAAAAAACACCAAGGATGAGTTTTAAATGATTCTACAACTTAAGAAAATTAAGCTCAGGTCCTCAGAGATTGTAGACCCAAGTCGTCTACTTTCACATGTGCCATGTTTAGCATTAGCCAAAGAGTTTTGACAACAACTGCCAAAACATTAAGGCTGTATTAATTCTGTAGAATCCATATCAATACACGTTTCCCCAAGGAGTGCGTGTTAATATTTTGCCATATCGATATTTTGAGCACAGGCCTATTCAGTGGTGAGAAGGAGAAACAGTATTATACATTTGTGTCATTTGCAATATTCCTGCTGTTACACATGTGGCCGATACATCAGCTGTAAATATCTGCAAAAATTTCAGTTTCAGCTGATAAGATACTTAACTTTTTAAGCTGATATCTGCTGATATATCAAACCCATGATATCATGCATTCCTAGAATAGCAGAGTGGTGATGGCTCCATCTGCTGCAATATACAGCCCTGGCTACTGTGCTGACTCTTTCTGCACAGATGCAGAGCTGATCTTTGCTACTGTGGCTAACACTCATGCTAATGCAATGCACCTCATTTATGCCTTTAAGTAGAATACTGCATCAATAAAAGAACTTTGAAACATGTGTTTTTGTTTGTGCGTGAACGTCAGAAGAGCAGAGTAGATGTATGTGAGTGGATTCATATTTCTTAGTCTGTCTGTACTCACTGTTCCTGTTGGTCTTTAGTTTTGACAGCAGCTTCTGAGTGGACAGCAGGTCTCCACTCTTCACCGCCTGCAGCAGGTCCTGCTCCTTCCCCATGCTCCCTCCTCCTCCTCCTCCTCCTCCTCCTCCTCCTCCTGTCCGAACCAGCTTTATTCGAGATCCCGCTGCAGCCTCAGAGCCTCTGCATGCTGAGCGCTGCAGACATGGACGCCCCCCCAGGTGAGACTCCTCTGGCGCTCAGCTGACAGCCACGCTCCTCTGATGTTCCCACGAAAGCCGCAGAGATGGAAAAACTCCTCCGTTGCCTAATTTCCTGCTCGACTTTCCTTAAGGAGCGACGATGTTTCCAGGGTCAGGAGGCTGATGGAGCTACTGTTCAGGGAGGAGGGGGCGGCCGCTGGAAAGAAATGAGAAAACCAGATCAGTGTGACGGTGGAACAAGAGCCCTCCTGTCCAAAGAGGGGAAACTGAAGGTGTCAGAGGGACGAGAGGGACTCCTGAGCTTCATATAAACAGAACAACATGGAGCCAAAACACGCTGCAAGGGTCTGACTTCAATCACATTTAATGAGTCCTAAATCCACTCTGAGTCCACTAATCAGATCCTTATCCACTAAATTCCTTATTAAATCCAATTTAAAGTTAAGACTGCTACAGGAGGGCCTTTTTTGTGCATATTTTTGGGTCCAAATGACCTTTTGGTACAAAGATTTCAGACCTGAAGTAGGCTGTCTCACTAGCAAGGCTTCAACGGCTCCAATGAACTCCTCCTGCAGCCAATTATGTCCAATAAATGTTCTTGTTTGTGTCACTAACAGGCTTATAAACTCATTTTAATTGTCAGAGAGAGTTACAGAAAGGATTCAGACAGAGATAAAGCTTTTCGGTGAAGATAAAGAAGCTTTAAAAACATGGAGCAGATGTTAAATTGACCTCTTTAAAGCCAACAGACTCCACTGACAAACCGATGATCTTAACTTCAGTTTGTTTAGATGCTTGCATGTTTATGAAAGCGATTTGGGTATAAAATTAATATTGGTGACATTAATGGTACTCTACTTGGGGTGTCCGATCCGATATCAATATCAGGCCGATATCAGCAAAAAAACCAAACATCTGATTATATGGGCCTGCATCCAAAATATCCAGCATAAGCACTCTGATACAAGCAGTCCATTCTAATTTATTTTTTAATTTATTTATTTCAGTTGTAGAATATGCTTATGTTCAAGTTAAACACAGTGGTTATTTTGTAATTTAAAAATATATATGTTTTTGTTTTATTGAATTTCTTGAGGTTACTTTTCAGGGTCTTCTGATCTATTTTTTATTTATTTTATTTAATTGTACTATATTCTTATGTTAAAGGTTAAACTTTATTAAACTCATTGGTTAATAACAGATCAGTCAGTTTTTCTCATACCTACTGTTGCTGACTACTGTTCTCTGTTTAAATAATCTCACTTGATCAAGCCTTTTCTTACAGTCCATACTACAAAATAAGTAATAATAGTATTTATGATTCACGCTGATAACATATCGGATTAATATCAGCATCAGCCAGTACTCAAGGCTGCTATAGCGGTATTGTATTGGAGGTGAAAAAGTTGTGTGGGGACACCCCTAAACTCTACTAGTACTCAATTTTTGAGTATATGTATCATTTTGGTCAACTACTCCACAAGTAGACTTGAGTAGTGAAGCAAAAAGTGTCACTAGTTAGGGATGCACGATATTGGAATTTTGCAGATATCTGATATTTCATAAAATTCAATTTCTTAAGAGTATTTAACTGTAATTGGAAGGTCAGGAGCTTTTTATCAAAATAAATTAAAGGAAATATCATAAATTTAACAAAAAAATTAGAAAAAAAACTATGAAAATGAAATGGACTGGAACAGGCGTAGGAACCGTAGCTTTCGTGCCTTCTTTCATATTAGTGTTTGTTTCCTTGTTACTCCTCGGGACGCTCATTTCAGCTCTCTGTGTGTGTACACGCGAGCGGCCCCGCCTCCCCGTCAAAGATTGAATCACTGACAGATGCTTGCTCCACTATAAGTCCACTATAGAACCAACGCACCCAGTAGTTAAGAAAGTTGCACAGAGTGACCCATCTTCTAATCCAGCCTGTTTGGTAGAAAGAGCAACATATCAAGGCCGGCAAACTTACTGAGGACAATTTTATTTATCGTGCGGTTAATTGATTAATTGATTATCGTGACAGGCCTAATCATAGAATCGCAATTTAAATTGAATCGGCACCTAAAAAAAACGTAAAAAAATTGAATTGGGAGAAAAGCGTCTCGTCTCAGTCCTACCAGCAAAACTAGTGAGATATTCGAAAATAACCGTGAATTGACAACATTTTCAGGGAATGTTGATCAGGGATTAGATTTTGGCAGTGATCTGAATCTGGATGCAGATCCAGGACTGTGTTATGTATTTGTTTACACTGTCAGGTTGGGCAGTTTTCCTTATTTTCGCTGATAACTTAGCCGAGGTTGTGCTTTATGAATCTTCTTCTGTTACGTAGAAATCATGAAGCAGTGAAGAAAAGGACGACTGCAAACTCTGAGAAGGTTTTTTTTTGCTGAGTGTGTATGGTGGCTTTCAGATGGATATTTAAGGTTTTTTTGGTTACAAAAGAAAAGCATAGCATGTCCACAAAAAGCTCTATATCCATAGGGACTGTATCTGTAGCATAGCAACACACACAAACACAAACACACACAGAGCAGCCACCAGAACGTCCTATATTTTAGGAGGTTAAATTATTGTTTTGGTGACGCTCAACAGTAGTGATGACTGATCTGGAGTTTATGGGGAAAAAAACCTCACAGAATTTGTTTATTTGTTTGGAGAACTTTTATTTTTGTCCCTTAACTTTCAATCTGATTTATGTTTTTAACCTTTAGCAGCTTTTTCTTCCACTGCAGCCTCCCACAGCTTCCTCTCTCCCTCCATTTCACTGACATGTAGAGTAACAGACGTGCTCTGAGACCCCTGTCTTCATGTATGTTTCACATTCTACATGTATGTGTCATTCTCCCTCAGCCTCGGCCCCTTTCACAGCGTATTCCTGCAGCAGCGGCGTGACGAAGCTCCGCTGTCTTTACATCTTAAGAGAAGTTCATAACGATTCAGAGATAAAGTTATATTTGCTGTACATGTCAATGCACATCACATCATAAAGGCGCACAGCAGGACCTCTATACAAACATCCCCACTGACTTCATTGGTCTCTTACATTTGTAACAAATGCCAGCACAGAGGAGGGATCACTTCATATCTTATCTGGCTTCTGTGACTTTTAATTTAAAGAGGAAAGCTCACACTTTAGCAATTACCGATTTTTACACTATACTTACTGTTGGCATATGCCATGAAGGCAGATTTAAGAGAACAGTAATAATAATTTAAAAAAACAATAATAATTAAATGTTTTGGTCCAGTTATCCGTATCACAAGCCCTAAATCTGCCACGTAGGATTTCATCAAGAGTTGTTATTTCACAACAAAAAGCTCTCCTTAAAACAACAACATTTTTCCTCTGCACATTGTCTCATTATGGTAACATGGAAAACTATAAGGGGCACAAAAAGAAAGAAAGAAGAAAAGAAAAGGAAATCAAAGGTTGAACGTGTTCATAAGTCCATGAAAAAAATGTCTGCATTCTGCGAACTAATTAAGATTTTTTTTTTGTTGGAAGAACAAGAAAAACTACAATTAAATAAAGAAGTAAGATGGATAAGCCAAAACCCAAGATTTGATTAAGTATGTTTTGGGGGAAAAAGCCACATTTCTATGATAAAATTTTATAAAATGTTATTAAAAATTCCGATAACAAAAATAAAGTCTTACTTCTGAAATTCAAAGAAGTACTTTTGGTGAAAATAAAAATAAAAACTTTTGGATTAGGTCTAGAATTGTGAGTAGATTTTTAGATTTAATCGTGTACTTTTTGGGGAATAAAATTAAAAAGTCTAAGATTAAATTGAAAAGTCTGTGGGGAAAACTCAGAATTCTAAGATTAAATTTAGAATTATGCGGAAATAAGTGAGAACTCTGAAAGAAAAGTAAGAAAATTCTGTGTTTTTATCAACTATTTTGTTGAATAAACAAGAAAAACTAAAACTAAATCAAGAAGTGAGATGGATAAGCCAAAACACAAGATTTGATTAAGTAATCATTGTCGGGAAAAACAAATTTCTACGATTAAATTTAGAAGTCTGGCAAAAAAAAAAAAGTCCCACATATAAAATTCAATTGGAAATTCTGGTTACAAAAATAAAGTCTAAATTCTGAGATGTAAGAAATGACTTTTGGTGGAAAAAAACCCCAAAAACTTTTAAAATGAATCTAGAATTCTGGGGGAAATTTCAAGATTGAATCACGTTATTTTTTAGGAAAACAAACTTAAAAGTCTAAGATTAAATTGAAAAGTCTGTGGGGAAAACTCAGAACTCCAAGATTAAATTTAGAATTATGAAAAAAAAGTGAAAACTCTGAGAGTCAAGTAAGACAATTCTGTGATTTTATTGACTACTTGTTGGAAAAACAAGAAAAACTAAAATTAAATAAAGAAGTAAGATGGATAAGCCAAAACCCAAGATTTGATTAAGTGTGTTTTGGGGGAAAAAACTAAATTTCTAGGATTAAATTTAGAAGTCTGGCAAAAAAAAAATTCCATTGAATTGACATTCAATTAAAAATACTGGTAAAAAAAAATAAAGTCTATACTCTGAGATGTAATGAAGCACTTTTGGTGGGAAAAAAACTAAAAACTTTTGGATTAGATCTAGAATTCTGGGGGAAATTTTGAGATTGAATCATGAACTTTTTGGGGAAAAAAATGTAAAAAGTCTAAGATTAAATTGACAAGTCTTCGGGGAAAAATCAGAACTTTAAGATTAAATCTAGAATTCTGAAAAAAATGTGAGAACTCTCGAAGTCAAATAAGAAAATTCTGTGATTCTAATGACGAATTTGTTGGAAAAACAAGAAAAACTAAAATGAAAGAAAGAAGATGGATAAGCCAGAACACAAGATTTGATTAAGTGTGTTTTTGGGGAAAAAACTAAATTTCTAGGATTAAACTTAGAAGCCTGGCAAAAAAAGTCCCACATATGACGTTCAATTAGAAATTCTGGTAACAGAAATAAAGTCTATATTCTGAAATGTAATTAAGTACTTCTGGTGGGAATTTTTTTAAAAAACTTTTGGATTAGATCTAGAATTGTGAGGGAAATTTTGAGATTGAATCATTAATTTTTTGGAAAAAAATTATGTCTAAGATTAAATTGAGAATTATGAGAAAAAAAGCAAGAACTCTGAAATTAAAGTTAGAAATATGAGGGAAAAAAGCAAGATTTGTAAAATTTAATCACTTTATCTCAGAATTATGACTCTAATCTTATAATTCTCACTTAAATAACAGAATTATGAATTTTTCACAGTCATGAAAAGAGTTTAGTCTAAAAAAAACTGTATAAAAAATCTTTGCAGTGGTCCTGATGCTCTTTTGTACAATAATAATCAGGGATGGTGATCACTGCTTTACTGTATATGAGCCATGTCATGATATTGTTGATCAACGTCTTGCAGTAACATTATTTTCCAGTTTAAAGTTGAATTTTAAGCCTTTTTTAAAGACAAACTTTGACTCCAGACTCGGTCCTTCACTGCAGTAAAGCTGGACGTCATTATAAATCTCACTTTGCCTCCTTTGGTGTCATAAAATCTAAACAAATATCACGACCATGACATGAACTGCTGCTCTGAGCCAACACCAAACTCTCTCCGGGTGGATTAACGTCACCGTGTTTTACTGCCTTGGCTGCGACGGCGGTTTGCACACCTGTAACCTCTCACAGGTGAGCTGCGGGCAGGTTGACCACAGAGATCATGTGTTAAGCTGCTGTGAGCTCCGAGGTCGATTTAATTACAGGTCACCAACCTTCAAACACAAACTGCTCATGAGGGAGACACTTGTGGTTTTTCTCTGCTGAGCAAACACCAGCGGGACACAGACTCCTCAGAGAGCTTTCAAACTGACTCAGAGTGTCCCCGTCAGGAACTTCTCCTGGATTTAAGGATGATATCCGACAAATTAAGACTTAATAAACACAGGGAAACCTGCTTATTCATATCTATGCATGTTTATTCAGTGCTACTTTTGTTTACAAATCATAGTTTTGATCAACAACATTTTTGCCCTGATGAACTACCTAATAAAAACAAGAGCACGTGGACAAAAACTGACATTTTAATCAACAGATAAAAACTAGAACAAAATGTTTAATCCAGTCAGACCTAAGTTGGTCATGTAAAAATGAGGAACAACAAGTAATGCGTTACAGTAACGTAACTACTTTTTTGGATAAAAAGTAAAGTAACGCACAACTCCTGAAAATTTGGTAACGAGACGCAGTTTCTTTTTTGATGCGGTACGACGTTACTTTTCCCACAGACAGATCTAACACTGAAGCTGCCTTCTCAGCTGCCCGCATAAACACAAGCAGCGTTGCCAAGTTCGCTCTTTATAACCTTCGAAGGGCCACAAATATCGTGTGTCACGGTCCCGGGCAATTTTTTGGGCTTGTTTCTAAGCGTTAAGTTTCTTCTTGGGGCTCTTCAGTCTGTGTCCCCCTGGTTATCTTCCAGCTCCTAACAATAAAGCAAAACACGACTGAGGTGGGCAGTTTGTCCACTTCCTCGTTTCCTGGTTATCATGCACACCTCCAAACACACTCATGTGCCAGAGCCAAAGTTGCCAGGTCTGCTTATAACAAGCGGCGTTCTTTTTTGAATAAGATCCTTGGCACTGTGACACTGAAATGCAATGTAGACGAAAATGAACTTTTTATAGATTTTTCCTTCCATGTAAAGTAAAATAGGTGTAAACGTAATCATTATTTGGTTTGTTTGTCCATCTTTCTTGTGAGCAAGACAACTCAAAACTGTATTTAGATTTAATTTTCAACAAATTTTGGTCATGGCACAAGGGAGAAGTGATTGGATTTTGGTGGTGATCTGGATTCAGGTGCAGATCCAAGAATCCTTTTTAAAGGAGACATATGCTGATGCATGATTTAATACTTACATATAATAGAATAAATTTGAAAACAAGACCTTACACCCCCTTAATTTTCAAAAAATGAAATATTGTATTTTTTCTGATATCCTAGAACGAGATTTGATGCCTCTGAAAATAGGACATTGCGAGATGTCCGCGAGATTTAAATCGTCGTGACGACACGAGGTACCTTTCTTTTTACTGGAGTAATCTGATAAAACACTTCCTCCTCTGTGATGTCCGTTAGCCACAAAACCGTCACCGAGGAACACATCCACCAGCAGGGGTATATAGGTCCCTAGCTCACACTCACTCATTACCAGCTCTGGCCTGTAGGGGGACTCAATACTCAGTCGCTGCTTTGAGCCTGCCGGAAAATTCAGTAGAAGAAGAAGGACAGGCTGGCTCAAGCTCTGATAGAACTGACCAATCAGAGCACAAAGGGCTGTGACGTTGCGAGGTAACTTAAGGTCATCCTCAGATCCGAGTGTTTCAACGAGAGCTTGATAATGGCCTAAAATGAGGATTTTGAGAACGCTATTGTGGGGCAATGAAGGAACTAAATGACTCGTACTGAGGGCAGAAATGCTTTACAGGCATCCTAGTCTGGCATAGTGAAAAGGAGAAACAAGCATGATATGTCCTCTTTAAAGAGGTTAGCATTGAGGGCCACACAGTGGTGCAGCAGGTAGTGCACGTGCCTCACAGCAAGAAGGTTCCCGGTTCAATCACCGGGTCGGACCAAGGCCTTTCTGTGTGAGGTTTGCATGTTCGTCCCGGGCATGCGTGGGTTCCCTCCGGGCACTCTGGCTTCCTCCCACAGACTAAGAACATGCTCATTAGGTTAAAGCTATGGTCTACGATTTGGAAGCTTTGTACATATTAATAACACCGTTTATAAGGCTGTTATGGTCCTATGGTCCTATCTACACAGTATAAAGACCAAAAAGAACGAAAAAAATCCATTCAGTATATCCGCTGAAAAGCTGCATATTAGCTGACCAATCAAACCTAAGAACCTGCGACTATTAATTGGTCCGTGAGTCCATCCAATCCCCTGTCTCTCTCACTACGCATCGTCATGCGTAGTGCGTCATGGTCCCGTCTCCTCCCCTCTACCTCCGGTGAGCAGCTAGCAGCGTTAGCTACTGAACTATCATGGAGCCGGAAAAGCCTAGCGCCGAGACCGAAGCCGCCTCCCTCTCCCGCGGGGCCCAACGGAGCTCTGCCCGCGGGTTGAGGCCTGTTAGCAGGCTAACGGCTAACGGCTAACGGCTAACGAATAGCCTCAGCCGGCCGTCAGACCTTCAGCATCGACCGTTTCGCCCCTGGTTGATCAGGTAATGGCTTTGTTTACTACAGTGGGAGATGTCTGCTGAATAACTCTGGTTAGTTTGTGCCTGCACGGGCTAATAACTTGTAGGGGAGCGGGTTAGCCTGTTAGCCGCTAATCGTTAGCACTGTAAGCTGAGCTGGGGAGGACAGGCTGAGAAAGACAAATCCTCCCCCACACTCGGCTCCGCTCTGGCGGCGCCAGACCCGCATTGCCGCCGGTCCAATTGAAATGGCTACTGCTGTGTGGTATAAGGGGGATGTCTGTCGTGTTTGATACTTTCAGTTGAGCTGAGCTGTTTTTGATTGAGTTTGCTGATGATAAAGCTCAGTCCGAGGGGGCTATATGAGGCGACACGAGCTGGGGGCGGGATCTTGGAACACGGGGGGGAGAGGTGAGGGAAGGGGGGGCAGGCTGCGGTTTCAAATCGTAGACCACAGCTTTAAGTGGTGACTCTAAATTGCCCTTAGGTTTGAGTGTGAATGTGAATGGTTGTCTGTCTCTCTATGTTGGCCTGCAATTGGCTGGCGACTGGTTCAGGGTGTACCCCGCCTCTCGCCCAATGACAGCTGGGATAGGCTCCAGCTCCACCCTGACCCCAAAAGGGACAAAGGGGTATAGAAAATGAATGAATGAATGAAAGATTTCTCTTTTTAAGAAGTAATATATCACATTAGTAAAGGAAATAGATGGGGGTTGCTTATTTTGGGCTTGTTTTTACAACCTGTAAGCATTGGGCAGGAGCTCTCATTCCACAGGGGATGTGACATTTTATAAAATAAACAGCACAAAAGAAATAACTGTTATGTTCACTGTAATAGAACTTGTTGTAGGCCTTCACATTTAGGAACAGATATGGGGTTCTGTGCAATGTCGAAAACTGTAAAAGTATCGTGAAAAGTTACTTTAATAGAGGGTAACTAAGTAAAGTAACGAGTTACTTTTTTAAAAAGTAACATGTAACGAGCAAACACTACTTTTTAAAAGGACCTTCCCCATCACTGTTTGTTTTGGCATAGCATAAATAATCATCCATTAATCGAAATCGAGGTAAGAGCTTCAATTAATCATGATACTGAGATTAGGTAATATCGCCCTGCCCTACAAATGGACGATGTTTACATTTCAACTACAAGAAAGAGACTGAATTAATGGGGAAAAAGGCCACAGTAATATAACTGTTGTGGAGTCAAGGCAGTTATGAACCCTTTCTGTATTTGTTGTTTATTTTTGTTGTTTTGTCTTCTGAAAAAAAACAACAAAACAATAAAAACAAAGTGTTAATTAAAAAAATTCTTCATTGTTTTTGTGCGTTTTTTTTCCACATTTTTAAACCAGAGCAGAAAAAAAACCTTCATCCAGTCTCACCCCTAAATGGACTGGTCTGCTTCCCTCAGGGCTCCGGGATAGAGACACTTTCACGATGCCCTGACTTTACTTCAACTTCAGCTACTTAAACTCTTCCAGCCCAGTGGCCCGGCTCAGCTCACAGATAACGGAGCGAGAGCTTAAGTCTCAGGGCTCCGGAGTCCTGCTGATAGATACTGTCCGGACCCTCTGGACGAAAACCCGAATGTGGCTGCAGCACCTGGACTCAGGAACAGAGGAGAGGGTCTAACGGGGGGAGTCCAGAGGTCTGGCCCCTGCTCTGGTGTCCTGGTTGGAGCGTTACATAAGCAGGCAGCACAGGGCGTACGCAGAGCTGTCAGTCCCATTTACAGCCATCACCTCCCTCTCTTTCTTCCTCCTCCCTCGGGGCGTTTTGTGTTCTCGCTGCATTCATGACACAGGGAACAATAACTCCAACATTTTCACTGTGACACAGCAGGGGCTCCAGTCTCAGAGAAGTGGGCCCAAGTGAACATGAATAAGTCAGTTTATGGCCCACAAACGAGAATCACTCGGTTTGAAGTGAAGCTAAGGATGATCCAGCTGACGGAAAGTCACTGAGTTTTGATTTTAGCTGCAATTCTGTCCTAAAATAAACCACAAAAACAAAATGATAAAGAGTAAACGACATCTGTGCAGCATGCAGGGGCTTTGAGGTTGGAACCTGGAGTTAAGCTTTTTTTTGTAGTTTTTTAGTCCCAATACAATTTTTTTCTCCTCCGATACGATACTGATATTGCAGCCTTGAGTTTTGGTTAATACCGATATCGATCCGATACGATATCAGCAGGAATCAAACAGACTTTTATGACTTATTTTTTGGGCTGGGTTTAAAAAATCAATTTAATCGATTTTAATCGATTTTCCTTTAACTGGTTCATAATCGATTCATAAAATCCAAAGATCGATCTTTTAACTTGGGTAGTTTTTTCTTCATTGACGTGCAGAGAAGCAGCCTGTGGTATCAATTCAGCTAGTATTGCGTGATCTGCGTTTAGCGTTGCTTTCCACTAAACAAAGTCTCGTGAGATGTTACTGCAAGTAATCAAACAAACACGGCAGAAGCATATAGCACTATATGGGCACCGCCGGCGAGTTTAAAGGCTGACATATGGACGTATTTCGGATTTTACAAGCATGAGGGAAAAGATGAGTTGGACAGAAAACAAGTAATATGCAGAATACACATTAATGTATATAATTAATATCAGATTAATGTGACTGCTTTGGGTTCATTTCTTAATGTAAAAACAATTTTAATAATGCACCAGGTCAAAAGGCACTTTTTAAGTTTACAGTATTATTTTAACTGAGATATCCCAGACTGAATAAATATCTTATTGTATCGTGAATCGAATTGATTTGAGACCTGGTAATATCGAATCGAATCGATCCAGATGAATAAATACCCAGCCCTACTTAGTTTGTAGCATGGTCTGTAAGAAAAGGCTTGATCAGGTGAGATTACTCAAACAGAGAACAGTAGTCAGCAATAGTAGCTATGAGAAAAACTGACCCATTTGTTATGCACCAATGGGTTCAATAAATTTAACCTAAGCATAAGAATATAGCACAATAAAATAAAATAAATGAAAAATAAATTCGAAGACCCTAAAAAGTAACCTCAAGAATTCCAGTAAAACAAAACCATATATTTTTAAACTGCAAAATAACCACTGTGTTTAAACCCTTTGACTTCCAAACTAAAAAAATACATTTGCAACAAATTACTTTGTTGTGTTGGGTTGTGTTTCTGCCTCTTCATTTAGCAACATTCAAGGCTTTATTTTCCAGATTATCTTATCAGGAAGCAGCTATTAGCCCTTTTCCATTAGCCCTACTCTACTCTACTCCACTCTACTGGCCTTGTGCTGCTTTTCCATTAGCCCCAGTCGCCTGCCCAACGGGGTGCAGTGTCGCTGTAAACAGCTGAGCGGCATAGCGGTGACGTCATTTTGAGCGTGACACAACAATCTGTGGCTTTTTGTCACAAACCGAGTAAAAAAGGAAAGCAGAAGAAGGCTGCAGGTGGTAAGGAGAAATACCCCTTGAGAAGCACAGGAGAGTTTTGGAAGCTATACAACAGAATGAAGCCGAGGACGAGAGCAATCCAGCTGCAAAGAAAAGACGTATGAGGATAAGCTAACGGTAGCTACCGCTAGCATGCAAGGTCGTCGCGCTCATGACTCATCGATGACGACATTGTCTGACCAATCAGTAGCCGGCAGTCGGTGACGTCATCTTTCAGTATCGACTCAGCTCGCTTGGAACCAGAGCGAAGTAGGTACCAAAACTAGCTTGTTTTAGGAGGTACCAGGCCAGTGGAAACACGCTGCAAATCGAGTAGAGCCGAGTAGAGTAGGGCCAAGGCGTGCTGGTGGAAAAGGGCCATATGTTGGTCAGCTGGTTGGTTGACTTGCCTGTTGAGGGTTACCTTGGGCGTGAATGGATTTCTTTAATCTAGGAAACAAAATTTTTGTTTTTTTCGTATGAAAACCTCACATATTAATATCTGATATTTAGTGGTTGAGTCGGTTTTCTGAGGAAGCATAGATACACTTTTTATTGTCCCATTTATTTCCTTCATCTAAACCATGATTGTAACAAGGTATGTAAATAAGTTGTTGGTGTTCCCACTCACTGAAGGTTGTGCAGTAGACACTTTTTGTAGAAAAATAAGCCACAATTCAGACACTTCTGGACCCCGTCAGTAGAGGGAATTGATAAGGGAATTGATCAGCACAAAGACTCATGATATCCATTCTTTAAAGGACCTGTAAATGATTCTCAACTGGAATTGGTTTTCGATTCCCATCCCTACCATAAATATCTGCAAAAATTTTAATATTGGTCAATACCAACACTTAACTTTTTAGGCTAATATTGGCCGACACTGATATCAAACTTTTAATACCATGCATCCCTAACATAAAACATAAGAATATAGAATAAACATCAATTTTCACATCAGGATATCAACTTCCTTCACCACCTGCTGCACCCCACCCATTACAAGGTCATTCAACTAGAAAAAAAATAAATAAATAATATAAAATAGCCATAAGTAAATAAATAACCCATATATCCTCCAACTCCTGGGAGAAATCTACAGATGTATATGCTTCAAAAAAGTAAATGAACTGACTTAATCACCTTTAAGTGAAAGCCTGAGTGTCTTAAGGAGAAAGTGAAGAGGGGTGGGTGTGAGCTTTTAAAGTTCTGCTCTAATTGTTGGACGAATCAGAATGATTCTTTCAGAGCACATCACATTTAAAGCACTTTTCACACACTAGTATTAAAGGTTGCCACATGAAGTGTGCATCAGTTTTTGCCATGGATGCATGACATTATCATCACAATATCAGATAATAGTGCAAAAAGCTAAATATAGGTAGCTCAATTTCTGCTTAAATAAGTGTATATTGGTCTCATATCTCTTGTATCTGATGAAATATCTTTGTAATGTAGGTCTGGGCGATATGGCCTAAAAATAAAATCCCCTTATTCTTTTTCCACAACCATCAATTCATTAGCAATTTTTGCAGAAAAAAACTCCTAGTGACACAAAAATGACATAAATCAAGCACTTCCTTTATGTTGTCAAAATATTTTCCCAAACCAAACATAATTTCTTTGTTAAAGTTAAAGTGTGTGTCCTAAAATGTTAAGTAGTTCAAACAGACAGGTTAGTCTACATGAACACTAAAAGCTGAGCTAATTTCACAAACTTTTTACATGAAATTCTCTGTTCAAGAATAAATGTGTTTATGGACTTCGAGTCTGGCAATAAAGTATCTAAAGTATCTATCTATCTAAATCTCATTTAAAAAACAAATACAAGCCGATAAAAGTGCTTGTGCAAAGCCTGACAGAGGCCTACTGTTACGAAAACTGTAAAAAATTTCAAACAGTAACAATTTACAACTGGACTAAGGCAAGAAAAAAATCTCTGCCTAATTTAGCGATATCTTCACATATTTTATAATAATTACATTAAACTCCTGAACACATTGTCTTTCTCAGCTGACATTGCCTCTATTAAGAGTGCATGATATTGGATAATAAGGTCAAAATATAAGCTAAAATGTTAATATCTTCCAACACAGATAATCAACTTTTAAGGCAAATATCTGCAGATACCAATACTGGTTGGACAATATTGTGCATCCCTACCTTTATAAATATAATGTCATTAATCTATTTAAAAGTTTTCATGAATGCCTTTGAAATATGCTTTTGTACTTTTTGTTGTTCTTTATTTAACCTTAACTATTCTTGTATAACATTATGCCTTCTTCATGTTCATGTACATATGTGATGTATCTATGAGTGAAGAGAAACGATTTTTCTGTTTGTCCTATCAATATGGTAGAAATTGAAAATAAAAATTAATTTTGACTTTGAATACATATATTTCTTGATGACTTATGAGAATTATATGTCCCTTTTTACTCATAGTCATGATTTTAAATGCTACCAATGGCATAATGTTTATTTACATCTATAAAGCAATAACAGTGCTCTAAAAGACAGGTTCACATGCCTTACTTCTACCGGACCTTGTTTAAAAAAACACTAATTTTGCTTTAATTCGCTCAGAAACCACACAAAGACCACTATTTAGAAGTATATCATGATTTCTACGATTTGTGAGTTGCTTAAGTCTAATCCGGCTGTTCTTGATAGATTTTAAAGTCCTTTCTAAACCCGCCACATGGATAATCCTGAATCAAAGTGTGCGCTAACGTGGGTAAGGCAGCACTGTTTGACGGATTTAAACATGAAATTGCTTAAAATATAGGGCTCCTTTGTTGTAAAGATGGAAGCCGAATTAGCTAAAGGATTATGAAATGCACAGGAAAGTAGATTTTGCTGAGTATGTTTATGTTTCACCGCTTATTTGTCGGGCGGTAATGATGCGTAAAGGCATTTCACAGTGCGGTTCTCACTGCACCAGAGAAAGTGGCATTTTCACGGCAGGAGTCCGGCATGTAAACACACCGTCACCTCCACCAGCGCCGACCTTTGTACCAGAAGTTAGAGCTCTTGGAAAAACTCTTTTCACACCTTTATAACTTTACATAAATAAATATACCAGCTTATAAGACCTACCTGCAATAGTCTGGTATGTCAGCAACTTCCCAGTCCGGGACACGGAGGTGGTTAGTGGGAAAACTCCGTGTGGAGGCTGCGAGTATTCCTGTGATATTCCCGAAAAAGTCAAGGTCCTTGGAGTTTTTGTATTCCAGGAGAGTTCCGGTCCAAAAGTTAAAGACTGAGGCGTATTCCAAACCAAGAATCTTCACAAAGAAGTGTTTACTTGTAAAACTTTGGTACTTTTATTGAACGTCACTGTTTGACGTCCCTTTCGGTTTTCCCTCCTCGCCCTGAATGCCTCATTCTCTCCGCTGGATTCTGGAACGTGGACGAGACGTCAAGCTACTGACGTTAACGGGCGGGACTTCCGGTCAAACCTTTCAAAGTAAAACATAAAAAAAACAAAGATTTTGAAATCAAAATCAACCTCTATTCAATAAATTACATTTCAACTGATAGATATATATTTTTAAATATTCTCTCATTTTGAATTTGGCCACTGTGTTACATTACCTTTCCTTTTAACAACATTCAATAAGCATTTGGGATGCTACTGTCGAAGTTTTTTGGTAGACTTATTTCACATTCTTGCTTTATCAACAACTTCTGTCACTCATCAGCCCAGGGTCCCCTTATACCCCCACTGTGTAGAGACAATATGACAGAGGGATGGCAGCATATGTGCTTCAAATCCTGTATGCGTTTTCCAGCATTAATGGTGCTTACAGATGTGCAAGTTACCCATGTCACAGGCACTAACACACCCCATACGGTCACAGATAAGCTTTGCTATGATACCAGCAGACTTTACCACTTTGCGTCAAATCCATCTCAGATGGACTTCTTCAGTTGTAGTGGAGTTTATAGATTAAGTTCATTTTATGTTTATTAATTTAATTTAGTTTATATTTATTAAAGTATTATTTAGAGTATTTCCTCAAGGGATTAATAAAGTACTATCTAATCTAATCTTATCTCATTTGGAGTACTGTAAAATGAGGTTTGTAGCTGTTAGAATCACCAAAGATTTGTTTAGTTCATCTTACTGTTTCTGGATATTTATTTCACTGTCTGGTATTATCAGAAAATATTTATTTTATTTTGATTTAACTGTTTTTTAAATTAGAATTGCTCAGCATTCTGATAAACACGTGATCATTTTTCAAACTTGAAATTTAGAAAGTAAATTAACTTCCCAGAAAATACAGCAATGGAAATCACTACTCCTGCTCTTATTTTGAAGATCTTTACTCCTTTTCCGTTTGGTGCAGAATGTCTTTTGGTAACTTCATAAAATACTTCGTACTATGCTCGTATTTTCTCTGGTCAGGCAAAGAAAGGGGGCGTTTGTGGTCGTTATGTTTAATTTTACAAAATCAAGGCTTTATTCTAATCTCACATGCACAAATGTTTATAAGAGGAGAAAAGGGTCTGTTTTCTATCAAGTTTGAAAAATAGAATAAAATAAATTTAGCCCCTTCACCTGAAGAAAACAACAACTAATTGTAAGTTTAACATTGGCAGGATCATTATTGTTTTGGGGCATTTATAAACCATTAATATTAACCAATATTATCATTTTCTATTAGGGTAAATAACTATGTTCTTTTTACCTTTTTCCACTCTAATTTCAGATGTACCCAAACATTTATATTTTTAAAGCTTCTTGTCAAATTATCCACTTACATATTTGGTTGTTGGCATGCCTATAAACCCTTCAGTTTCAGCCCTGCTTCAAACAGGCTAGTTTTATTTCAAATCTTCAAAAGCTATGTCTGACCAATTCCCTCTCAGGAAATGGATCTAATCTCTGCTTTTCCGCTCTGTGCTCTAACGTTTACTGTGGCTGCACTGATATACCCTGACATCTCACTCCCACTAAATCAAAACATTGCAATATTTTGAAGTGTGATAGTTTCAACATTTGACTGTTAGTATAGATATTTTATTTACATATAATTCATTTAAGTTTGGTAAGTTTTGTGTTTTAGTGTGAAGTAACCATTAATCCATTTTATTTTATGCCTCTCTGTAACATTTATTGCTATCGCTGCCATGGAGATTATTATTAATTGCTGGTGTTCACCTGTTTACTTGTCTTTGTGTGAGAAAACTAAAAAACTTAACAAATTCAGATACATATTTCAGGGAGTTTTGGTCATAACACAAGGAAGAGGTGATTTTGTCATAATGGTGGTGATTTAAATCTGGAGCTCTGAATTATTTGTTAGGGTATGTCAACAGATTTCCACATTTTCAGTTATAACTTTGCTGAAAATGTCAGAAAACTGTCAGAAATTAGGAAAATTAATGGAGATTTATGTAACACAGGTCCATGTAAACCACAGTTGAGTTTTGATCAGGGTCACTCCTTGTTAAATTATGTTTGTTCCAAAAAAAAGTTTTTTTATTTTGTAAAAATATTACACCTGGAGGAGGTGGCATATACCTTTGTGATGTCACTATGGGAGGGATTTTGAGACAGACTGTTTGAGCACACATTTTCTGAAAGGTTGAGAGTGCAACAGAAGGAGAGAAGGAATTTTTTCCTAATTTTTGTTTTTTTTAGAGAGGAAATTGACATCTTTTGTAAAACTCAAACCATCAGAAAGTTTATTTTACTTAATATGTGACCTTTGAAGATGACCGTTTTCACAATAACAGCCAGAAACGTTTATGAAATCAATTATAATTTGCGGCAAATTACTTTATTCATTGTGTTAGTATTTACCTGAACACTTATATTACATTTTTTTGTTATTAAACTATTAAGTGTACACACATGAGCCAGTGGTTTTACATTCAATTGTTTCATAAATCACCAAGGGTCTTTTTCACAACTGGCTTTCAAATTTAACAATTACTTACCACTTTTAGCTATTTTTGTAAGCTTACAGTTTATATTACATGTGGATGGATACTAATATTAACGACAAGTAAGTCCATTTAACTAAATACTCTTTATCATTAGACTTGAATCATAGTTTTCAAACTATTCAGTTAAAACATATTTAGGTCAGGACATAAAAATAATCGAGAAATCTCCTTACATTATATAATAAATCTAATAAATCTCAAGCCCAATTTAAGGTGCTGGTAAATTAATATGGTTTAGAAGTGGCTGCTCAGTTTATTAACTACATTCATGTGATAATTTGACCATAATTAGAGTTAGTTTCAGTTCTAAAGAAAAGCTTAAAAATAGTATAAAATATAACAAACTAACCAGTGGGGCTGGACGATTATGGTAAAAATAAGAATCCCGATTATTTTAAGTGATATTGAAATCACAACTAATATACACAATTATTCATTTATTTAAAAACTTCAGTGTTGATTTAAACACAACTTTAAAGAAGCAGCGAGCAGCACAAACAGTATTATTGATCCACATAAGTCACACACACTCGCTGTGGCTGCATGTGGAACACAGAAGTGCTATGAAGCGCAGGAACTTGCACACACGGCACTCCACACTGTGTGGCATATTAATCGTTTTTCTTCGATTATAATGTTTTTATGATTGTCAGATGGCAAAATTGAAATCATGATCAAAATCCGATTAATTGTCCAGCCCTACTAACCAGTAACCTTTTTTAAATAATCTGTTTGAGTAGAGTTTTAAAAAAGGGAATTTATCATTGGTCTGTCATGATCAATGCAACTTTCTTACTTTTACAGGTTTTGCTGCCACCTGCTGGACGAGTTTGGTGCTACAGGGCAGTCAGAAAGGGGCCCTCATCCTGCCTCATTTTTTATTACATTATTGAAAACATTTGGATCAATATAATCAAAGATTTCACGTTAAAAAAACATCCCAACGTAGGCAAAGCCAGCCTCAGAAATCTCTTTATTGTGAAACAAACTCAACCAGCATCAGTCAAACTTCTTCCGTCGCCATGGTGATGATCATCATGAGCACGCTGTGGTTTCCCGGTAGTCTGGATCCGGCCAGCTCGGCCTCATCAGCATCAAACGAGTCCAGTCGAACTTCAACACACTTCAGCTTCCACCTGTGGAGTAACGCTTCAATCGACCAATCAGCACTGACATACAGACAGAGGAAAATACACAGACATGTTTAGTTACAGTTAAAATACACAGACATGTTCAGTTACAGTTAAAATACACAGACATGTTTAGTTACAGTTAAAATACACAGACATGTTTAGTTACAGTTAAAATACACAGACATGTTCAGTTACAGTTAAAATACACAGACAGGTTCAGTTACAGTTCAAATACACAGACATGTTCAGTTATAGTTCAAATACACAGACATGTTCAGTTACAGTTAAAATACACAGACAGGTTCAGTTACAGTTCAAATACACAGACATGTTCAGTTACAGTTAAAATACACAGACATGTTCAGTTACAGTTAAAATACACAGACAGGTTCAGTTACAGTTAAAATACACAGACAGGTTCAGTTACAGTTCAAATACACAGACATGTTCAGTTATAGTTCAAATACACAGACATGTTCAGCTTTGGTGTTGCAGTTAGTTTCCTGACAATATTCCTGTCAACCTGTACTTGTCGGCAGACTGTGGGACTCTTTGCGGCTTCCTCGCTTGGGGAAGGAGCAGGTGCCGGTAGCCAGTAGCCTTATTTCATTTCATTTCATTTTCTTTCATTATCAAATTTAAAACTAATTTAATTTGATTTAATTTTAGTTTAGTTTAATTTATTAAATTTTTTCTATTTGATTTTACTTTATTTTGTTTTGTTTTTTTTATTTTAATTTTATTTATTTTAATATAATTTAATTTTAATTTATTTTATTTCATATTTTGCTTTACTTTATTGTATTGTATTGTATTGTTTCATTTCATTTTATTATTTAATTTTATTTCATTTAATGTTATTCTATTTCATTTTTTAATTTTTATTTTATTTATTTTAATTTTATTTTATTTTGTTTTATATTATTTTATTTTTTATTTTAATTTTATTTATTTCATTTTATTTTATTTTTATTTTACTTTATTTTATTTTACTTCATTGTGTTGAATTGTATTGTATTTTTTCAATTCATTTTATTATTTTGACATTTTATTTCATTTCATTTTATTCATTATTTTATTTTATTTTAATTAATGTATTTGTTTGTTGGTTTTACTTTACTTCATTTAATGTTATTCTGATTTATTCTGTTTTGTTTATATTTTTTTATTTCTATTTTTGTTCACACTGATCTTTATGTATCTTTGTTTCTACTTGATATAACTGCCATTGGAATTGGAATTTCCCTTAGGAGTATTCCAAAAGGACAAATAAAGTACTATATAATTTAATCTAATCCAATGCAATCTCATCTAATATTTGGTTAAAAAAAATAAATAATACAATTTTAAAAATTGGGCAATAAGGTGTATGTTTTGTTGCACTGGTTACAACATAAAAATTGACACTCGTCTTTGTACTTTTCTAATTTGAAGCTTTAAAATAATTCTGAATTCATGTTTTTAAGTCTTTTTTACTTTTCAAAAAAGACAGCAGAACAACACTGAACAACAATAACAAATTAAGACAGTCAGGGACAAAAATAACATCCTATAACCCAATCCCTGAATCCTGGGTTTTCAACAAACATTCAACCAGACAATCAAATAAAATGCAAAATTCATGTTGTGATGTTAAGAAAATAACTCCATACTTCACCTTCTCACTTGATATGTGGTCCAGAACTGAGCGGTGGGGTTTTTTCTCAGCAGAAAAGCAACTGTAAAAATGACGTCTTCAAAATCTGCAGAAGGGGGGGAAAAAAAGCTAATTTAGAGATTTCAACTCATGCAAAGACAAAATTCCTGGAGCTGCTAAATCAACCACCAATGTGTCACCATTATGTTCAGAGATCCTGTAATGAAAAATGTAAATGCAACGAATTATAGAAAATACTTTCTGTGAAAGCAATGCTGACTCACAAGGCACTTTAAGTTTATTGGTGAAAGTACCTCAATGAAAACAGTTTACATTTCAGTTGTGTATTTTCCACAATAGTGATAGCTTTGTTAAACCAAAGACAAACAACAAACAAAAAACATAACAGAACACTCACAGTTACCGACATCCTTAGTCAAAACAATTTACATATCAGTGATTTCTTAGATAACTTTCATTGTGTCGTAAATTGTCTATTCTCCCCAATTTTCCAAGAAAACATCCTCCTTCAGTCTAAAATGATGGGTCAAGTTTAGGGCTGAACGATTTGAGAAAATAATCTAATTGCGATTTTTTCCCCTATATTGCGATTTACTCTGCGATTGTTTTAATGTTCCTCATCTTATGTATTCTTAAACAAACATAAGCAGTAGATCTTTTTATAGTAAAACCAATATGACAGAGGAGAAGTGAAGAACAGAAGCAAAATAGGTATGAAATTGCAAAAAAAAAGATGTGGGGAAAAATTGGCAAAAAATCCAAGTGGGTTAGGAAAATTGACTATGGCAGCAAAATTGGGAAATTAAATTTGAAATAAAATTTAAAAAAACATGTAAAAATTCCAAATATGGTTCTGACTGTGGCCAAAAAAAGATGAATGGGGGCAAAATAGGCATAAAGTTGTAAAAAAGGCAAAAAATGGCCCAAAGGTGCAGAAAAAGTGTACGAATAGAGGTAAAAAAAAAAAAAAAAATAGGCATGAAATTACAAAAAACTACATCACAATGCCAAAATGTTCAACACATTTTGGGCTAAAAATATTGAACCTTCTGCGATTTGAAAATTGCAACAAGCCATATTGCGACTTTATCTAACTGTTCAGCCCTAGTCGAGTTGATCATTTGTTATTTATTTTCATTGTTTCAGAGTTTTTAGCACAAGTTTGTTTCCGAATGTTTCACATTTTGCAAGTTCTAGCATCACCGTGTACCGCTGATTGTGTGTGAGACATGTGTGAATTAAATATTTATCTTCTTATCACTTTGTTGCATCATATCTTAACAGTGCAGTGGAAGAGCAGTTCCAGATAACATGATTTTACTTTTAATTTCCTGTATTATGAAGATGTTAACGTTTTTATTAAAAGTGTAGGTTTTCATATTTTTTAGGATGTGACCTCTCTTATTTAAGAGAAAATAAAAGGTAAATATTCAGTCAGTCCTCTGTTTGAACTTGTTTTTCCTTAAAAGAGCCACCTTTTAATTAGCCAGCTGTTTTCTGAAGATGTAACTTTTTTACTTGATGTGTAGGCCTTTAATTCTTGGCTGGGACCTTTTTTTAATTTAAGAGAAAAAATGGTTATTTGGCTCTGTTTGCACTTTTTTATTTATTTAATTTTAGGTTTTCTGTTCTCAATTTGGAATAAAGGCCTTAAATTAATTCTCCTAGGACTATTTTTTATGGTAAAGGCGCTAGCTGTGCACTCAATAAAACATCCTGCATTAAAAAATTGTCAATAAATATTGTTGAAACCATAAAAATGTGGACATATGGGGAGGCTATAAGACACAAACTGGACTCCGGTTTGGACCTTTTATTGGAGGAAATTTGATCAACTGGACCTCAGTGACTTTTAATTGAAAACCCCTGCTCCAATCAGTCCGTTCATCAACACCTACTTGAGGATGTACTTGTCTGGTTTAAAGGGATAGTCACGTTTTTTGAAGTGGGGTTGTATGAGCGTACTCTTAAACTGTGGTATTACTTTTTGATTTGAGTTCTTGTGGGCAGAGAAAATACCCTTTGTATTTGGTACGGTACTTTCCTGTTAGCGTCTAGATCTTCGTCACCGACTCTTACTGACTGTGGCTTACTAAGAGGAGAGAACTTTCAACTGTATCTAATGTCCTTAGTGGACATTTGGAGCTCACACAACCCCACTTCAAAAAAACTGAACTGTCCCTTTAAGAGGTCAAGGTGGTGAAATCACATGTTCATCTCTTACTGGTCATTTAGAGATTTTTCCAGTGTGGTTCAGCTAACAGATCGATTCATTGCAGAGCTAAAACTTCAAATCTTTAACGGTAGAAACAAACCCTGTGGCTCGTAGAAAACGTCCGATCCCAGGATGATGTCCAGCTTTGGGAGCAGAACCAGCTCAGGAGAGACCTCCCCCCAGGTGAGGCCCAGCACCTCCACATGACTGAGGCCATTGGCTTCACAGCTCCGCCTGCAGTTCTCCAGACACCGCGGGGTGTCGGCGTTGTCTGACAGGATCACCTTTGCTCCACACTTCGCAGCCAGCACACCTGGAAGACTCACACCTGCACCCAACTGTGGAGAAACCAACATCAGGTCAACAATGATGAACTTCATCTGTTAGGGAAATAAAATGAGCATCCTGGTCTCACCTCCAGGACAGTTTTGTCCTTCAGCCCTTCTCTTTTTGTCCAAATATACTGAGCCAGCACCACAGCACAGGGCCAAACATACATGCCATATTGTGGATCGAGAACCTGGAAGTGAGGTCAAAAGTTAACAACATCAGTAACAAACAAAACCCCAACTTTACCCGCTTATAACTGGATTCTGTTTAACTGGGATGTGCCACTTTGGGTTCATTAAATGGGATGAATCATTAATGAATGACTGCTGCCCACTAGTGGTTAGAAGATGAACTACAGCACAAACAACTATCATGAATTTATTTAAAATACTAACCTACAAAACATTGATATTATGCCTTAAAGTATCAGTACAATCTTATGGTACTACAATTTCATTCTAACCCATAGTTTCATATTTTTCGGATGATTGTGTTTAGTTTCCTTTCCAAAAGTAAAAGTAAATAATCAAAGTTTTCCATCAGCTTTGGTTGACACAGAACCAAAATTTCAACTACAGTATTGGCACAAAGAACAACTACAGAACAGTATTAAGGCCATGTTAGATGGAAAAATTATTTCAGCACGTCGAGATTGAAGTCAAAATGATGAGAATAAAGTAGATTTTAAGAGATTCAAGTCCAATTGATGAGATGAAAGTTGAAATGTCAACAATAAAGTTGAAATATAATTTCATGATAGTCAAAATGATGAGATTAAAGTTATCAGGGCGAGAAAGAAAGTTGAAATTCAAGAATAACAACAATGTTAAATGTATTTCAACTTTATTCTTGAAATTTCAACTTTTTCTCGACATTTTGACTTTTATCACAAAATTGTATTTCGACTTAATTCTCATCGGTTTAACTTTATTCCCGTAATTTCTACTTTAACCTCGACGTTTCCACTTTGATCTCGACTTCCTCAAAATTATTCTCTACATCTAACATGGCCCTTATACTCTTTTGTAAATAACAAAATGGCCATCAATACTGGAACAATCCTGGAAATGGAAATATTACAATTCAAGACGGATCAGAAATGAGAAGTCTTTGGAGCTGACAGCCTTTTAACAAAATAATTTTTACTTTTATCAAATTAACTGTATTCTAATTTTACATGGACTTCAAGTAAACTCTCATCAACATGACCGTACTGTCACTTAAGAAGATCTTTTTTTCCATCTAGGTAAAAAAGTTATTTTCTTACTTGTACTTAAGTTTACTCTCATTTGAGTACCTGTACTTTGCTTAAGTAATCCACAAAGTGCTGCCTAAGCTTTAACTTTCGTAAACTTTCATCTAAGCTACTGTATTTTTTCTTAAGATATCCATGACATGCTGCTTTACTTGCACTTAAATTAGCTTTTCTACACATGACTGCACTTAAACTTAAGTAGATTCATCAACTGATTATTGTATTAGTGCTTCAGTTAACTTTAATCTCTTTCAAATAAGTAACTTTACTTTTACTTAAGTAGATAAATGATGTGCTGCTTTTACTTGTACTTAAATTAGCTTTCATCTATTTAACTAGTTTTTCTACATATTTGTACTTAAGTTGACTTTGATCTGAGCAATTATCTATTAACTTTAGTTGAAGGGCTGCTTTAACTTTAACTTAAGCAACGTTTCATCTGTGTAACTTTACTTTTACTTAAGTAGATTCATTAAGTGCTGCTTTAAATAAGTTGACTTTAACCTTTTTGGTACGTAAGTAAACTATCATCTACGTAACTGTGATTAAACTTCAGTATATTCAGCAAGCGCATCTTTAACTTGTACTTTAGTTTGATTTAATCTCTTTTATCTAAGTAACTGTTAGTTTACTTAAGTGGATAAGTTGCTACTTTTACTTTTACTTAACTTTCATCTAAGAAACTGTCCATTAATTAAGTAGATTCAGGATGTGCCTCTTTCACTTGTACTTAAGTTAGCTTTTATCTAAGTAGGTGTACTTTTACTTAATTAAACTTTTACCTAAGTAATTTTTCTTTTATTTAAGTAAACTTTTATCTAAGTAATTGCACTTTTACTTAAGCTGATTCAGGAAGTGCTTCTTTAACTTGTACTTAACTTAACTTTTATCTTAGTAACTGTTCCTTTACTTAAGTTAACTTTTATCTAAGAAACATTATTTTACTAAAGTAAACTTTTATCCAAGTAATGGCACTTTTACTTAAGCTCATTCATGAAGTGTTTCTTTAACTTGTACTTAAGTTAGCTTTTATCTAAGTAAGTGTGCTTTTACTTAATTAAACTTTTATCTAAGTAACTTTTCTTTTATTTAAGTAAGCTTTAATCTAAGTAATCACATGTTTACTTAAGCTGATTCATGAAGTGCTTCTTTAACTTGTACTTAACTTAACTTTTATGTTAGTAACTGTTCCGTTACTTCATTTAACTTTTATCTAAGAAACATTCTTTTACTTAAGTAACTTTTATCCAAGTAATGGCACTTTTATTTAAGTAAACTTTTATCTAAGTGATTGCACTTTTACTTAAACTGATTCACGAAGTGCTTCTTTAACTTGTACTTAAGTTAACTTTTATCTTAGTAACTGCTCCTTTACTTAAGTAAGCTTTAATCCAAGTAATGGCACTTTTACTGATTCGTGAAGTGTTTCTTTAACTTGTACTTAAGTAAGCTTTTATCTAAGTAACTGTACTTTAACTTAAGCAAACTTATCTAAATAAATGAGCCTTTCACTTAAGCAGATTCATGAAGTGCTTCCTCTGCTTGAACTTAAGTAGGCTTTCATCTAAGTAACTGTACTTTTACTTAGTTAAAATTTTATTTAAGTAACAATTCTTTTACTTAACTATTATCTAAGCAATTGCCCTTTTACTTAAGCAGATTCTTGAAGTGCTTCCTCTACTTGAACTTAAGTAGACTTTTATCTAAGTAACTGTAGTTTTACTTGAGTAAAACTTTTATCCAAGTTACTGTACTGTAATAATAGTCCAATGTATTTGTGCTCTCTCCATCCCATGTTAAATTAGCCCACATAGCCTCACTTTGACAGCAAAACACGGCTAATGGGCTTAACTTCTACACATAAACAGGTTATTACTATCCACAGATATCCTTAAAACACTTATAATAATGTAAAAGAGGTCCATAAACAGCTACAAACCTCGGGGATGGTGACTGAAAGTGTCTCTTGTTCCTTGCCTTCCTCAAACGTAAAAACTTTGTAGGCGATGCTCGGTGTTTCGGCTTCATTCTGTTCCATATTCCGAGTACCCGTCGTCAGTTTGAATCATATTTCAACACCAGACATTCCTCTGGCCCTCAGTGTTCAGGTGGGAAACCCATTTTATTCATTTTCTCGACATCTTCATGTCGCTCGAAGAGGCGCTTTCTTACTATTTCCGCATTGACCAAAACACAACTAGAAGGAATTCTATGACAGCCAATCAAATCCTTGGAAACTGCAAGCGGGAAGGGTCAGTCTACATTCTATCCAATGAGCATTGTTTTTCTGTAGACACTGTAACCAATGAGAGCTCTGCTTTTAAAACGGGGCGGGTTTTAAGGGTGTCAATCAGTTGCTTTAACAGTGTGGTGTTTGCTAGTTGTGGGAATTTATGGTCTTTGTAGTGAGTCGGATCTTTTTGCTTGAGCTTAGCAGGAAGAATCAACTCCCTTGTTGGCACAAAAACACAGTTCAAACTAAGATAAACTGTAAATAACAGATATTTTCCCGCGATCTTTCCAAATGTACCCATTAAGCATGGAACTCAGTATTAATAAATAGGTAACCTCATATCTTCAATGACCAAATCAAGCTGTAACATGCTAGCTTTTATGTAAAAACAACTTTGGCATTGGACAGTTGAGGAACTGAACGTCATTATAAGCCTTGTGTTTTTTGATTGCTAGCACTCTTCTATGGTTGCAACAGTTCTTGCAATGTCAAAACCTGAGACAATACGGCTGTGTTGCACTTAATTCAAGTGATAAGGATGGGAGTCTCTGTACATTGTTGTTATATGACTTTGGCTCTGAACGGTAGAGTTTTAACATGCACTTGTAGATGCAGAGATGAACTACTGATGGTCTTCCAAATTTCTCCTGAGCCCTCGAGGTATTGTGCAGCCAGCAGGATTGAAAGGTCACAGACATTCAGTGTTGGTTTTCAGTTTTGACACAAATGTGTGGAGATTTCTCAAAATATCTGAATCTTTTGATGATAAGATGGACTGAATATGATAAAATCCCTAAAGTCCTACAATTGTATTTTTTAAACACTTGTGCTATTCTGATGCAGTTCTTCAAAAGTGGTGAACCTCGCCTCATCCTTGTTTGTGATTGGCTGAGCCTTTCATGTAACTCCTTTTATACCCAGTGATGACATGCACCTATTTCCAGTTAACATGTTCACATGTGGGACATTCCAAACAGTTGTTTTTAAAGCATTACTCAACTTTCATGGAGGCATCAAATTAAATATTTGCATAAATAAAAAAAACAAATAAATGATGCCTATCAGTTTGAAGTAAGCATTATCTCATGACCTATCTTTGTACTCTGATTTTTACCTGAATTTAATGTACTTATCTTAATCTGTTTTAGTAATTCAGGTTTTATCTTATTGTTTCAACTTAAGAATTATCGTGAAGCACTTTAACCTCTTGTTTAAATGATTTTCCCTAAGTTCTAAAGTTTTTTTAATTCTCTGTTTGAACATATTGCCATCACCTTTTAGTGTTTCTATTCTCATTACAGCTTCCTTTTATCATTTGCTTATTTTAACTTCATTTAATTTTTGTTTTTACTCATTTTTAACCTTTACCATGGTATTTCCTTGGTGCGTACTGGTTACAAAAATGTTCTTTTTCTACTACTGTATATTATTTTTGATACATTTATATTCTTTAAATTTATCTGCCCGTTCTTAAAATACTTTGTGCTATATTTCTTGCATGAAAAGTGCTGTATAAATAAATTTTTATTCAATGATTGAGTGATCAACTATATTGTCTTTGTAATGTATCTTCTCAAATATGAGGTGAAAAGGATTTACAACATTATATTCTGTTCATTGGAATTGGAGATTGTGATATGTTTGAAATAATCCAATTTTTATGAATTATTATAAATGAAAGCCTTAAATTGCAGAATAACTGATTAACAAAACGTGTTTCAAACCACACCTTATAAATGATCAATGTATTATCCCATGTATCAAATTAGTTCAAACCCGGAAAATCTGATTTTCTCACTCACTTAAATTAGTCAGTATTTTGGCCTGGCTCGTCCACGAACTCCACATTTCTAGTGCTTGCCAGGCAGCTAGCAAGCTTCTGAGCCCAGGAGTCCAAACTGTGTCGACAAAGCAGGTTTAAAAGTGTCCACACATCAGCCGGTGCAGATTTGAAGACGGTCAAACACATTAAACGACTTGTGGCTTTGTTGTCTAGCCAGATAAACAAGGTGAGACTGCTGAAACAGGGCAGCTAGCCGACCGGCTAACAGTGAAAGCTGGTGAATGTTTTTCCATGGTCTCCTCGGGTTAGCTGTTTGGCTAGCTGAGATAACACACGCTTTCTCTTTCAAAGTCTTTAGGAGGAGGAATGAACCATAAGAGTAAGAAGAGGATTAAAGAGGCGAAACGGAGCGCCAGACCCGAGCTGAAGGACTCTTTAGACTGGACTAAACACGGTTATCATGAGACTTTCGACCTGTCACACCACACCGTAAAGGTAACTGTCAGTGTAGCAGTGCTAAGCTAACAGGCTAACGTGAGCTAACCGCCGCTCCCGGCTTGAGTGCGGCTGGTCACGTAGACAGAGGAGTGCTCGACAGACGGCATTCCCCTGATTATTACACATTTAATTTGATTTAGCACCTCAAACATCAACTTAAGAACACCCATGAGCTGTTTTATTTTCCTATGTAAGCATATAGGTTAGTTTTACCTCACACAGGTGTCAGATATGATCATAGAAACAGGTAAATCATGCAGAAATCAAGTGTTATGTTGAATTTCAACATTTCCTGATAATTCTCTGTAACTAAAAGCAACCATAAATTAATAATCTATTGGTAAGAAAAGCTAAATATTGACCTATGTCCTCAAAATGTCATTTTGGACACAGACATGTAGGTATCAATCAACACGTCCCTAAATTGTTGAAATGTAATATTTAAAAGTTTATGCATTATAGTGGACATGCTGTATACCTGTATGTTCCTTAAGTATTTAGAGTTACCCTATCAAGCCCCATATCATTCTGTAGAGGACACTGATGTGTCATATGATGGGTTTGCATGCTGGGAACTTAACTTTGTTTCCTCTATTAAAATTAGGGATGGGAATTGTTAAGATTTTATCAATACCAATGCTGTTAACGATCCTGCTAATCGATCCAATTCTTTACCGATTCCCTTATCGATTCCTGCAGATTTTGCATGTGGGCAAATGGTCTGATTTTCAGTGGCAACAATGCCAAACATACAGCATAGTATAGGTATCTGCTTCTGCAAGTTGCTGGTGTTCCCACTCACTTAAGGTTGTGCAGTAGGTGTAATTAAAATCAAGCCACAATTCTGACACTTCTGAACCCTGTCAATAGCTGGGTTTCACGTGACGTCACATTGTTGCATAGCGACAGTGCGCAATTCAGATGGAGGGCAGGAAGTAAAGTAACGTTAGAACTTGCGGTGAGAAACATTTAAGATGCCAGTGTTTTGTGTTGATGGATTTTGAACCTGCGTTTGCAGTCCGGAGGAGCAGAGTCTGCTAATGCCCGTGTCTGTAGTGACCACTTCAATCGAGGTATGTAAGCCAGCTTGGTTTTTGTGGCTTTGTTTATATCATTGGGTTGTCGTGTTTGTTTCCATGGTTTGTGTACATCATAACCGCGACTGCCAGCTGCTATAACCTTAACGCATAAAAAAAGAAGAAAGACTCACCCTTGCGAAGACCAAACAATAACCATCCTGTAGCCGTTTGCTGCCGAGGTTGTGGACCCATCCGCTGACAAAAAGTTGTATGCCTCCATACTTTTATAGACTTTCATTTGCTGTTTGGTAATGTGCGATGTCGATGCCCTCAACTGCTGGTAAATCTTTTGTCTCTGCTGAAAACTCACTCGTCTTCATGAGATATGGATCACGCCCGACGTATCTGTTAATGAGCTGATTATATCTTTCTCTTGCAACTGGATCTGGATACGAACAATATGAACTTTCGCCGGTTTCCTTCATAGACTCCATGTTTACTTCCTGCCCTCCACGCCCTCTTCATACATCATAATAAGCACGTGACTGAAACCCTCCTATTGAATGGAATTGATAAAAGAATTGATACGCAAAAAGATGAATGATATCGATTCTTTGATAGAGTTGTTAACGATTCTCAACTGGAATTGGTTTTCGATTCCCATCCCTACTTAAAATATACCAAAAACACATTTTATGCAAAGAGGAGAGGCAAGTCAAATATTCCTCGTTAATTTCTATTTTTTCCTTTATAATTATATATGTTCTTGTTCATTATCTTGCCAATAACAATGGTTTTATTCCTGAAAACAGCTTCACTCTTTCTGTTTTGTAGTGGACACCAGGACTGTTTTAATGTATTTAATAACCACACATTGTTGTAGGAAAAAAAAGTGAACAGAGAGGATTGTGCACCAGATAATAGTGGGAGATTCAGATTTTGAACCGTCAGATAATGAGAAACAGACAGAAATTGAGAGTTTTCATTTTATTTTTGTTCTTATCAAATTGAATGTTTTCTTGGCTTAATATCACCCTAAGGATTTAATCTGCTGTTTTGTTTCATCTTCTAAATTTAGTGCTTAATTCACTCTAAAATCATAATGTTGCCCTCTTCAGTGGACATGCTATGAAATATAAATAAAAAAATATATAAAAAAATAAAAATGTAAAGTGTGTTTGTTAGGGCAAGTAGATAGAAAATCACACAAAAAAATACTGTAAGACACTTTTTTCTTTGCTTCTTAGGAGGATATGGCAGAAATGATCAGGGAATGGGATGCACCATGTTGGATTTTTACTAATATCTGATCTACTGATATTTCTGAACTAATTACTGCCATAACAGATATAGATACCTATATTTTTTGGACAAAAGTATGCAGCCTTCACCTGACTCAAAATGACTTTTTTCTTATTCTCTAACTGTCATTTCTATCGGAAACGAAAAACAGAACAAGAAAAGCAACCTTTTATTTCTTTTAAAATCAGTAATGTTAATTTCTTAATGTAGACATTAAATCTGATTAAGTTAGAGAATTATCTTTCATTAAGATATTTTTCAAATTTGTAGGATATCTACCTTGTAAATAGTGGCTGAATTTTTCACATCTGTAGACATCAGTTTGGGAACTTTGGCTGTAAAAAAATGTCTCAAAGGTGATTTTCCAACTTCAAATGTTGTTTTGTCAAAGTTAACAGTTCAGAGGCTGCACAAATTTGCCATTTTTTCTGTTAAATGTCCCTTTATTAGTGAAGAGTGAAGAAAAATGGCGCACCAACTCCTCACTCACATGCACACGTTAAAGATCCCACTGAAGCATTATTCATGAACTAAATGAAGGGCTTTTTGTCGTAGTGTTTCACAGTGTGGTAAAAATACTTTTTTTTTCAAGATTTAATTGAACATTTTACAATATTTACAAAAAATGACACAATATGCCATCATTATGTGGAAACTTATTTGAAAAAAAAACAGAAAAATAATGATAATAAATAAATAAATAAATGTGAAAAGAAAAGAGGGGTGAAAATAAAAAAATACATAATATAACGGGATTAAAAAAATGAATAACTAAAAGCGAAAACCTGGCAATCGTTCGATCTAATGGGCAATATTTGCATCTCTAAACTGACCAGTGTATGCATTTTTTTTTTTCGTATTGACGTAGACCATAAGAGAATATCTGTACCACACTAAATATATATCCTTACACAATAGTATTTCTTGATGAACACAAAAAATGCATCAATACAGTGTAATAGGTCATTCATCAAAGCATATATATGTATATTAAAAAGTATAATATAAAGAGGAACTTCTAGGTTATACTAAAGGTGTTTGGCCCTGACAAATCCTTAAGATAAATAACTAAACAGAGGAGACCGCTGTTCTGTAACAGCTCTTTCTTGAAGGACAGGTTTGGCTCAGTCTTTGTCAAAATATGAGCCAAAGTAAACAGAGCATTTCAGTCAGAAAATGACGGGACAGCCCAAGTCGTGAAGGTCTCACCGCTGATGTGTGCTGACGGTCCGTGTGGGTGGACCCTCGAGGTTTCATGGAGGTGTTGAAGCTGTTAGTCACCGTGCTGACCGTCGTACCTCAGCACAAGAATGTGTTGTTCAAATAGGCGAGCCCAGCTCTCCTTTGTGTCCCGTATCAACTCGTGTTTGACCCTTATACAATTTATTAAAAGTATACCTCAGAAAAGACACCTTAACCTTTAAAAGTGCAGATCTTTTGCAAATTAAAAATCAGATATTTAAGAACCACCTACAAATTTAATAGTAGTAAAACTAATTGGGATTGCCCAAAGCTGAAAAGCTATTGGGAGGGAATTCAAAAAGAAATACTCTCCATATGGAACATTGATTTACCCCTGGCTCCAAAATGTTATATTACTGGAGCACTCCCTAAAGAAAGAGTGGAAAAAGGAAATTGTATTTATCCAGATTCTGCTATTAATATTACTCTGTCATGGTTACAACCTCTACCTCCTGCTACACCTCAGTGGCATGAAAGAGTGAAGAAGGTTTATGAAATGGAGAAGATAACAGCTCTCCTACATATTAAGATGAACCGTTTCAAAACATTTTGGGTTTCCATAAACTTATCAATGTGAAACCTATTCAGTCAATCAATCAATCAATCAAACTTTATTTATATAGCACTTTTCATACAAAAATGTAGCACAAAGTGCTTTACAAACGGACCGATGAATTAAAATGAAGGATTTATGACCCAAACCCACACACAACAATCCACACACAGTGTTGATAAAAAGCATCATAAATAAAAGACAATAATAAAGCACACTGCTGTACCCAGTCTGCACTGAGGAAACGCCATCCTAAAGGTTTAAAAATGAGAAAACACTGGAGGTTAGGTTAAAGTGTAAAGTTAAATATGCCATAGAATAAATAAGAAAAAAAATAGTGAAAAAAAATGGGAAAAACCAGAAAAAAAAATCAGGAAAGATAGAAAAGATAAAAAATAAGATAAAATAATAATAAAAGCTGGTTGTAATTAGAATAAATAAAAACACTGAAAGGAAATTCAGGTAAAAGCTAGAATAAAAAGGTAGATTTTGAGTTTGTTTTTGAAGACATTAACATTAGGTGCAACCCTCAGGTCTTCAGGTAGGCTGTTCCATAAACGGGGGCTGTGGTCTTAAAAAGATTTCTCACCGTAAGTTTTTGTTTTAACTTTGGGAACTTTTAACAGAGACCTTCCTGAAGACCTGAGGGCTCTAATGGGCTCATACAGTAAAAGCCAATCAGATAAATAAGAAGGACTACGACCATTAAGAGCTTTAAAACCAGTAAAGAATCTTAAAAATGTGCTATATTAAGAGAACTATCCAGATGTTTATGTAATTTGTGCGGAGGAACTTCAGAAACAACCCATGTTTATGAAAAAAAAAGCTGATTGAACTTCCTGTGTGAATATACATGAATTCTAATAAAAATTTTGTGAATAAAGGATAGATTTTTACAACTCTTACAACCAAATAGAGTCTTTATTCCAGACTCAAAGATCCATATCATCAAAATATAAGATAATAAATACTGAAAATAAAATAAAATAAAATGCAAAGAGGAATTTACTCTAGTGTTTCTACTACCAAGAGAAATATCTAGTATCAGACATCAAAACTTAGTTTTCTGAGGCTCTTAAACTGGTACATGACATTTTGCAGCACGCCAAAAAAAAAAAAAAAAAACTGGGGGCATTATAAGTGATAACAACTTATTTCCCATCTTGGTAATTAGAGAACAATTCTGAGAGCATCAATGTTTGCCGCCTGAAACTTTTTCATTTGAGTTTTGCTGTAAGTAGTCCACAGGGGAGCCCAAATAAAGGAGTTCAGAATAATAGTCTAAACTGGAAACTGTTTTTTAGATTCATTTATCACATTGTTGCTTTTGAATACACTTCTAAATTTAGTTAAAGTGTAAGTCTTTTGTCTAAAATATCTTCTATTTGTCGTAATTTTTTAATAAATTTTTAAAAAAATTTAGTCTAGTTTTAGTTGATGAAATTTCACAACATTTTAGTCGACGAAATGTACTGTAAATTTAGTCTACTAAAATATTTTTATGTTTCCATGAATTTCTGGAGTCATGTTTTACTCTTGGATAAAATGAAACATCCAGTAACCCTGTATTGAATGCTAGTAAAGTATTATAAGTAAATACACTAATGTAATTCCCAAAAAACATCCTTACTGACAAACTGTACCTACTGTTAATCGCAATTTAAATCGAATCGACACCTAAAGAAATCGTAAATAATTTAATCAGGAGAAAAGTGTATTGTCCCAGCCCTACTAGTTTTTGTTTGTTGATGAAAATGTCGGTTCATTTAGTCTGAGTTTGCAAAAATGTTGACGAAAACTATGATGTAAATAATCAAAATAATGATTAATACTGATAATGATTTGTAGTCTGAATCGTTGAGGATGTTTTAGCTCCTCTGTGTGACACTAACATTCTTAATTTATAAACAGGACAACGTTGAGCGCATCGACACCCTCCACATCTCCCCCGAAGAATTCATTCAGCGGTTCGAGCGGCCTTACAAACCCGTCGTCCTCCTGAGCTGCCAGGAGACCTGGCCCGCCAAAGAAAAATGGACTCTGGAGCGCCTCAAACGCAAATACCGCAACCAAAAGTTCAAGTGCGGCGAGGACAACGACGGCTACTCTGTGAAAATGAAGATGAAGTACTACGTGGAGTACCTGGAGTCCACCAAAGATGACAGCCCGCTCTACATCTTCGACAGCAGCTATGGGGAGCACGCCAAGCGCCGGAAGCTGCTGGAGGACTACCAGGTGCCCGTGTTCTTCAGGGACGACCTGTTCCAGTTCGCAGGGGAGAAGCGCAGACCGCCCTACAGGTTTGACCGGGGTTTGATTTTTGATTAGGGAGGCATTGTATTTTAACCCTCATAGGCCATATTTAAACAGAAAAACTCCAAACCTACCATTTTAGTTTGGCTTTTAGCCGATTATATTATTATTATTATTTCATCTAATTTTTTTTGATCCTCTTAATCTGTTTTACTTCTCCATTTCAGTTCAGATTTATTGTTTTGCAAATTTTATTCTCTGTTAATTGAGTTTCTTTTAACCAGGATAGGCCATATTTAAAAAGAAAAACTCAAAACCTGCCCTTTAAATCCGGCATTTAGCTGATTATATATTTATTATTATTTCATCTTGTTTATCTGTTTATTTATTTTAATTATCCTAATCTGTTTTACTTCTCCATTTCAATTCAGATTTGTTTGGAATTTTATTCTCTGTTTGATTTTCTTTTTACCCACATGAGCCATATTTTTAAAACAAACTTTAAACCTACCATTTTAGTTTGGCATTTAGCTGATTATATTTGTATTACTATTTTATTTAATTAAGTTTCACCTGTCTACTTCTCCATTTCAGTTCAGATTTATATTTCGAAATTCATTCTCCGTTTATTTTCTTTTTCCCACATAGGCCAAATTTTAAAATACAAACTCCAAACCTACCATTTAATTTTGGCATTTAGCTGATCACATTTTTACTATTATTTCTTTTTGTTTCTTTATTTCTTTATTCATTTTAATCCTCTCAATCTGTTTTACTTCTCCATTTCAATTCAAATTTATTTGGAATTTTATTCTGAGTTTGATTTCTTTTTTACCCACATAGGCCATATTTTTAACCGAACTATAAACCTACAGTTTTAGTCTGGCATTTAGCTGATCATATTTTTTATCATTATTTCATTTTATTTATTTATTTTGATCGTCTTAATCTGTTTTACTTCTCCATTTCAGTTCAGATTTATTGTTCAGAAATTTATTCTCTATTTATCGTTTTTCTTTTAACCCACATAGGCTAAATTTTAAGAGCAAACCCCAACCCTACTGTTTTAGTTTGGAATTTTATTCTCTGTTAATTGATTTTCATTCTACTTTTGGCTGTCTCGTTTTACCATATTAACATTTTTTTTAATTTATTCATTTATTTTAATTCTCTGAAATGATTTTATTTACCAACTTTAGCTCAGATTTATTGTTTTGGAATTTTATTCTCTGTTCATCAATTTTCTTTCATTATCATACTCAAGCAGATTTTATTACACAATTTTCTGTATTAATTAATTAATTTATAAATTTATTTATTTTTCCCTCAAGTATTTTTTTTAATCTAGTTGATTATATATATTTTTTATCGTCCCTCATTTCCTCATTTTTAGTTCAAGGTGGCGTTTCTTGTATTTTTCATTGTATTCAATTTTCTACTATTTACTTATTTAAGTTATTTATTTAATTGATTTATTTTATTTTATATAAAGCACTTTATGCTACAATACTTTAGATGAAAAGTGCTATACAATGAAGTTTGATTGGTTGATTGATTGATTGATTGATTGAACAACAGGGGATGAATCAAATGCAGGCATCAATCACGTCCACCTGTTGATCCAGAGAGGAGATTTTGTTTTGGGCAGGAGGAGAAAAAGTTTTACAAACTCTGATCTGCTTTTATGATCCAGCATGTGAGGATTGTTGGTATTGCAGGAAGTTACACCAAAATGGGACTTTGAAAATCGATGGTACAGGAAGTAGTCTCAGCTAATTTATTATAAACATTTCAAGCCCTGATTTTCACAACCAGTGCATCACGAAGACAGTAGTGACAGTATTATTCATGATCACACAAGATCACAGAGTAAGATGCACGAAAATACCAGTTGGATGTCAGTATCAGCCTAAAAATTTTCATATTGGGCGCTATTAAATTTTTTGCAGATATTAACAGCAAATAAATTGGCTGGAAAAGCATCAAATGCCAAACATTGACACCTTTTCCTCACCACAGGGGTACATTTAAATATCAAGGGATTCTTTTTTTGCGTTAGTTAAATGCTGTTTTTCTTGTTTAACATCTGCTCCTCGCAAATATACTGTAACGCTGAAAGAAACAAGTACATTTTTTCTTAGCACAGAGCTATAGGGAAATATCAGTTATCAGCGAAAATCCAATGTCGTGCATCCCTATTACAGATCCATGGGCTTCTTTCTAAACCCCCTTTTGTCTGAGGTGGCGAGCCAAAATGTACATTATCCCATTTGTAATCCCCACCATAGGATTGCTGCTGTTTTTATGGCTGTGAGATGTTTATTGTTCTCTTATTCCAGTTTGTTTTTGCAAGCATCAAAAATTCAGATATAAACAAGAGTTGAAGAAACAGCAAGCTGCTCACTTTTGAGTTATTTCTGCATAACTTATGTAAAAAGGAGAAAAGTGTCTAATGTGGACATTAACCATCAAATAATCAGAATTAGTCTGAGATAAAGACTCTGATTAACCCAAAACCTCACACTGTGTGTCCCATGTCCTCTCTCAGGTGGTTTGTTATGGGCCCCGCCCGCTCCGGCACAGGTATCCACATCGACCCGCTGGGCACCAGCGCCTGGAACGCCCTCGTCCAAGGACACAAGAGGTGGTGCCTGTTCCCCACGAACACTCCGCGAGAGCTCATCAAGGTGACCCGAGAGGACGGAGGCAACCAGCAGGACGAGGCCATCACCTGGTTCAACGTGGTTTATCCCCGAACGCAGCAGCCAAACTGGCCTCCAGAGTTTGCACCCCTGGAGATCCTCCAAAGACCCGGGGAGACCGTCTTTGTGCCTGGTTAGTGCGAGGAGTGCGAGTTTGCTTATTTAAGATTTTGTGAGTGAACATACATAAATTCTAATAAAAATTTGGTTTAAAAAAAGGGCAGACCTTTATACCTCTTACAACCAAATAGACTCTTTATTCTAGTCTCAAATATCCCGATCATCAACACATATAAGTATTAATATTAATATTAAAACAAAATAGATTAAAATGCAAAGAGACATTTACTCTAGTGTTTCTAGGACCAATAGAAATATCTAGTATCACTAAAGAGGCTTGAGTCAGACATCAAAACTTCATTGTCTGAATCTGTTAAATCGGTACATGACATTTCTCCGCACACCATGAAAACCGGGGGCATTGAAAGTGACAACTCATTTCCCATCTTGGTAATTAGAGAAAAAATCTGAGAGCATTATTGTTTGCCACGTGAAACTTGTTCATTTGAGTTTTGCTGTAGGTGGTGCACAGAGGAGCTTAAAATAATAGTCTAAACTCTGGAAACTGTGTAACTGTGTTTTAGATTAATTCATGACTGTGTTGCTTTTGACAACACTTTAATATTTAGTTTAAGTTTTCGACTAAAATATCTTGTAGTTTTAGGCATAATTTATTTATCTAAATTGTTTTAATTTAAGTCTAAGATGAAGATACACCTGTTTACCTGTGATGTGAAGTAAAATAGATCTTTGAGTGCACATTTGGTGGATTGTTCCTTAATATAAGAGACGCTAAAGTAGTTTGTTCATGAATGTTTTGTCTGTTAAATTGTAATTGTGGCACCTAAATCAATGCCTTCTATTTTTATGTAATGTTGCCTAGCATTTAGTTCTAGCATAGATCTGCATTTCAACTAAGCAGAAGTGGAAATAATGAAAAAATTAAGCCTCAGGATGAGATACGAGTGGCTTAAATTTATAGGATCAATTTAAATCAGTGACTTTTCAAGTATTCAGGAGCCAGATTACTAATTTTTTGTTTCTTGTGGGTGTTATCCTTGTGCCAGTAGGTGACAGTATAGGCGTGGGGTTTTGTCTGTAAAGTCAGGTGCCCTAATCACATTGGGGAAGCCATACTGTTTTTGACCCTGCCGTGGAGTGTATAATTGGTTATCGATTATTGTTTCTTAAAATTAATCAGCACAAATTAAATAAATAAATACAAAATAAATAAGAATAGACTGCTTGTACAGGAGTGCTTATATCGGATATTATAGATCCAGGCTGATATAATCCGATATTTGGTTTTTTTTTTTGCTGATATCGGACTGATATCTGCTATCAATATTGGATCAGGACACCACTAGTTTAAATCAACAGCTTTTGTTCCTCTTACACACATAAAATTAGATTTTTTTCATTAAGATTAAGAAGTAACCTTGCAGTGCAGCTGGATCAGCCTGATTCAATATTTGTAATCAGGTGGATCTGTCTTGCCAAGCTTCAATCTGCAACGATTGTGCTCGGCCCAAAGCGGGACGGTCCAATCAGCATCCTTTAAAGCAGGTAAAGGTGGGAGCTTCAAGTGAAAGGACAGCAGGAAGTGACTGCACTGATAGAGATTAGCATAGATGCTAAAACAGGGGTGGGCAATTTAGATTACCAAGAGGGCTACAGGGTTTTTTTTTTGCCTGAGGGCCACACTGTTTCATATTGTCAGGCTCTCTCAAAGAGGAAAAATGTGTATAAAAAAACAAAAAAATATCAAATATTAAGCTTTATAAATGGATTATACCAGCATTGGTATATTTTAGGGATGTAACGATATGAAAATTTTGTATCACGGTTATTGTAACCAAAATTATCACGGTTATCATTATTATCGCGATATTGTTGCAGTGTGCTCAAAATGTTCTAAAAGTACTTTTACACAGAATTGAAATCATTTAACCCCTTTATTGTTATATTCATAACAGTTCTTTTGTGTTTTTTGTCAATAAATGTGTCAGACTCAGAGGCCAAACAATGCAAACTGTGCATGTGCACCTCGCGTGAGGCTCCTTAATCGAGGACAGAAACATAGTTCCGGCTTTCCCAGGCAAAGAGCAGCATCACCGTGAGTTACTGAGGCAGTGTGGTGATCAAGCACGATATAACGATAATTTTAATTGGACACGGTAACGATTATCGTGGGAAACTTTATCGTGGTTTACCATTTTACCGGTAACCGTTACATCCCTAGTATATTTTAATTCAAACACTTGTAAAAATGTGCGATTTCATCTGCATCACACCTAACTAAAGCCAATTTAAGCTAATTTTAATGCAATAAGACAATGAATCTTTACCAATAAGAAAGCACAAATATATTACCTTTACTATCGTTTTTAAATATAGGTTTTCCTAATACTGCGTACTATGTTTTAATGCCTCATAAAAGATTATTTTTATAGCACACTAACTTCTTCAATGACTTATAAAAAACAAAATATGTACCTGCAATCTGAGGTAAGAAGAGATGTTTTATCATCTATCTTAATTTGTGCGTTTTGAAGTACTGGTCACTCATGATGAATCATATTTAGCAGTTGTGTTTCCTACATTTTTCCAGTTTGTTTGGCTTTTGGAAATGATTGGTGGGCCACATGAGTGAGGTGAAGGGCCGCATGTGGCCCCCGGTTGGCCATTTGCCCACCTCTGTGTTAACAGCTTTGGTAGCAGTATTGTTAGATTTTGAGCACATTTCTTTATTAAATGAAAAACAAATATCAGCACTTCAAACTTCTCTGACATGATGATACCCTCTTCAAACATGTTTGGCAAGTGGGTAAATCTTGAATGATGGAACGATCATCCAATCAGCTTCTGGTTTGCTTCTGAGATGTCCTGCCCCACCCAAAAACTTTCTATGGTCCTTTCCCAGATGGACCATTAAATTATACTGAACAAACAGTCTGTTGTGTGAGGCTGATAATATTTCACAGCTGGTCCTGCAGAAACAAAACTTTTATTTTCCTTTATTTGAACATCCACACCCTCATCAGTAAGGATGGGAATTGAAACTTTATTGATACCATTATAATTTCTGCCTATCAATATTCTTTTGGGTATTTGTTATCGATTCTTGGTGTTGGATGCCCATCCCCTCGGTGCCCTCAGAGGTTTGCAGACAGTTCAGGCAGCTCCGTGTGTCCAGTGTGACCTAAATTCACTTAATGCTGAAGGAGCTGATGGTGAGGAAGGTGGATTAAACTCAGGATTAGACCTCACCTGTCTGACTCAATAGATACAACACGCACTCATGAACTGTATTCAGTTATCTGACACACTGAGACAGACACACCAATTCAGACAGAGAGATGCTGCAGTGATTTTTACATATTCAGATAAATTAAGACAGAGTTATGCCAATAATCCTGTAACAAGTAAATAAATGCTGAAGAAATGTTAGAGATAAAACAACCCCCGTTGGCTTTAAGATGTCATGTTTTTTCTAAAACTGGAGAAAATTAAATACACGTTGAGAGGATGTACAGCTTAATTTTACCAGAAATGGCAACCCACATTCATATTTCACTAATTTAGAGGTGCTACCTGATTGAATGTGTGCCTATGACAGTTGCACCTTTTTATATTGTATGAATAACCAATAGTATTTGTGTTGGTCATGTTGAGCTGTGTGTTGGCGTGGGTGTGGGGTTGGTAAGAGCTTATTATGCTTCCTTTAAGTGTTTTTTTTTTTTTGGCAGGGGGGTGGTGTTTAAGGTTATTTATTTAGTTTTAATTTCCATATGTGTATATGTGTCTGTGTACACATACTGTGCATATATGTGTTAAAAAAAAGAATACGGTTAATTGTAGTCTGTGAATGGAAGTATTATATTGTTGTTGTTTTTTTCCAATAAAAAATTCTAGAAAAAAAAAGATAAAACAACCATGAGCTGTTGAAGTGTCAGATTAAAGACATCAAATCGGACCTGATTTATTTATTCAACCTTTATTTAATCATGAAAAATCATTGAAGGTGTGCCCTCATTTCCAATGATGTCGAGAGTACAGAAAACAGCACAGCAACACAGTTAAAAACATTTGCATTCAAAAGCAGCGTTATTCATTATCATCGTTCTGAACTGACCAATATGCAGTTGAAATGTTTGTGGTAAAATGTTTCAAGTGAACGCAGCAGAGAAGCTGAAAGCATTTCTTCTAAATAAATCTTCTGTTTCATGTTCCTTCCAGGCGGCTGGTGGCACGTGGTCCTGAATTTGGACACGACAATCGCCGTCACTCAGAACTTTGCCAGCACAACCAACTTCCCCATCGTTTGGCACAAAACTGTCCGAGGACGACCCAAACTGTCAAGGAAGTGGTATCGGTAAGAAATTAGAGCAAACCACGCAAATCGGCAGCAAGATTCTTACAGCATGTTAGGATCTGTGTTAAAATCAGACTCACTGCCAAGAACATTTTCAAATACAAGTTTAAAAAAAGTACAAAAAAAGCAAGAAATAGCAGTATTTCCCCTGTTAAGGCATGAACACTAGGGGTGGGAGAAAAATTGATTCACGTAAGAATCAGGATTTTTAAACCATTTTTTTTCCCCAAATTTAAATGCTTAATTTCAGTCTGTGTAAATAAGCCACTTTTAAATGTAATCCAGTCTTTTGAAGAGAGAGTATAAACAGCTGGTTAAAATATATCGCTGAATAAACCCTAAAAACAGACTCACATGTGATGTGTATTTTTCCTGATATAGTCTGTAGGCATCATCATTGTTCATCTTTTAAAGACTGCAAAAATTGGCATTATCGTAGAATCACAATTTAAATTGAATCAGCGCCTAAAAATTGTAAAAAATGGAATCGGGAGAAAAGCGCATCATCCCAGCCCTAATGAACAGAGAATAAAGTCCACAATAATTGAGAATTTTCATCACAATTTACACAGGAAGTGTACGTCTGTGTTGAATCTTTAGTATTAAGTGTGTGCTAAAAATTTAGATATTTAAGTATTTTGTGTTATTCCTTTATAATCTACTTTCTTAAATAAATCCAAAGCCCAAAAATACATTTCTTTCTAAGCTAAGCTATTTTTTTTAAACTTCAAACTAGATTTTGAAAATACTATTTAATTTTTCTTGTTACATTAGTAAAACTGAAAAAGTATTGTAACTGTTTAAGTTTTTTTAAAGATTAAAAACACATAAACAGCAAGATGTGCAAAGGTACAAGTGATCAAGATTAAGATTAACAGAAAATTCAGGTCCCTTTTTTACTCTGAAGGCATGAAACTAAAAATATGGGTTTAATCCATCGTATTTTTGTGCATTTTATCTTGTAAATCAATCACTCTAACTCAAAATAGTCCATGTCGTTGCAGGGGAGCATTGCATTAAAGCTTAGAAACACAAAAAACTTGAGTGCTTTAACTGTTTAAGAACAACACAGAAGCAGGAGTGGGTGGATAAAGAAAGAAGCTCCTGACACTTAAGATTAGGAGAACAGCAGCAGGTGGTGACAAACCACCTGTGAATCATTTAAGAGCTTTAAGGGAAACCCAAAAACTGTCAGTGACATCTGAGTGTGGACATGGAAATGCAGCAGGAACCATGATCCCTGCAAGACAGAAATCTCAGAGCATCCGGCTCCACTACGAAACAGTTTTGTCAGATTTCTGACTTTAACCGAGTAGGAAAAACATTTCAGAATACCCCAAATAAAATGGAAGAAACTGCATTGAAAATTTCTTTTTCTGTTTCCGTTTCTGTTCCTTCATTTAAAAAAAAAAGACAGAATATATTTATGTACAAATCCTTTTTTCATATTATATTTCAAACAAATAGGTGAAGTGTATGTATATCACTTTGTAACCCCTTTAAAAAGTGTCCATTGCAAATGTCACAAAAAAGTTTATTTCAAAAATGAAAGTAAACTCGGGTAAGCTGAGTTGTTGCTGACATGATTTCATGTCCTTCTTTGATTTCCTTTTTCTTTTTCTCAGTATCTTGAAAACAGAGCGGCCCGACCTCGCCGCACTGGCAGACAAAGTCGACCTTCAGGAGTCGACGGGCATCGCCTCAGACAGCTCCAGCGACTCTTCATCATCATCATCCTCCAGCTCCTCTGACTCGGACTCAGATGTATGTGCACGAACACACACTGTAAAGGTTCAGAAAAGAACAAATTATGCAACATCTCTATAATTTGGGGATCAACGAGTAATAGTCCACATAAGCCTGTGTTCTCTCGTCATTGTTAGCACACACACATAACCAGTGTTGTGTGAACAGAGTAACGCATTACAGTACTGTAACCACTATTTCGGGTAAAAAGTAAAGTAGCGCACTACTACTGAAAATTTGGTAATGAAACGTAGTTCCTTTTTTAATGCGCCATGAGTCTTGGATTTTTGGGCTTGTTTCTAAATGTGAAGTTGCTTCTTGTGGCTCTTCTGCCTATGTGAATCCCCCTGATTACCTTCCAGCTCCTAACATAAAGTAAAGCACGACTGCGGTAGGCAGTTTGTCTACTTCCTCGTTTCCTGGTTTCCTGCATAAAAGTCAAAATGATGAGATTAAAGATAAAATGTTGTGAAAAAAGTCAGAAATCAAGTCGACATACTATGTTTTTCGACTTTTCCCTCGACATTTCAACTTTTTTTCTCAGCTTTTTTATCACAAAATTTTATTTCAACTTTATTCTCGTCATTTCAACTTTAATACTGATATTTCGTCTTTAAACTCGACTTCCCCAAAATAATTTTCTCCATCCAACATGGCCCTTATACTTTCCCATACAGATGAAATCACTCTGATTTGCAAACTATAAAACTACAACAAGAGTCATGGCTTGGCACAAAAGCATTGTTTAACTTGAGAACAGTTTCAATCAACTTTAGGGAAATGCTTCTTGTCATAACGATCACATAGTAATTTGTCCACAGAGACAAGAGCTTACAGAAACCCATGTGAGAAATAAAAAAAAAAAAACACTTGAGCATTGGCATTATGCCACAAGTTGCTCTTCTTTTTCAAAATTCAATAAGTTGTGTTTAAAAGCTCATATTTTGCCTTAAATCAGGTTTGATCATTCATTTTGTTGACTGCAGGAGCTTACTCCCTATCACTAATGTTTAAAAAAAATGTTTTCTCATACAGGGTGCTGATTTTGTGTATTGGTAAGCAACCAGGCCTCCTCTGCCCCTCCCTCCCCTGCCAATAAAGGCCTAAAAATGCTCAAAAATTAGGTTTAGTGCTGCTTGGTGCAATGTTGTCAACAACTCTGCATTCACTCTAATGTTTCTTGTTTTGCACTGGGCTTGATTCCCAGAGCCAGTGCACTTGGTTGAGACGTGTTAACGTCCCAAAGTACCCGATTTCAGGAATGCTTGTACGCTCTCCAACAAAAATGTAAGCACAAATGAACCGTTTTTCGAAATCCTTGCCTGACCAGATTTTTCTAAAACCTCTCTAATTTGCTCTGCATCACTTTATAACAATAGTCCTTTGCAGAGGTGACGTCAGAGTATTTTATTAATTCATTTTTAAAGTTTTACAGCCACTCCAGCATCATTTTCAAGAGATGTTCACAATAAAAACAAGTTTTTTTTTAGACGAGGATGAAATTTTCAAATTATTCTGACTTCTATCTTCATTTACTCTGTCCCAGTAACACATATACTGATAATTCTGTATGTCATTTTCAAGCAGAAAGCTTAAAAAGGGCCTGTAGAGGTTAAACAAGCCAAAGGACAAAACTTAATATGGGGTCTTTAATGTGTTTGCTGTATGTGAGCTGTAAACGTGTCCACATCAGGCAGCGAATGCCTCCTGGTCTGCTTGTTCTCTTTGTCATTGGCTCTGCTCTGTGGGGCCACCTGGTCATCAAACATCACGACTGGGAGCAGTAAAACTATCATAATGACCCGGCAGACATGGAGATTATGTGGACAATAAAGTGGCCGCCCTGAACTGAGCCTCGCCCTCCACAGCTGTTCAGGTGAACAAAGCAGTGCCAAAAAGAGCCCTAAAATGACCTGGTGTTGGGCCAGCTATAGTAGAACGCTCATGGAGCACCGAGCTGTGAAGTCAAAACTGAAAATGAACTATTCAGACTGTCATTAACCCTTAGGTCTATATGTAGCTGTTCTCATCCACCAGGGGTCAACATTTATAACATATTTGAACATAACTCTCACTCTGTTTAAGGAGTGAAATAATTTTTTGAGTAACCCTAATCAAAATTAAATTTTGAAAATATGATTTCGAACATTTAAAAAGGTCAAAAATACACTGTTGAAAAATTTACTACCTTTTCGTCCTGCTGTGGCTATGAACAACCACTAACTTACGCTGCTCTAAAAAGAAATCATACAAATACTTTTTTAAATCAACTTTTTGTGCTCAAACATCTTTATCAAACTCAGTCCTAATCTAAAATATCTACATAGCACTCATCCTGTAAAACACGGAAAACCTGGAAAATCATTTGACCAATTTTCCCGTCATGGAAAGCAAATGGAAAATGAGGAAAATAGTAAAGCTTAAATTAACCTGGAAAATGATCTAGCTTTCTTCTTCCTTGTTAGTGAACAAAAGTTAAACATAGGATATGTCGTAAAAATGTAGATAAAATACTGCAGGTTAAGGAATGAAAAATAAAAAGTCCAAACAATGGTTACAAAAAGACAGAATAAGAAATGGCAAAATATAATTCAAGCTAGTTATACAGTAAATCATCACAGTATATTTACAATAAAGCAGATTAAATAAATATAAAACAGTAAGTGTAAACTATACATTTATAACAGTAAGACAAAAGCCTGACTATAAGCCTGAGAGTTAGAAATTATGAACTTTTAAATTCAGTATGATTCAGTGGAACTTCCTAGAGATACTGGTCATCACCCTTTTATCTAGCTTTCTCAAAGTCTAGGTTAACCTGAGGATTGCCCACACTAATATTGTGTGTATAACTGGGGAAAATGCCTGGAAAATGATTTCTAGAAAAGAGGGGAACCCTGTATAGGTGATGTCACTGATTTGGTGGAAAATATACATAGTTATAATGGGAGTCAATGGGGAGTAAAAATGAGAATGTGATGCTGTGAAAAAAAACTTTATAGCCAATCTTTTAACTAATCTATGACATGTCCAAGAGTGTGATAGCATGTATGGTAATTGGGATGTCCCAATGCAATATATATA
>JAZDUH010000084.1:5340000-5435000 GCA_036419115.1 Scarus forsteni | reverse complement strand
GGAGAGGGTGAGAAACTGTCAACATATTTCTCCTCAGGGTTTGTTAATCTGGCTGAACTTCATGGCTGTTTGTTAACGAATAGTTTGTGCTAAAACAGAGCCAACAGCAAGCCCTGTGATTGGTCGACTGCACAGCACTGGCTGAGGTGTTATTATGTGCATTTCAATCTACTTGTAGAGTAATCAGAAGTTTATTTTCTCATTCAGGTTTCATTCTGTGGCCAAACAGAAGGTAAAAGTCCCCGTCATCTGTTTCAACCTACTGAATGCTGTATATTCTGCCCTTCAGGTTTATCTTCTATCATCTATTCTTCTTCTTATTGTCTCCTTAACTTCGTGCATAAAAAGAAATACCTTCTTTATTAATGTAACTCATGTGTACATGTTGACATTTTAACCTATATCAGTGTAGTATATTTCTACCTTAAAGATATGGTCTACAATTTGGAAGCTTGGTACATCTTAATAACACCGTTTATAAGGCCGTTATGGTCCTATGGTCTGATCTACGCATTAGAAAGACCAAAAAGAATGAAAAAAATCCATTCAGTATATCCGCTGCAAAGCAGCATAATAGTTGACCAATCTGAACCGCTGGGAATGGCCATTCGGATTGGTCCGTGAGTCCATCCAATCCCCTGTCTCCCCTGTCTCCCCTGCTCCGCACCGTCCCGCCTCCTCCCCACTACCTCCCTCATGTACCGGTGAGCAGCGAGCTGCACAGCTACTGAAGCGTCATGGAGCCGGAGAAAAAAAACAAAACCAGGAGGCCGCTTCTGTTACCCTCCACATCGAAGGGAAGGAAACGTAAAAGTTTCAAAGAAAAGGCTGAAGTAAGGAAGATATATATATATATATATATATATATATATATATATATATATAAACATATATATATATATATATATATATATATATATCTATATATATCTATATATATATATAAACATATATATATATTTAGAGGATATTATATCATTTTTCAAATCTGTCTCAACAGCCAAAACTGGTTTTCAGATCGTAGACCCTAGCTTTAAGTCAGTTGTCTCTAGTTGACCAAAAACATTTTGGTGTTTTATTTTCCCAAATCCATTACTTTTGTTTTTGACTCTTTGGTCTCTGTTTGACCTGATATTTTATTTATTTTACCCAGAGTTATGACTTTTTGTGTCTTTATTTTGTCTGCCAAAGCATTTTGTAAACATTTGATTTAAAAGCGCTACACAAATTTTTTTTAAAAAACCTATATCTTACAGAAACGTGATTTTTACAGATACCTCCAAATAAGAAATTATAATAACAAAAATATGAAGTCTGCAACAGAAAAGGGATTCATTCGGATTAAATTATTTTGGTCTCAGATAGAGTGGTCTTGAGCACAACACTATTGAATCGTAACCTGTGTATCTCGATGTGTATCGAATTGTCTATCTTAAAGAGATGTGCAACCCTATAAATTAGCATGTGAACTTCTCGTGTGAGTATCTCAACAAAAATCTTTCACCTTCACATCTTCTTGAATCAACCAGACGGAACCCGGCGGGGCAGCTGCACTCGAACCCGATCTTCAGGTCGTTGCAGATGTGCGAGCAGCCTCCGTTCTTGTAGAGACACTCGTTGGTGCCTGTGGTGGGAAGAAGAAAAGCTTTGTCTCTACAGTAACCATCCGTCTTAGGCTGCAGGAGCTCTCATTAAGCCCATAAAAGCAGTAATTAACCCGACAGGTGTGCACTCACCACAGCTCCTCAGAGGCTCGTCCGACCAATCCCTGCAATCGCGGCGCCTGTCGCACACCTTCTCCATGCTGATGCACTCGCCACTGCGGCACTTGAACCTGGTGGGGCCGTCGCAGTGGGTTGCTGAGAGAGAGAAGACCAGTTACACATAGAGGATACTTTTAGGTGAATAGCAACATAAAACGGGGTACACACATAGAGATCATCGGCCTGTTTTTGTCCCGACTTTCCCCCTTTCCCACTAAGGACGACAAACTCCAGATTATGTTCTGTTTTACAAGATTATCCTATAAGATTATCCTGTGGTCTGAGGTGTTGAGAGTGAATGTGTCCGGATAATCAGCTCCAAACAGGTCGGGGCCAACAATCGTAAACATAAAACTAGTTCAATATTTATGAACAAAAGTCTTCGTGTGTGAGGAAAGTCAACAAATCACGAGTCATGACTGTGAATTGTGATGTGGAACAAAACGTAGCCAAACAAGGAAGCAGGTGTAAATAGAAACAAGCATAGCCGATATGAAACAGAAAGTTCAGATTACAGTCTTGTAGGAATAGATTTTAGATCGGAGCACACCACACACAGTACGATCAAACTGTCCACTGTCAGATATTAAAAAAGCATGAGCGCTTGAACTGGGACAACACTATCAAACACACTGATGCTGTCTTGATGTACAAAATCTTCCACGGCCAAGCACCACCTCCACTACAAGAATTTGTGAAAAAAAAAAAAACCTCAAACAGATGAACGAGAGCTGTTCCAGAGGTGACTGTGTTGTTCCTTTTAGAAAAAGTGCCTATAGTCAACCACTTTCTCGGTCCGCACATCTCACACTTGGAACTCAGTTCCAAGCACAATACGCGAACTTCCAACCCTGACTTCTTTTACCAAACATCTTAAAGCTTGGCTACTGGAAAACCAACACTGCTCCCATAAACAGGTCTAAATTTGTGTATTTGTGTATGTATCTATTTTGTCAAGGGCTCCATCTCCAATTTTTACTAAGCAATGTGCAATGCAATTAGCACTTTATATTCCCAGGTACTCTAGGTATCACAAATTACCATCACTGGTATTAGATTATTGTAATATGCAATTGAGCATTAGGCAATCAAAATAGCACTTTAGATTTTTTTGAGCAATTTGCAATACAATCATGCACTTTACACTCTGGCACTCTGCACTTTAACCAGCCCCTTGGCCTAAATGTTTTTGATGATCAACTATGTTTGCTTTGTTTTTTATTATTTGTTTTGCTTTGTCTTTGTTTCGTTTTTATTGTGTATAAATGTTTTGTACAACACCAACCTGCCAATGGAACTAGAGATGGAAATTAGCCACACGGCTATAATCTCGCATGTTTACGTTTATATGTTCATTAACATACACTGTCCCATTTCCTTCTTTTAAAAATAAACAAATCTACAATCGACAAAGCCTATTTTTTTGTCCTCATGTGTGGGGTCTCTAATATAAAAAATCTCCTCAGATTTGGAAAATCCTTATGCGTGCACCCCGTTTTAGAGGAAGAATTTCAGAGACGATTCATACCGTTGACACAGCCGACTTCATCGCTCCTGTCCCTGCAGTCGTAGTGATGGTTGCACTGGAGGCTGCCGTGGATGCAGGTGCCATCGCCACATGCAAACTGGTCTGGGCGGCAGGTGGGACGAGCTAGGTGGAATAGAGGGGCAACAAAATGAATGAATACAAGAGATGGTGAAGTGAAAGGAAAATGAACACTGCCTGGCCAAAAAAAGTGGCCACCTGGATTTAACTAAGCAAATAAGTCTGAGCCTCCTATTGGATAATTACTGCATGAGCAATTATCTTATTTAACTCCAGCTGATGCAATGAGCAGCTTCTCATTTCTTAAACAACCATGTCAAAGACACATCCTGTGGTCGTGGAAAACATTTTAGTCTGTTTAAGAAGGGTCAAATCATTGAAAACATCTAAGGAGATTGAAGAAACTACTAAAACTGGGTTAAGAACTGTCCAACACATTATTAAAAACTGGAAGGATAGTGGGGAACCATCATCTTCAAGGAAGAAACGTGGTCAGAATAAAATCCTGCATGATGGTGATCGGTGAATCACTTAAACATCTGGCCAAATCAAATCAAAGAAAAACAGCAGTAGAACTCAGGGGTCTGTTTAATAGTGAAAGTAAGAGCATTTCCACACACACAATGTGAAGGGAACTCAAGGGATTGGGACTGAACAGCTGTGTTGCCTTAAGAAAACCACTAATAAGTAAGGCTAAGCAGAAAAAAGGACTGTGGAGGACTGGAAGAAGGTCATGTGGTCTGATGAGTCCAGATTGACCCTGTTCCAGAGTGATGGGAGCATCAGGGTAAGAAGAGAGGCAGGCGAAGTGATGCACCCATCATGCTTAGTGCCTACTGTCCGAGCCTTTGGGGGCAGTGCTGTGATCTGGGACAAATCTGTGACACTGCAGAAGCTTATCTAAACAATACCACATCGAGTGCATGCTGTTATCAAAGCCAAAGGCGTTTCAATTAAATATAAGAGTGTGTGACCTTTTTTTGGCCAGGCAGTGATAATACAACACAATCAATCCCAAAGACCAGGTAATTACAGCCATAAACCAACAGAAGAGGAAGAAAAAGCCTTACCACAGTTAGCCTCATCAGATTGATCATGGCAGTCCGCGCCTCCGTCACACCTCCAGCTGCCATGGATACACTCCCCACTTCTACACTTAAACTCCAGAGACGAGCAGTGATGAATGGGAACAGTGTCCGGCGTCCTCGAGCCGCAACTATTGGGCCACTCATCTGAGCCGTCGGCACAGTCAGCGTCACCATCACACGCCCAGAGGCTCGGGATGCAGACGGAGTTGTTGCACCTGAAGGAGGTGGAGCTGCAGGTGGCCGGCGGGCAGGAGGCCTCGTCGGTGCCGTCGTCACAGTCCGCTTCATCGTCACAGACAAAAGAGGTGGAGATGCACTGACCGTTTCTGCACCGGAACTCGGAGTTTGAGCACTGCTTTGGAGCTGCAAGAGAGGAGACCCTTGTCATTAAAACAATATGAAAACTAGAACAGACCTCTGCCAGCGCCACAGTCCTCACTCATATGGGGATTTTCACCATAAATATTAGTCCCACCTTTATTTCATCTAAATATTTAGATTCCTTGACCATGAAAACATACCATTAGCAATTTGATTCATAATGATATCTATTTTAGTTCAGTAGTTATTCATAAAAATCACATTTTTCGTCATGGCGTTTTTCTTCTGGATCTAGTTTTTGAAGATACAACAAACTATATTGAACACTCCAGATTCCACAGTATCTTGGTTATATTTTGGCGTTTTGTTTTAAGTCTATGACTTTATTGGTTCCCTTGCTATAACAAAAACTCCAAGGATATCTAAAGTTTTCCTGTTCTGGATCAGAGAATCTGGATCCAGATCAGTCTTTGGCATCTTGTTGAACCTGTTGGAATCTTGTCCTGTATTTTTTATTCCAAATGCCCTGACTATTTTTGGTGGAGTAATATGCACAAATGCTGAAAATGGTCCTATCTCGCAATGTGAAAGAATCCTTAAAAAATTCCTGGATCCAGCAGTGATCCGGATCATTCCCAAAATGTAATCATTTGTTCCTTGTCCCAATCCGGACATTTCCTGAAAATTTAGTTGAAATCCGTCCATAACTTTTTGAGTTATGTTGCTAACAGAGAAACAAACAAACAAACAAACAAACAGATGCCGACAATATTGTTACCTCCTTGGTGGAGGTAGTGATAAGATTTAGAAGAATGGATACAAGAAAAAGCAAAGCAATAAAACCAAGAAACATTAGAGAAATAAATGAAACACGTAACATTCCTCCATTTCTGAGGTCCACATGGTTTGTTGTATCTTCAAAAACTTTGGAGATAGATCCAGAAGAAAACCGCCATGGCGAAAAATGTGATTTTCACGAATAACTACTGAACTAAAATAGATATCATTATGAATCCAGTTGCTACTGGTATGTTTTCATGGTCAAGGAATCTAAATATTTTGATGGCATAAAGGTAGGACTAATATTTATGGTCAAAATCACAATATGGGAGAGGACTGTGGCGCTGGCCGAGGTCTGCGCTCTTTGATTGCTTTTCTAGTTTATTTATTTGTCCTGCTTGTAGCACCCTATAATGTAAAAGATTACTGATAATGTAATAATGCCTGATAGTGTAACAAAATTTACACTTAACTCAATCAAAAATGTTATAAAACTTGTTAATGTAATAATTTAACCAATAATGTAATAAAATATCCTGACTGGTACTATAATACCTTATGGCATTATGGGATTTTTTTGGTATATTATGAGATTAACCTGTAAAAGATAGTCAGCTCTTTGACCGGAAGTTTAGCGCTAAATTCCCACTAATGTCATAGGGTATTACAATACCAGTTAAAATGTTTATACAATACCAGTTAGGATATTTTTATTGCATTATTGGTTAAATTATTACATTATCAGGTTTTATTACATTTTTCATGGAGTAGAGTGTACATTTTGTTACACTATCAGGCCTTATTACATTATTGGTAAATTATTACATTATAGGATGCTACACTGTTAGTTTTAGGGATGGGACGATACACTTAAACTCACAATACGCTGCACCTCGATATGCCCGGGTCATGATACGATACGTCACGATACAATATCAAAAAACTAAAAAACATTACTGTGTAATTACAACTTATTAGTTTTTGTTTGAGTTGCACACAGGAAAACACAAGGCCTAACAGGTCAAACACAAACAATAACACTCTCTCTAACCCTAGAGAGGTTAGAGAGAGTGTATGCTAACGAGCGGTAGGCTCGTTTTTGCCGTTTTCGTCTTTTTTAATGATAAAGCCAAAATACTGCCAGACAGATGACTTGTATCCAGGCGGAGCGTCCTTAATTTCGACCTCATTGGACTCCATCATTCGGCTTTTCGGAGGCAAGGTAGTTGGTGCTAATGTTTGTTGTTGTCACTTCTGGTCACATGCGCTGTTACCGGACATGATGTCTCTTTTTCGCGATCCATTTTTTTCAAACTTGATGCATTTCGTCACGTAATGTATCACGATATATTGCCAAACGATATTTCATCCCATCCCTAGTTAGTTTTGACAGTTTATTGTTGTGATGTCGTCTGGTTGCTGGTGACTGCTGGCTTTGGAACCATTTGCCAAATTTGAGACTGTAAATTTAACCTTGAACTTTGACACATGAAGATTTTTCAGATTGGAGCCTAAACTCAAACCCACTTACCACATTGGCGTTCATCTGCACCGTTTTCACAGTCAGCTTTTCCGTCACAGCGCCAGGAGCCCGGGATGCACTGGTTCAGACGGTCTCCACAGCTGAACTCTGTTGTTCTGCACGTTCTGAGCGCTGGAAGCCAAAAACCAGACAAATCATCAGACTGAGAGCTTTTAGAGTGACAGGCTGATCATCACGCCCTTCATCAGGTTCTACTCACAGCAGGTATCAGGAAGTTCATCTGTGCCGTCGCCGCAGTCGTCAGTACCATCACACACCCACCTGACAGTGATACACTTCCCATTTCCACACGTGAGCTGTCTGTCTCCACAGGTGACCAACGCATCTATGACAAAAACACAATCATACAGCTGAGTGAGGGGAGGCTTTCAGTGACAGCTGAACCACAAAAACAAAGAGGAAGACGCTTAAATCAAAATAAATCCAGAAAGGTTTTATTTCAGCAGCTCTGTTAAGCAGCTTAGTCACATCTTTACATTCTTGCTGACGACATAAAATCTCAAGGACGCAAAACTTCATGGCTGTGATTCACGTGGTTGTTGATTTGCAAGCACAACAAACTAACAGGCACTAAAAAAACTCATGAAACTTCACAAGCTCACAATTTCTGTTAGGTTTATTGTTACTCTGGCAGTTCAATAATTAAGGAAAAAGCTGCACTTCCATCCCTGCTACTAACTCTGCCCTGTGGGAATCAGCTATCAACACTGAACTTCTATTGCCTTATTTATGTAGGCTACTAATTAATTCATCTTTTTTATTTCTGGTTTTTCGTATACATTGTATATTATATTTTCTTTAAATCCTTAGTTATTTTGTTAATTTCCTTAGTCTGACTTTAACCCTTTCATGCATGAATTACTAAATCACAATGGGATACTTTTTTCAAAGTTTATTTTTACAAACAAGTTAAATATTATTATTTTAGTATTATATTTTGAGGGAGTAATGCATCTGTCCACTTCACGTGCATCAGCAGTATAAATAGTAATTTAGTGGAACTAAATATAGATCCACAAAAACGTCTTTGACAGACATTTATTGTGAGTAAATAAAAATGAAAGAAAAGTCTGAAGTATATGTATTATTGCTGTTTAATCAAGCTATTCACTTTTGAATTACACTAAAATTTAAAATAAAAAAGACAAAACTATCTAAAATCTGAATACTGGTATAACGGCAAATTTGCCCTCCGTCAGTTGTTGGCAAAAAAAAGTGCAAAGTTAAAATTTTATGTGTTTTCAAGTGTTTGGGAGTCTATCTATCTATCTATCTATCTATCTATCTATCTATAGAATGTGGAAGTGTTTGGGAACGACAGCAACTCAGCCACCAAGTGGTAGGCCATGTAAACTGACAGAGCTGGATCAGCGGATGCTGAGGCGCATAGTGAGAAGAGGTCGCCAACTTTCTGCAGAGTCAATCGCTACAGACCTCCAAACTTCATGTGGCCTTCAGATTAGCTCAAGAACAGTGCAGAGAGCTTCATTGATGGGTTTCCATGGCCGAGCAGCTGCATTCAAGCCTCACATCACCAAGTGCAATGCAAAGCGTGGATGCAGTGGTGTAAAGCACGCCGCCACTGGACTCTAGAGCAGTGGAGACGCGTTCTCTGGAGTGACCAATCACGCTTCTCCACCTGACAATCTGATGGACCAGTCTGGGTTTGGGGGTTGCCAGGAGAGCGGTACTTGTCGGACTGCAATGTACCAAGTGTAAAGTTTGGTGGAGGGGGGATTATGGTGTGGGGGTGTTTTTCAGGAGCTGGGCTTGGCCCCTTAGTTCCAGTCAAAGGAACTCTGAATGCTTCAGCACACCAAAACATTTTGGACAATTCCATGCTCCAACTTTGTGGGAACAGTTTGGAGCTGGCCCCTTCCTCTTCCAACATGACTGTGCACCAGAGCACAAAGCAGGTCCATAAAGACATGGAGGACAGAGTCTGGTGTGGATCAACTTGACTGGCCTGCACAGAGTCCTGACCTCAACCCGATAGAACACCTTTGGGATGAATTAGTGCGGAGACTGAGAGCCAGGCCTTCTTGTCCAGCATCAGTGTGTGACCTCACAAATGCTCTTCTGGAAGAATGGTCAAAAATTCCCATAAACACTCCTAAACCTTGTGGACAGCCTTCACAGAAGAGTTGAAGCTGTTATAGCTGCAAAGGGTGGACCGACGTCATACTGAACCCTATGGATTAGGAATGGGATGGCACTTATGTTCATTTCGAGTCAAGGCAGGCGAGCGAATACTTTTGGCAATATAGTGTATTATTCATCATCTGATATTGATGATTAATAATCTTCATGATTTAAGGAAGACTCCAACTTCTACTCCTAAACAGAGGCTTTGTGTTGTTGACCTGTTTACCAGCACTTCTATGCAAATCAGTAAAATAGTCTGTGTAAAATAGCTGACACAACAGATCCTGGGTCAGTCAGGAGTGCTGCAAAATACAGCAGCTTTACAATTGTGTTGTCTAAAATTGCAGTTTTGATCCGAAAACCATACATCTTTCTGCCCCAGAACAAGCTGCTGCACAAGATCATGATTTATATGCTGGGGGTAAAAATGGAAAAGGACATTGAGTACTATGAAACAAACATTTTTGCAGTGTTTATTTGCATTTATTTCTTTAGCATCATTTGGTCCTCTTCACAGGTGTGTTTCATCACCGTGTGGGAGGAGCCTCGTTTCTAAGAGAGGTGATAAACGTGCTGCAGAGCAGAGCGAGGCCTGGAGCTACTCACTCTGACATGTCACACACATGCACAAACCCACACGTGCCTCCAGTTTGTTTGAACAGGGCAGATAAACGCTCCGAGCTCGAGTCAAACCAGGATACAGAACCAACGATAACACCCCACCCGCCTATTATCAAGCTCCAAGAGGAAACTGCTGATACGGCGAACTCCTAACCACAATACTGATCTGATCGTATCCCAGCATTCATAGCTCCTGCTGGCAGAAAATCATACGCCGAGGACAGGGAGACGCCCTCCCAACCCCCCGTCCCTAATGCAGCCGATGGAGCCGCTCAACTGGAAGGAGCAATTAGACGGAGCAGAGCAGGCCCGGTGCTTTACGAGGAGCTACTCGAGGTCGCTCCAGACCCGGGACCACCACCTGTTTCTGAGAGAGGGGGCTGTGGAGGGAGGTGTTTACACCACCACACTGCAAAAACTCAGATCCCAACAACTGTGTTGGTCCACTTTCAAGACAGACATATCTAAAAATAAGTGTTCATTTTCAATCCATGTTTTAATTTAGTTTTAATGAAAGTATTTAGCCTAAAATATCTTTTGGTTTTAGTTTTAACACTCTAACTCCAAGCTCAACTGTTTGGCAGATGTCAATAAATGCAGAAATATTTCATTTGTTAAAAAAATAAACATTTTAAACATTACCTAGGCATCCCTCTCACGAGCGAGCCAGAGAGCTTTCTGTTTTTATGCTCCAAAACTTTGGAACTCTCTCCCCCCGGACTTGAGAACAGAGGCCTCTTTAGGTGTTTTTAAAAGCAAACTCAAAACAAACCATTTTAATCTAGCTTTTGAACTGGAATTATCTTGTTCATGATCCGGACTGCATTATTACCATTATTACCATTATTATTACAATTAATACCATTATTGCTTTTGTCACAACTTTTTAATCTCTGTTTTTAAGGGTTTTGTGTTTTATATTGTTTTTATATTTATTTATTTTGATTTTTATCCTTTATTTTAAATTGTATTTACCGTAAAATACCAAATAAACGCCTGGTTCCGATTAATCGCCCGGTCCCAAATCAACGCCTGGTGTAATTTATTTAGCACAGCCTACAAGATACGGTCAAAGTTACGGAACACACATGTAACTGAAACAACTGACAGCTGACACTTGAAAAGAAACATGATCAGACTGAACCTTTACGGTCCACATGGTTTATTTGTCTCTCTGGATGTCCTGTCGGCTTCTCCTCCCTCTGTATGTCTACAAATGCAGGTTGGTGTGCAGCATTCTGTTTCACGACAGTGCAGTTACACTCATCGTCCACAGAGGGCACTAGAGAGCAGAAAGCCAGAATCTTACAGACTAGAGCTTCACAAATCCAAAGAAGACGACGTTGCCACTACCGCTGTTTGTTTTTTGCCCTTAACTAACGTCAGGAGGCCGCACACATCAGGTAGCGTTACACTGCTGCTGATCTTCATGGTCAAAAAAAAAGAAGTACGACCTTAACTTAACTACCAGTCGTTCCTAAACAGTTTTAAGAGTGTTTAGAGAGTGCTGAGTTGAAAGAGGACAAGAGTATAACTACAGTACTGTAATCTTGCCTTGAAAATGTTAAGGTGATATTCATACTGGTGTAAATAAATAATTTGATTACATGTACCATATTTTGTCATTTTTTGCCAAGCAAGATTTTTGTGCAAAAGGAATTAAAAGCCTGTTCCAAATAGTCGCCTGGTCCCAAATAACAGCTGGTCTGCTCAGTGATTGAAACCAATAAACGCCCCGGCTATTATTTGGTATCTTACGGGGTATTTATTTGATTTTTATTTTATTATTTTAAGGAAAATACTTTATTTTTACTATGTTTTTAATGTATTTCATTTTGCTTTTAAGCATTCTTTTAAAATTGTACTGATTTTTTTGCATTGAATTTTTTTTTACTTATACTCTTCTCTCATAATGATGTCATGTCTAGGTTCTGCTGCTATGTAAAGCACTTTGGGCTGTTTGCATTTATGTATGAAAAGTGCTATATAAACAAACTTGAGTTTGAGTTTGAGACATGTTAGATGGCCAAACCGGTTGTTTTTCCTGGTATGTGTGCGCAGCCTTCATGTGAAAGAGTGCTGCGCATGCGGTGGTGTCAGAGTTCTGCCCGAAATGCTCTGACTCTGGTTTACACGGAACGGCATGGAGGAGTGTTTTGAAAACTCTCTCCTCTGGACCCTGGTTTCAAAAGTTTGCGGATTTTAGCACTCCAGGCACTGTTCCCAAGTAAACCTGAGGCCAAAACACCATGAAAACTCTTCAGATTTGGCCGTATTTGGCGTCATGTAAACAGCCCTTAAGCCTTTGTGACACTAATGGCCCTTTTCCACGAGCACGCCTTGGCCCTACTCTACTTGGCTCTACTCGATTTGCAGCGTGTTTCCACTAGCCTGGTACCTCCTAAAACAAGCTAGTTTTAGTACCTACTCCGCTCTGGTTCTAAGTGAGCCGAGTCAATACTGAAAGATGACGTCACCGACTGCCGGCTACTGATTGGTCAGACAATGTCGTCATTGGTGAGTCATGAGCGCGACGACCTAGCATGCTAGGGGTAGCTACCATTAGCTTACCCTCATACGTCTTTTCTTTGCAGCTGGATTGCTCTCGTCCTCGGCTTCATTCTGTTGTATAGCTTCCAAAACTCTCCTGTGCTTCTCAAGGGATATTTCTTCTTACCACCTGCAGCCTTCTTCTGCTTTCCTTTTTTACTCAGTTTGTGACAAAAAGCCACAGATTGTTGTGTCGCGCTCAAAATGACGTCACTGCAGAGCCACTCAGCGATACTGCACCCTGTTAGGCAGGCGACTGGGGCTAATGGAAAAGCAGCACAAGGCGAGTAGAGTAGAGTCGAGTAGAGTAGAGTCGAGTAGAGTAGGGCTAATGGAAAGGGCCTATAATGATGTCATGTCTAGGTTCTACTGCTATGTAAAGCACTTTGGGCTGCATGCATTTATGTATGAAAAGTGCTATTTAAATAAACTTGAGTTTGAGTTTGAGACATGTTACTCTGCAGATGGACGAAGGTGTTGTTGTTCCTGGTATGCGCGCAGCCTTCATGTGAAAGAGTTCTGAGCATGCGGTGACATCAGCGTTTCACTCTGTAACGCTCTGACTTTGGTTTACACGGAGCTGCATGGAGGAGCGTTTTGAAAACTCTTCACCCTGGAGCCTGGCTTCAAAAGTTTGCTGATTTTAGCACGGCCCTTAAGCCTTTGTGACATTAACACAATGAAATATCCCAGTGGAGTACATAAATGCACTTTTATGCTGTTGTTACTAGGTCTATTCCTCTACAATGCAATGTTTATGAAATAACTCAAAGAAAAATTGGTCTTCTAATGTTCAGCCAATCATGTCTCTGATATGTTGAAGGGTTTGTGCTTCTTCCCTCACCATGAAGAAAGTCTCTTACATGAACGAACCCGGTGACCCTGAATTCTTGTCAAAGCAGCCCAGGCTCTCGCTCAGAGGTGGAAGAAGTAAAAACAGCTTTAACATGGCATTTATTCTCTGTCTCAATCCATGAGAGCCACAGCGGGTTACCTCAAATCAACCTGAGCTGCTTGTTTGTTTTAAGTGCTCAAAGTTCAGACTGCAGGGGACAAAATGGACCAAATGTCAACGGTATTGATTTTTATCCAAATCCAGAGCTGCTTCTGTTTGTCACCCTGTCTGTGACATTAACAGGGTTTAGTTCTGCTGCCATGGCCGGGGTAAGAACAGGCACAGAATTATCCCTTTATTTTAGATAATTAAATCTTGGAAAGAAAAATGTTTTGCAGCGTCGCTTAACAGTTCAACATCCCCTTATAAGAGAAGAGAGTCCTCACTTTCTCTTCTATGTTGAAAAAAGTCTCAAAAAGTCATATTTAAATACTTAAATTCACATGTTTCACGGCATAGCGTAGCATTAAAATGTACAAAATATGATGCCACAAAGCTTGTCGTCCATTTTAATGACATTTTTCTCTGTAGAAATCTGCTACTGTTGGGCAACGATAATGTTAAAGGATGTTTAATATGTTAAAAAAAAAAGGTGTTGTTTGTTTTCATGAATGTTTCTATGGGACAGAAAAAATGCAAACAAACAAACAAACTACTATTTTCTTACGTGGGATTTTACAACAGGTTTAAAAAGCTAACAGTTCATTACTTGGCGACATAAAGATTTAAAGGCATTTGGAGCAAAATCAATTGGAAGAAGCAGAGATAGTTTTCAATAAATAGCAATGGCTAATGTTTAAACTTTTCTTATTTATCATTTATTCTATTCTCAGCAACACAGTACTGTTTTTTTGTACTGTGCTGAAAAATGGGGTAGGACAAGATTAGCCGAGGTTCTTTCTACTCCATTTTGAACATTGAACACAATAACACTTAAAGAATTTCTGTAAATAATGTTTTTATTTTTATTGTTTTTGTTTTTCTGTTTTATAACTTTAATACTTTCTTATTCCTATGTTCAAAATAAAGAGTATTAAATCAAATTAAATCCATATTCATTAAACTCAGTCTTATTTCTATTAGTCAAACCTAACCTAATCAGTTTGAAGTTTTTTAGATTGCTATTTCATTTACATACATATCTGCTTATTCTAATTTAGTTTGTTCCGTATGTTTGTGCGTCTTTATTTCATCATGTGATCAACTATTGGCATTTCAAACCTTTAAATCTCACGTCAAGAATATCTGTTTTATGTTTGTAGTTTTCTTTGTTGCCTCAAATATTAACGGAATCAAAGAATGATTTGATTTCTGTTTTTTAAACTTAAGATATTCCTGAAATATTGATGAGCTCCGCCAACCAGTTGAGTTGGTAGTTAAAGGGTTAAAACAACAATTTGGTGACATCACACTGGTAGGTCTGGTAGGTCAGAGCGAGGAAGAGAGGGAAGTACTGGTGCTGTGGACTTTGTCTTGTGCATAGAAGTGCTCTATCATGCAAACAGACATATTAAACAAATTAAATAGCAGATAAAATTCAGAACAACCAGACAAACTTTTACAGGAGTGACTTTTTAGATAACAAAGCCACATTTCTTCAGGAAAGACGGTTATGTTTCAGATTATGTTTGATGCCTTTTTAAATCACATAAATTTATGTTTTTATTAAGAGAAATAATTTCAACCCTCTCTACTGTTTCTCTGCTGTCAATAAAGGCAAAAAAGTTCAATAAAATATCAGTATTGATCCGTAGATGATGAACCCTTTAACTTCCTCCTAACAATAGCCAGGAAAAAAATCTTTATTGACATATTGGGGCACTAATGCAACATTTTTTTTAACATTCTAAGTATTTACAAACCATTAACCTTTGCCAAATGGTTGGAGTGAAGCTTATGGCCCTTTTCCATTGGCCCTACTCTACTCTACTCGCCTTGTGCTGCTTTTCCATTATCCCCAGTCGCCTGCCCAATGGGGTGCAGTGTCGCTGTAAACAGCTGAGCGGCACTGCGGTGACGTCATTTTGAGCACAACACAACAATCTGTGGCTTTTTGTCACAAACCAAGTAAAAAAGGAAAGCAGAAGAAGGCTGCAGGTGGTAAGAAGAAATACCCATTGAGAAGCACAGGAGAGTTTTGGAAGCTATACAACAGAATGAAGCCGAGGACGAGAGCAATCAAGCTGCAAAGAAAAGACGTATGAGGGTAAGCTAATGGTAGCTACCGCTAGCATGCTAGGTCATCGTGTTCATGACTCATCGATGACGACATTGTCTGACCAATCAGTAGCTGGCAGTCGGTGACGTCATCTTTTAGTATTGACTCAGCTCACTTGGAACCAGAGCGGAGTAGGTACTAAAACTAGCTTGTTTTAGGAGGTACCAGGCTAGTGGAAACACGCTGCAAATCGAGTAGAGCCGAGAAGAGTAGGGCCAAGGCGTGCTAGTGGAAAAGGGCCATTAGAGTTGAAGAAGTGTTTTTTGATTTGATTTATTTTGGATTAAACATTAGTCACAGCTAATATGCAGTAGCTAGTCTTCCTGGGGTCCACATTCTTCCTGGGTTTTCGTTGTAAAAGTGAAATGAGATCAAAAATCAGGAAAATATCATTTTTGAAAAATGCTTATAGCTTTATGGATGTCATGTTCAATTCATCTAAGCCATTTTTTCTTTTTCGGACCATTTTTTAAAACACTCTGTTTACTTAAAGGTGCTATGAGGAGAATCCATTTCCAGCGACATAAAGACTCAGCTTCATATGAGCACGCGCGGCGACTGTTGTAAAGACGTGACCCACGCCAAAGCGTGTGTTTGTTGTGATGCTAATGAATGCAGCTCGGACCTTCCTCAGAACTCTGCATTGCTTTTTCAACAACTTACAGGATGCAAAGCGACGAGGTAATGTATCTCTTTCTAGTTACGTAGCGGTAGTTTCTGATGTGTGACAACAAGCAATTTTTGGAAAACTTAGTATTGTAGTTTTGTAGGCGGCTATATATCTCTACTTACAGCCCGGTGCTCTAAGACGTGTCTGAATAATATAAATTTGCTCTAGTTTTAATTGTTTTGTTCCCAGAGTTGAGTATCCAGGCCAGTCCAGCCCTGTCCAACCTGACCACAAAGCTAAGGAATAGCATTTATAGATAACCTATTTTGATGCTATAAAACTCATCTTAAAGTGTGTATTTCCATCAGGCATATATCTAAAAGTGAGACTTTTTTGTAGTTACTTAGAAACTCCTCATAGCATCTTTAAATTGAAATTCCCCTCTTTGATAAGGCATAATGCCTTTTTCTCATGTTCAACCCCCACAAAGTAGATGACCTAATCAGGTTTGAAGCATTTATGAATAAGACAGTTATGCCAAGTTTGGTCTACCAAGTGGTTGAGCTGGCAGTTAAAGGGTTAACACAGTAGGCCACCTGAACTCTGCTCAACGGTTAAACTGCCTTTAGGTTGTAAACCTACATGAGATTCTGCCACTGAACAGGAAGTTGTTTCTCAACAGTTGGGGCAGACACATGTTAAAACCACACGTTTACACAGAGGAGTTCACATTTGTACCAGTTTAGGAGGACATGATTCATATTTCTGCTGTCGCGGCGTGGCACAGAGCTGTAATGTCGCTATAAAAACCATCAAATCTCCAGTGATGTAAAGATTTACACACTGTGTAAAAATGAGAGCAAAATCCTACACATGATATTTCAGAATTAAGATGTCAGTCCTTGGCACAGCCCTTCAAATCTCCTTAAAAGCAGCCTTTAAGTTATTTTCATTCATAAAGCTTCCTTTAAGGATTTAGTGCACAGTTATTGGACATTTATTTGAGGTCAAGTGTGTAATGAAAAGGTTTATAGTGGAAAGTCTACGAGGTGATGCAGGACCATCTGAGCCCCCCCTCCTCCTGCTATTGCTTCATAAATCAGAATAAAAAATCTGTTCCTGGAAAGCCGTTTGTTACTCAACACTTGCACGTTTTGAAACTACACACACACACACACACACACACACCCACACACACGCCTGCAGGCTGACGAGATGTGTGCGTGGGCGATGTGAGGACCAGTTCCAACATGCTCCACCACACACGGTTTCCCAGAACGGTCACACTGGGAACCCGTCCGACGGCAACTTCACATCAGGACGGGAGGGCGACCAAAACCTGAGGAATGCCTCGGTGGGGACGGAGGGAGTGTTTGGATTGGAGGAAAAGTTGGAGGGCTTCCATTCATAACCATAATGCAGGGCGTTTAAGGTAAAGGGAGGAAAAAAAAGAGCAATGCAAACATGGTGGAGGTTGCATCATATGGGGCAGATACATCATGATGAAGGGCTGTGAGTAGGGCTGGGAAACATGTCCAGTTTTTAAGATATGTAGGTAAAATGTAGGGTAGGGCAATGCTAGTTTTATCAATATGTGGTTTGGGGGAGGGGGGGATTGTGGGGGTCTTATGTTTTCATTTTATGCAATTATGCAATTTTCTGCTTTTTATTCCACTTACTGTTATTTTATCTTTTTCCCATGTAAAGCACTTTGTATTACAAAGTCCTGTATGAAAAGTGCTATACAAACAAAGTTTGATTGATTGTTTGATTCGCACTTTGAAGCACTTTTCTCATTACTTTGTACACTTTTACATTTTTTACAACAAGAGTTGAGTTTTCTATTAAGATTTTTATTTTTTTTACAACAAGCTTTACCTCAGGCATTTTGTTATCTTCATAGTTAATTCAAACAAGTGTATAAAACTACAGTGCACAGGCACTTTGTGTTGATTTCTGTGTTGATTTTTTGACCTGGAGGCATTTTAAATGTATATTTTAAGTATAAATAAATGTATATTTTGGAAATAAATTTACAGTGAGTAGTTATTTCATCAAAATGTGAATTGAGTTTTTTTTTTTTTAAAACAAAGATTTTTTTGGGGGGGGGGGGATCGCCCAGCTCTACAACCATTCATGCTCACACTCATGCCAAAGGCAACATGTGGTCCTTTTCCATTAGCCCTACTCTACCCGGCTCTACTCTACTCGCCTTGTGCTGCTTTTCCATTAGCCCCAGTCGCCTGCCCAACGGGGTGCAGTGTCACTGTAAACAGCTGAGCGGCACTGCAGTGACGTCATTTGGAGCGCGACACAACAATCTGTGGCTTTTTGTCACAAACTGAGTAAAAAAGAAAAGCAGAAGAAGGCTGCAGGTGGTAAGAAGAAATACCCCTTGAGAAGCACAGGAGAGTTTTGGAAGCTATACAACAGAATGAAGCCGAGGACGAGAGCAATCGAGCTGCAAAGAAAAGACGTATGAGGGTAAGCTAATGGTAGCTACCGCTAGCATGCTAGGTCGTCGCGTTAATGACTCAACGATGACGACATCATCTGACCAATCAGTGGCCGGCAGTCGGTGACGTCATTTTTTAGTACCGACTCAGCTCACTTAGAAACAGAGCGGAGTAGGTACTAAAACTAGCTTGTTTTAGTAGGAACCAGGCTAGTGGAAACACGCTGCAAATCGAGTAGGGCAGAGTAGAGTAGGGCCAAGGCGTGCTAGTGGAAAAGGGCCAGTAGAGTCACTAATTAACCTAAAGAGCATAACTTTAGTCTGTGGGAGGAAGCTGGAGTGTCCAGACACAAGCCACGGGAAAAACATGCAAACTCCGCACAACAGTGTGACCGACAAGAGGTTCGAACCAGGAACCAAAATTATCCTTGTTTCTTAAGAATTCCAGGTTCATTATCCACGATCGCAAGAACAATCTGGGACCACTTCTTCGAAAATGTGTGTTTTCATGCCCCTGAAATGCGTATCTGTGTGGACGAAATGCCCCAAAACACTTATGGGGATGCAACTGAATACGTCTTCATGTGGACAGCCTCTAAAATAGTTAAAAATGTAGGCAACATTAATACAACAAAAACACCAACTTGGAAAAGTTGGTTGAGCTGGGTGGAGTGAAGGCTTCTCTCTCTGTAACCAGTTCTTGCCTTTTTAGCAGTTGTCCGTGTGTTTGCGCAATTCTGATGTTGCTGATCATTGAAATGACAGATTTTTATCATTTTGACACATGGCATCTAAAAAAGAACCTAATGTTGACAATATTTTGATAGCTTGTGGGGGTCCAGAATGAAAAATTGCCCAACATTAGGTATGAAAAGCTTCATTTTGTGACCATAGTAAAAAAAATAGTTCTGCTGTTGTTCCAGCGATTTGTTCACTCTTTACAGAAACAAAAATCATCATACTTTACACCCTCCAGGGTCTGATTCTGGAGGGTTGCAACATTCCCTCGAGTTCATTCTGCTAGACTTTCAGCAGGGATTTAAAGTGGCGCCCATTTCTCTGAATGATGAATGGCTTCAAAAACCGGCTTTTCAGAAACCCCGCTTGACATCTTTGCCCAGACTGTATTCACACTGCTGCTCTCTGATTGGCTGACAGAGCTGCAGAGCGCCAGGGAATGAAAGGCATCCAGGTCCATTCAAAAACCGGCACAGATTATTCAGGCTGGAAAGTTTGATGGACGACTCTGAATCTGAGCTTTTTAACAGAAGAAACAGACCCAAAACTGTTAATAAGCCCGAGTTTATCAGTGCTGCAAAGACAGTTTCTTTTATTTTGCTCTTTCTCAACATTTCTCCTCATTTGGGGCTTTAAATCTACACTCTCTTTACATTTACATCATCCTGCATCATTATACCACATTAGGGGTTTAAATTTGGAAGCATTTAAAGAGAAAATAGGTGAAAAAAGGGTTATATTTTGCTTTTTTTATCTTTATCACTGCCAAATGTAGAACTGAAATGACAAAAACAGACCTTTAAAAATGATAAAGACCTTCTCACAATAAGCACATTTGGTTAAATGCTGGTAAAGATCATTTTTACTTTTGCTGATTATTATTTTTTGAGTAGCTGTATAGCTTTCAGCACCATAAAAGCCCCCTAAGACATGAAAATACATTTAATTCAATGGAAAAACTGGGTCAAATTAAAGCAGGAAAGTTTTTGTTTTAGCCAATACTCCATTACTAAGCTTTACTGCTTAATTGTAAATAAATAAATATGCAACTTCCAGCACCATAAAGCCACAAAATAAATAAAAAAAAACATTTGGAATCAAGGTTACAACATTTTTTTTGCTTTGGCTAATAGTTAATTTTTCTTTAAATTTTGCTCTATCACCTTTTTTGATTAAACATGCAGTTTTCAGCACCATAACAACAGATAAGACATGAAAATACACTTACTTCTATGAAAAATTGGATTAAAAAAAGGCAGGGATGGTTCATGCTGTTGCTGATGCTTGATGCTTTCTTATATTTACTGCATTTACAGATCTTATACAGATAAATATGCATCTTTCAGCTGCATAAAACACCCAAAAATATATAAAGCATGGGTTTTAGTAATGAAAAATCATGTTGAATCAAGGTAAGGAAAGTTTTTGTCTTGGATAATTTTCAAATATTCTTCATATTTTGGCTCTTTCATGTTTACTTTGATTTAATGTGCAGCTTTCAGCACCATAACAAACTTAAGAAGATTTTAAACAGTTCTAAATAGGGATGTTAAATAGGATTAAAAGCACATCTTCACATATTAATTATTGTCTTTCACATGAGCATTTACATCCACATTACTATTGGATATGCAGCTTTCAGCACCATGAACACCAATAAATGATAAAAAAACTATCATTTTCTCCATGAAAAGTGGGAGTTAGAGAGTTTTTATTTCACCTAAAATCCATTTTTCTCCACATTTGTGCACCTTTACCTTTATCATGATTAATAGTTAATCTTTCAGCACCACATCAACCCCCAAAAAGTATAACAACATGCCAACTATGGTGAGAGATTTGATTCTATGAGCTTCTTATCACTTATTTGACCAAATTGGGCTTCTATATCTTTATCATAAATAAACAAACAGCTTCCAGGAAACCCACAAGTGAGATAAAAACGGATTATTTTCCACAAATATTGGTTTAATGGCTGTGGAGAACATTGTTTTAGGAGTTAATCATTGAATGAATCAGTTAATGTTTAGCTTTCAGCCTCATAAATAAATAAATAAATAACAGTAATGATTAAAAACGGGTTGAATTAGGGTTGATTATTTTTTTCCATTGAGCTAATAATCAATTAATCTCCTTGTTTGGGTATTTACACCTTCAACATGAATGATTTTGCAGCTTTCAGAGTCCCAAAACTTCGCAAATAAACTGCTTAAGGATTATAAGTGGGGGAAAAAATCGGGTTCAACAGGGACAGAGTAAGTTTTGCTCTGGCTAATTATCAATTATCCCTCTAATTTTTGCGCATTTCCACCTTTATTATGCAGGAAAGTTCAGCCTTCAGCTCCATAAAATCCTCTAAAATATTGATTTAAGAAGGAAAAGTCTGAAATCTGGGGTTGAATGAGGGTAAAATCTACGCCGTGCAGGACACAGTGGCAGAAATTTGACCTACATTCTGAGAATAATTGCGCCCTCCCCCCATCACCTTGCATCCTGCGCTGTCAGAGGAGTGGGCAATTCAAACCCACGTCTCAAATACATCTTACAAAATCACATTAATGTCGCATTTATATCACATACATTTCGTATAATGGCACATGTTTTACGCACGGCACCGTTTCCCTCCTGATTGGCGCGGATGCCATGCGTAAAATGCGCACGTTCGGGCCATAATTGGATAAATGGAGGCACTTACTTGTCTGGATGAAGGCGCAGAAGAGGAGCAACAGTAAGGCGAGTCTCAGCCGTCCCATGTTTCCCAGCAGGACGGGAGGGCGCATCAGTGGTTCTGTGGTTACAGGTGATGCTGATGTCAGGGGGGCGGCAGCTGTGTGGCACCTGGACGTCTCAAAGGATCTACTTTCTGCCTCCGCGGGCTCTGCTGTGTGAAGATGCTCCTGGTGAAGGACCTGTGAGGGGATGCTCTGCTCACTGTACTGTTTGACAACAACATCAGACCCATTTCAATGTGGTCCAGCAGAGGGGGGCGGAGCCACGAGGGGCCCGGGTGGGGGAAGGCGGGCTCGGGGGATGGTGTGATTCCTGAGGCACACGGGCCCCAAACAATCCCGGGGAGGGAGGGGCTTGGAGGGCTGTTTTACTACGATTAACCCTTTCAGGGACTGAGGAGACCTTGAACTTGAGCTTCATTCATCAGGCTGGAGTCAGATCATTCTGCAGGGGGGTGCAGGCAGGAATCTGGGAGCATGAATGAGAGTGTACGGAGGCCGTGAGCTGCAAGAACAAGAACCAAGCCATAAAAAAAATCAATATTTTAAACTTACATAAACGTCGATTTTTGGAATTATAACAAGAACTGCACAATCTCTAGACCCCAGGAATTTCTACTGTGTATCCATGACAGCTGCCAGAACAAAACAAAATATAATCACCAATACAAAAGTCTCAATTTTTATTTTTTATCCTCATTAATAAACTGAACTTTTGAGGAAAATCATCAAAAATTGAGACTTGGTAAGAAGAACCAAGAGCTGATCCATCCATTACAGGAGACTGATATTGATATTGGGAGAGAGGTGTGAACCAGCAGCCAGCCAATCACAAGGCCACGTGGAGAGACAACCAACCAGTCATGCTCAAACAATTAGGGAAATCTGCAACCTTCTTGCTATTGGCACATGCACCATCTGCTGCCGCCCTGGTGGCCTAAAAATAAGTAGCCTACAATCTGAAATGTAAACTTGACCTAGTAATTATAACCAGATGTGTTAGTCCGCCAGAAAGAGCTTATCTACTTGGATTTTTCTTTTCTATTAAAGAACAGCAAGAAAAGTGTCAGCACCTTGTTATTGTCATAGAAGAATGAGCAGAGTGATTTGATTTTTGCCTCACACAAGCACATGCATAAAAACAAACACTATTGGTCCTTTTCCATTAGCCCTACTCTACTCTACTCACCTTGTGCTGCTTTTCCATTAGCCCCAGTTGCCTGCCCAATGGGGTGCAGTGTCGCTGTGAACAGCTGAGCGGCACTGCAGTGACGTCATTTTGAGCGCAACACAACAATCTGTGGCTTTTTGTCACAAACCGAGTAAAAAAGGAAAGCAGAAGAAGGCTGCAGGTGGCAAGAAGAAATACCCCTTGAGAAGCACGGGTGAGTTTTGGAAGCTATAGAGGGATTATCAGTCTTCGTCATCATAAAGCTGCGCACGCATCTTGACCGCAGAAGCAGCGTTTAGCTCCATTCATTCAGATGAGTTAGCATTTTCCGTGGACAGCTGTCAAAAACAATACTACACAATCGAGGCAACTTCTGTCAAGTTTCGACCGTTACAGAGCAACTGGTGTTTCGGAGTTAATAGCGACCATGCTAACTAGTGAATTTCAGACGACAGTAGCCGTGATTAACAGCCGAGAGTCACCAGTTAACAGGGTCACACTTTACACTGATACACCAGCGCGTCTGCGTGTGTGTGATTAAATGTGTCTTCTTTATCCGACCTCAGTTAAACAGGTTTGACTGCAAACAAGCAATATTAACTGCTGATACAGATCTGACTTTGCTAATTTAATTAAAAAGTTGGTTTGGGGCTGAGGTTATGACCAAACATGGACTCAATACAGACAGTAAATAATGAGTGATCCCATAAATTATGATTAACAGAAACAGATTTTATGAACAAAGTAAAATTATGTAATATTATAAAATGATGAACCAGTCTATGAACCCTGAAATACACAAGCATTAATATTCTGATTTGGTGCAGGTCTCTGGTTCTTTTATTATGAACTGAGTCTCAGACTCAGCAGTCTGTGTGCTCTTTTTGGTCTGGGAGGGTTTCTGATTTATTGACACATGTTTACTTCCTGGTCTGTCACAGTCTAGTAAGTGTCCATGGATAATGCAGTGTTTTTGGTGGTTAACTCCCCCACGTCGGTTGACAAACCATTATACTCTGCGTGCTTCTGCACCCAAGTTGCGCGCGCATCCGCCGTTGTTGACAAACAAATAATCCCTTTATACAACAGAATGAAGCCGAGGACGAGAGCAATCGAGCTGCAAAGAAAAGATGTATGAGGTAAGCTAATGGTAGCTTCCGCTAGCATGCTAGGTCGTCGCGCTCATGACTCATCGATGACGACATTGTCTGACCAATCAGTAGCCAGCAGTCGGCGATGTCATCTTTTAGTATCGACCCAGCTCACTTGGAACCAGAGCGGAGTAGGTACTAAAACTAGCTTGTTTTAGGAGGTACCAGGCTAGTGGAAACACGCTGCAGAGTAGGGCAGAGTAGAGTAGGGCCAATGGAAAAGGGCCAATAGAGTCCCCAATTAACCTAAAAAGCATGACTTTAGTCTGTGGGAGGAAGCTGGAGTGCCCATAAGGGTGTGCTAGTGGAAAAGGGCCAAAAGTATACCAACAATTAAAGGTGCTATGAGGAGAATCTATTTCCGGCGACATAAAGACTCTGCTACCCATGAGCACTCGCGGTGACTGTCGTAAAGAAGTGACCCAAGCCAAAGCGTGCGTTTGTTGTGATGCCAATGAATGCAGCTCAGACCTTCCTCAGAACTCTGCATTGCTTTACAACTTCTTTTTTCAACAACTTACAGGATGCAAAGCCACGGGGTAATGTATCTCTTTCTAGTTACGTAGTGGTAGTTTTTGATGTGTGACAAGCAATTTTTGGAAAACTTAGTGTTGTAGTTTTGTAGCCGGCTATATATCTCTACTTACAGCCCGGTGCTCTAAGACGTGTCTGAATAATATAAATTTGCTCTAGTTTTAATTGTCTTGTTCCTGAAGTTGAGTATCAAGGCCAGTCCAGCCCTGCCTGACCCGACCGTGAAGCTAAAGAATACCATTTATAGATAACCTATTTTGATGCTATTAAACTCATCTTAAAGTGTGTATTTCGATCAGGCATATATCTAAAAGTGAGACATTTTTGTAATTACTAAGAAACTCCTCATAGCATCTTTAATAAATAGAAAATGAAAGTTATTTGAGGATGATTGAACACCTATTTTGACTGACTTTACATACAAATAGAAACATTATATCCTATATTTACCGTTTCTGTTTGGCGAAATGCTTCCAGTTTTTGCAAAGAGAGCAAAAAAAAAATTTCAAACTCTTTTATTTGTGTTTATTCTCTGAAACACTTAGCAGTATTTATCTTCCTAAAATAGTCTTGTTTATGTTGTGGTTCAGGTTTATTCCTTGGCGTTTTGATTTTTTTTCTTGTTAATATCATATTTTTTCCAGGTAGTTTGCCCTTCTAAGAGTTTGACTTGTTTTGATTCTGGTGCAAAAACAGCTTTTCGAGGTAAATAGTCTGTCCCGAGTGGACTGACTTGACGTCAACAGTCTGTCCCCTGATGTGTCCTGGTGGTTTGGATGTTTGGCTGCTGACCGAGCGGACGCTCAATATTTAAAGAACTAAACACCCCAAGTGTTGCGACACCTTTCAACACATCAGAGTGTTTATTTTATCATTTAGTGCAGGTTTTATTAAAGCTACTCAGCATGTGGTGGAGCATGAATGAGCGTGAGTAAAATCAGCTCATAAACTCTAAAAACATCCTGATTATCACAGTTTTTTATCTGCCTCCACTCCTCATAAAAACAGCATGTTATGTTAGGTTCAAAGTCTCCAACACAGTCCCGTTAAAATCAAGTTTACTTCGGGGGAGGCGTGGAGATAAAAGTGCAGAGAGATAAAAAAGTAGTAAAGAGATAAACACTGAAAACAACAACCTTGAACTGTAGAGAAGGCAGATTTTTAGATCTATAATGTTAAATAATCCAGATTTTCCTCTTCAGAGCAGTTCCTCGAATAAAGGCTTTGTTTTGATGGAGGAGCATCGATGTCATGAAGAAGGGAAAAGGAATTTGTTTCCTCATTTTGCACTTTGTGAAAGTATAAACAATGGCAACCAAATTCTAGGACTTGAGTTACCGAAATTTAGAGGCATCTTTGGGGAAATCTACGAAGGCCAAAACCTGCCAGTAAAATAATTTTATAAACCTACTCTACATGTTTCTCTCTACCCCCATGCTTATCCTGCAGAGCCATGTGTGTTTTTGTATTCATCACTTTTCTAAATTGTTAAGTTGTTGGTCAACGTCCTTCTTTTGTTTCTGTGTGAATATTTGTCACTGTTAAAAAAACTAATAAAATATAAATCATAAAAAAATTAAAAACCTACTCTACAACAAAAAATATCCTTGAAATGAACTGTAATTTTAATGGCCAAAAAATAATTATTTGGTGCAAAAACGGGCAATAATGTGGTATACGGTGTAGGGTTTATGGTGGCCTAATGCTGTCTGTAATATAATTTGTTTAGTTAAACTCAATAAAAAATATAACAAACTTCATCTATAATTTTGGCTTAAAAAATTAAATTAAAGTTTTTTTCTGTGTCTATGCAAATCACTTTGTACTGCGATTGAATTTGTATGAAATGTGCTTTAAATATAAAGTTTAACTTATTGATTGATGGATTTCACCTTGATACATTCACATTAATTCTGCCAGGCTGTGAAATTATGTCGATTCAGATCTCAATATGGCTGTGGAGACGTGTGACGGACCTATTTTTAGGGTCATTAAAACTTCTACACAAAAAGGGCTAAAGAAGGGTTTGTTTATATGACATAGAAAAAAGGCCAAACAGAGTTTTTGTTGTGTTTGCTCCTTCTGTTTACACGAGAACAGTGCGGGGAGTGCCTGCATCAGCAAACTTTGAAACCCGGGTCCAAAGTGAATAGAATTGGAAATGTTTTTGTTGTCTACATATAAACAGGAGAACAACACCTAAGAACTCGGGCTTTCATTAGATTAAAAAACCTGAGAGATTAATTAATTACGACCTGTAATAATTAATCTAATTAATCCCATTTTTAATATTGCTTTAAAAATTGCTGAAAAAGCCCCAACTGGGCAGATGAAAAGATTATTCTCCACCCCCCCAAAAAAACTGAAGCACACGAAGCCCAATGTATAAAAACTAGTAGGAATAGTCGTCATGGTTACCCTACGATATGAAATTTGCTCTCCTCAGAAGTTTACCGGGAGAACTTGGTGGGTTTTGTCTTTGATAAGATTCATGTCACAAGAAAGTGGAAGATGACACATCTGTGTGGTGTAATTTAATGTTAGATAAGAAGACAGTCTAAGGACTGAAGTTCTCGCAGGTTTAGCTAACGGCTAACAACAGGGTTGCTGCTATGTCACACTGTGGCTCGATCTGATTGGTCTGTGGTGAGTGTGACGAGCGGACTGATCGTCCAATCACCAGCTGCTTTGGTTGAGGTTCTGCACTCTGAAAATACCAAAACATAGAAATGAGATAAAAAAATGACATTAATGCGATAAAGAAAGTGTTAATCGCGACTGCTCAAGCCAACTACCGCGCTGCTAACTGGGCTCAGTTTGTTATCACTCCTCCGACAAAATGTGGATTTGGTGCATCAATACGCTGATCAGCAAAGATGCATTTGTTATATTAGCCGAGGACACAACAACCTTACATCGCCAACTACTGGCCTGGCATGCATGCTACAGCGTTTCTGGTCGCTCTCATGGATCCATGTGAACACACATTGTTATCACACATTCCACATTTGAAAGCAGAGCATTTTAGAAAAGCAAAGGAAAAGCTTTTCCAGTTCTGGTGACAATGTTGTTGTGTAAACAGGCCTTAAAACGAAACCCTGGGCTAAACCCAGAACTCAGAAGGACTTGGAACTCCTGGGGGCCGAGGGGAGAAACGTCGCTGCTGAGAAGACACACAGGAGGACTGGTTACTTCAACATGATCTGGATGTGGATTATACTGTGTTCCATTAACCTGGAAACTGGGAAGAGGGAAGTGGGAATGACGTCAGTTACAAAGTCGGACACAACTTGCTGATCTACCAGGCTATTGTTAGCCATTGTGATAGCAGCTGTTAGCAAACCCTGCTTGTAGTTCACAAATACCACATGAAGAGTGTAACATTATGGCAGCATTTCCGTAAATCCAAGTTGAACAATACTGTGTGTACGGCTGATTTAGTGGCATACACAAGAGTCATAAGTGCAAATAAACAGAATATAACAGGAGCATAATAACTGTTTACACTGGGGGCAGCCATCTTTGATTGTGAACTCCTCGTGGGGGCATTCCAGTTGAAATTTCCCTCTCTGAACTCGGAAATCCCAACTTCCCAGTACAACTGGAATGCAGCATTAGCCTGCAAATGTCAGTTAGAAGAGACAGGCATTGGTTACTTTTCATCCTCAAAGCTCTTTATGGAGTGTCTAAGCTCTCTATTAAATATGACCACAAACCACTACCAAACTGGTTCTTGTGACTGGCTAATGCTTGATGTTCCAAGAGTCCACAGCAAGAGCTGAGAAACACCTTTTAGCTTGTGTGCAGCCCACAGCTGGAACACTATAAAGCAACAGTACAACTCTGGCATAGGACAGTTTTAAAATATGATAAAGAACCACTATGTCTGTAACGGTTTTTGAATTTTGCCTGTTGTTCTTGCTTTATTGTCCTGCAATTACTGTTTTTATATACTCTCAATGTCATTGTAAAAGAGCCCGCTGTCAATGGCATCTCAAGATTAAATAAAATAAAATAATAAAAGACAGATAAACATGGGCGGGTGGACTGGGAAGAGGTGAGCGGGAATTATGTTGCATCCCGGCTTGGAGCTGATATAGTTGGACAAGCTGAAGACCTCTGGTTTCGAAGTCAGGGGTGGAGCTAGATTTTTTTTTAACGCATTGGGAGTTTTGAGAGTTATACAGTGATGTTTGGAACCACTTCCCGTGCATCCTTTTCAAAATAAAACCTGAAAGAGTGACGAACAAATTGTCTTAAGTTGTATGCTCAGTAATGGTTTTGATCTTGTTGCCATTTAGGCTGTACAGTCATCTTATCGGACAATAGAGACTTTGTGAGGTCTGAGCTAAGGTCACTGGTCTCCCTTCAAATCAACGCCCACACTGGCTGCTCCCCCCAGACCCCATGTGCTCGTCTCTGTGTTTGTTGTCTCATGTGTTGAGGTGTTTTTTTCTTCCAATCCCCTGACATGTGCCTAGTTTGGAATTGCTTTTTTTCTGCCCCTCTCCTTCCTCTTGTTTTCTTTCCTGCAAGCACTTTGAGTGACATATGTTGTAGGAAAAGTGCTATATAAAATGTTTTTTATTGATCGATCGATTTAATGAAACAAAATGTGGGTGGAGACTTTACACAATGATTGAAATCATTATGGGGCGTTCCCAATGACTTTGTTTAATAGAATTTGGACTACCCCAGTCTTTAAATCAACTAGAATGCACCATTACAACCGAGGCAGCCATCTTCGATTGTCTACTCCAACTTTCCGACTCAGAATTCCGATTTCAGGGGTTGTTCCAGTTAAAACGTCCTGTTGGGAACTCAGAAATCCCAACTTCCTTGCACAACTTGAACACACCATAAGCTTTAGACTTGAAGTTTTGTATTTCTTCTCCACGTTATACATCAACTTCAGTGCAAAATGAAAACCCATCTCTTAACATTTTCCTCCAGTTCTGTTCTGATCCTCTTCTCGGAGCAGCATGAAGTTAACAGGACACTTTTCTGCTTTGTCATATCAGTAAATAAACACATCGACCATGTTGTTCGTGTTTCAGATAACGCTGACCCTCCCTCAGACCCCGCAATGGCATTTATAGTCCAGGTCAGACACTATCATGCTTGACCTTCATTGCTGCTCCACACGAATGTTCGCAAACCATTCAGATGTCAGGAGAAGCATCATAAACACACAAACGTGCGTCCAGTTTTCTTTTCAGGGTGAAAACAAACATCTGCATGGTGAGCAGAGTCTGAATCCTGACACATAAAATCTGAACCACAAGAGTTTAACAGATTTATAACACAGATCAGGTTCACTAAGGGGCCTATCTACTTGGAAATACCACATCTACACACATAAACTAATTCAAGGAAAGACCTTATCTGGACGTCCCGACTGTATCTTCAATAAATCAATCAATATTTACATTGATCTGAAATATCTGACGTCACGGTGTCTGTCCTGCTTTGACCTTGGCCGTATTAAGGACATACAGGCTGAAGTTCAGCGGTAAATAAACACTCTAATCAAAATATTCCTGCAATAATATGTAACCTACAGCCGGTTATCTCATGCTGTAGGTTGTACTTACGAGTAATTACACCTTCAATCAGATGCCTAAAGGTGAAGGAACAAAAAAAGGGTGGATCACAACAATATAATGGAAGGACATAAAGTCCTCACAGAGGTTAGGAGGCTCTTGTAGAAACATGCCGTACTTTTCTTATGCTAACACTAAGTGCTGGTGTTGTGCTTCAAACTGTGACCGTGTCGGCTGTTGACTTTAAACACAGACATGTTGAAAGCAGACAGATATGAGGACCCCATACTGATGACTTTAAAAGGATGTACAAGAGCAAACAGGAGCATCAGGACAAAAGATTTTTCATTTCTATTGAGGCATTTCTGATTTAAGTTAGAGGGTCAGAGTCAGATGAGGAGAAAACCACACGGCTTTGTTTACATTATTGTGTAAATCCACGACCATAGTGTAGACTGAAAGAGAAGCAGGAGGAGGTTTTTGTGATGAACTGGACTGTTTCGAGCTGCTGAAGAGTTATCTGGTGACTGTGGGCTGAGGCAGGCTAATGCTACCCATTGACTCCCAGTGTTTGAGCTAAGCTAATTGGCACTGGGTGAGCTCTGCCCGTCTTTTCATTGTTACTGCACAGTCAAGATAATGATATGTATCTGCTTGTCGTGGACTCAGGAGTGAGGAAAGATCCCTTTAAAGTTAAAACTGATTTCATTGGAAAAACAAGAGTAGAGAAACAAGACGAGTAAGATAAACATATCCACCACCATGAACAACTTTAAGGTCTGTTAACAGAATACAATAAGACTGTATTCCTGCCAAAAGGAAGTTCATTCAGCATCAAACTCTCATGGTGCAGGTTTGGCATCTTAACATCCTGATGAATGTTCATCATGCCTATCTGCTCAGACGATTGTGTCCTCAGATAAGCTTTAACCAAGCGGTCACCAACCTTTTTGAACCTGAGAGCTAATCAAAACATGAAGAGCATCACGGAGGCTCCAGGCTTGATTTAATGTTCTAAGTAAGACAAGTTTGCATTGTTTACCTTAAAATAATTAATTTTATATGTTATATATGACTTTGTGTGTTTAACTTTTACTTTTAATGATTCCTCAAAACATTTTTTACTAAAGGTTAATATACAGTATGAGAACATTATACTTAAATCAATCAATCAATCTCTATTTGTATAGCGCCAATTCATAACAAGTGTTATCTCAAGACACTTTACAATAGAGCAAAAACTCTTCATTTTGTGGATATACATAAATGCATCTTTAATAATACTTTCATCACTGATATGTACAAAAGCCACACTTTTGTAAGTTATTGTGTACAAGTAAAACTGTAAGGCATCCTGGTGTGGCACAGGTCTAGGTTCAATAGAAAGGAACAGTTTTAAAACATAACACATGCTTTTTATTGATAAAAGTATGATATCTTGGAAAAACATAAATATATTTAAAGGAGACATATGCTGATGCATGATTTAATACTTACATATAATAAAATAAATTTGAAAACAAGACCTTACACCCCCTTAATTTTCAAAAAATGAGATATTGTATTTTTTCTGATATCCTAGAACGAGATTTGATGCCTCTGAAAATAGGTCATTGTGAGATGACCGCGAGATTTAAATCGTCGTGACGACACGAGGTACATTTCTTTTATTGGAGTAATCCGATAAAACAGCTCCTCCTCTGTAATGTCCGTTAGCCACAAAACCGTCACCGAGGAACACATCCACCAGCAGCAGTATAGAGCTCCCTAGCTCACACTCACTCATTACCAGCCCTGGCCTGTAGGGGGACTCAATACACGGTCGCTGCTTTGAGCCTGCCGGAAAATACAGTAGAAGAAGAAGGACAGGCTGGCTCAACCCTCTCGGCAGCTCTGACAGAACTGACCAATCAGAGCACAAAGGGCTGTGATGTTAGGAGGTAACTGTAGGTCAGTCTGAGAACCGAGCGTTTCAACAAGAGCTTGATAATGGCCTAAAATGAGGATTTTGAGAACGCTATTGTGGGGCAATGGAGGAACTAAATGACTTGTACTGAGGGCAGAAATGCTTTACAGGCATCCTAGTCTGGCATAGTGAAAAGGAGAAACAAGCATGATATGTCTCCTTTAAAGCTGCAAGCAGCGTTGGACAGGTCCTCACTCTGTCGCAGGTCCCTCATGCCCGTTTGACCTCCTTTTTTAGGGTTTCATCCCTTTAAACTGCTCTAAGTTCGACTGAGGTGTGTCTCTGCAGCTCTGTCAGGAGCCTCAGTTGTAATAATGGGTGTGTATTACAGACTCTATCTTCCCTCCTTCAGTCACATGATCAGCTGTGGACATCATAGGGAGAGAAGTGTGATGTCATCCTCTCTCTAAATCTCTGAGATTGAGTGGCAACTTGTGAAACACTGCCTCACAGATGCCACATTTTTGACCCAATCTCACTAAAAATAAGACTGCTTTATGAAAAATATTGCCAGGAATCCAGTCATGTAATTTTTAGAGCTGTACTTCGTTTTGTTTTTTCTGTAGAGGCCTAACTGACACAGGACGTCTCTTGCTGTTCTGTTGTCTCCACTTCATTTGAATGGGAGGAGCTGCGAGGGCTGTTTCAGGGTTCACCGACTCTCAGGGCTCGTTATTTGGAAACCGTTTGAGAAACAGTGATCAGAAATGTCTCCTCTCACATCTGTCCGCATTTCAAGCTGATACCATTTACAGCCTAGGAGGAGATGTAAGTTGAAATTAGACATATATTATGACGTGATTTTACTTTGAAAGGCAAATTGCCGGCTTCCTGTTTGAGATAGGTCAGTAGTGTCAGCAAGTGATTTGTGGGTCTCAATGAGACGAACGATTTGACGTTTGTTTGATCATGAAGTTATGACCGTTTTAGTGGTGTTGGTTCATAGGTGGCACTGGAGATCACATTTTGCATGTTTGGGCTTGTATCAAATTTTTCGCCATACCCGAGGTGTGTGCCAGTTTTGGTGAGTTTTTGAGCATGTTTAAGGGGTCAAATTAAGGATTATTTGCCCCCCTAAACAATATTCTATTTCCAGCTAGAAGAGGCTCTTTCCCTGTGGGCGAGGATCCTAAAAATAGTTTTTTTATTTTCAGCTCTATTGTGGTAATCTGTTCTATTTCTATAATGTCTATAATGTCCCTTTGGCCCCTAAAAGGCTCCCTGTGAGATTTCAGGGCTCATATCCTCAAATTCATCAAGTGTTTAGTTGTTTGCTTTTGCTTATTGTGCTCCTCACAACATGAAAAAATGACTTATTTCAGCTTAGCCTACTCGACAGTTGATTTACGGCTGATAGATGAATCACTGGGCGTGCAGGATTGCGGTTGGCAGTGCCGTTATAGGCAGTAACTTTTAAGATAACCTTTGAGATCTTTAACTCTGATTCTGCGGTGACCTGATTGGATTCTGGAGGTTTATGGTTATTTAATTATCATGAATGCTTGAATGACCTGAAGTTCCTCCCTCATGATTTGTGGCATTGTTCGATGCTGTAGATAACGGAGGTGAAGAGTCATTAAACTGTTACTCCATCTGATAAATCCTGCAGACCGTTCAGTTTGAAGAGCCGAACAACCGCTAACCCGCCCACATGTAACCCCGTGGCACACAATCGAGTCGATTTAATAAGAAGTGACATGGAATTTTCTGGCCTCTGCAAAACTGGGCCGATCCTGAAACATGAAAAATGTCTGAGCTGACCTCCAGCTCCCCGATGAAACGGGCCCCGTCCTGTTCCTCTGATGATTGAGAACCTAAAGGCATAAACTCCTGTAGAGCACGTATGGAGCTAAAGTGCAGCTGAGGTGAAGTTCATCTCACAGAAAGTAGAGCACAAGCTTCTGCAGTATGATTTATGCTCAATCTGGGCCTCTGTAAACACTTCTTGTTCTTCCAGTATGCTCCCCCCCTGCAGCACACACACCCAGGCCCTCTTCATTCTCCGCTTCTGCTGACAAAGCAAACATTGTGCCGGGCTCACAGTAACGGATTCTCCGTCTCTGTTTCTTTCCCAAGAAGGTCAAATCAGGTTCTCCCACAAGCACGAGCTCCAGAATGGGTTGGTTTCTGCTGCCGGCCCGGAGTACAAAGGCAGATTTCTGGATTCGTTTGATTGTGCAGCCATCAATCATCGGGAGAAAACGCCACTGGCCATCAGGAGGACGGGTTTCTGGAAGGCCGTGCTGTCATTGTGGGGAGCAGGGAGTGGCTGCAGGGAGGAGGAATGCTGCTAAGTAAAGTAAATCCATTGTCTCGGCCCCAGAGAGGAGAGATAAGACAGATTCATTCACGATAAAGACGAAGAGATAAGACGTCATCTTAAAGACGGTTTAAACACAAACGATGACCTGGTTTCATGAATGACAGTTTCAGATTTTTCCATCTGGGACAATCAGATTCTTAAATATTTAAATCCGTGCTCCAGACCGATATGTTTGTGTTGGCTTTGTATTCACTTTCATTGGAAATCCAGACAGAGCGATTTTTAGCATTTTAGCATCAGGGCTGAAGCTGTTCATACACACTTTTTTAGACTTGCTTTTACATGAAGTTTTGTAAAACTGTCTATCTTAAAAAAAGGTTTAAAGTGAACTCCTGGCCACTATGCTCTCTGATCTGCACTCCGTTGCCCTTAAGCAAACACCTCTACACCAATAACCCTGTCATTTATAACTCTCTTAAAATCTGGGCCCAATTTAGAACACATTTTAAAAATAGAAAAGCCCTGTTGTCTGCTCCCATCTATGGCAACTATTTGTTTTCCCCAGCCCTTTGGGGAACAGCATTTAGGGAATCGTATAGAGCTGGGGTGGTATGTGTGAAAACACCTTTTTAAAGAGACTGTGAAGAGTTTACTTTTAGATATATGCCTGATGGAAATACACACTTTAAGATGAGTTTTATAGCATCAAAATAGGTTATCTATAAATGCTATTCCTTAGCTTCGCAGTCAGACAGGGCTGGACTGGCCTGGATACTCAACTTCAGGAACAAGACAATTAAAACTAGAGCAAATTTATATTATTTTATTATTTATATTACACATCTTAGAGCATCGGGCTGTAAGTAGTGAAATATAGCCGGCTACAACTACGATAATAAGTTTTCCAAAAATTGCTTGTTGTCACACATCAAAAACTACGCTACGTAACTAGAAAGATACATTACCTCGTGGCTTTGCATCCTGTAAGTTGTTGAAAAAAGAAGTTGTAAAGCAATGCAGAGTTCTGGGGAAGGTCCAAGCTGCATTCATTAGCATCACAACAAACACACGCTTTGGCTTGGGTCACGTCTTTTGGTGCGTTCCAGCTGTAGTCAGAAGCAGGAATTTCCAAGTTCCGAGTAGGAAACTGCAACTGGAACGTCCCCCGAAGTCTGAATTTCCTACTGGGAACTCGGTGAAACCTCGCCACCCCCGAGTTGACAATCGAAGATGGATGGCCCCAGTGTGAACAGTTATTTAGCTCCTGTAATAATCAATTTATTTGCACTTCTGACTGGGGGGTGTCGCTCTAGATCAGATGTATACATAGTATTGTTAGACTTAAATTTACAAAAATGCCGCCATAGTGATAATGACATTCTTCATACAACAACGCAGGGCGTGCTAACAACAGCTAACAATAGCCTGGTAGATCAGCATGGTTTTTTCCCGACTTCAACTGAAACGCTGATAAGTCGGAAATGATGTCACTCCCAGTTCCGAGGTTACTGGAACGCAGCATTACGACAGTCGCTGCACATGCTCATGGGTAGCAGAGTCTTTATTTCGCCGGTAATAGATTCTCCTCATAGCACCTTTAAAGATGGTACCTTCATGTCTGTTGCTCAACTGGAAAAGGAATATGGCATTATCTTAAGGTCTAACTACTTATATTTCCAGGTCCGGGATTTCGTGAAAAGACATTCAGCTCATCCCTAGAGCTACCACAAAGTGAATGGATAGATGAGCTACTGGACTTGAATCCGACTCTGAAAGGGATGGTTTCCATGCTCTATGTGAATATTCAGAGGATGGCTTCTCCATCCCTTGATATCATAAAACGAAAGTGGGAGGAAGAGTTAGAGTTGGTCATATCAGATGCTGATTGGATATGGGCAGTGGAACTAATGCACTCTCCTTCTGTGTGTGTGAGACATGGATTGATACAATTTAAGGTGTTGCACAGACTCCATTTACCAAGGGACAGACCAGCAAGACTGTACCAAGGGGCCAATCCACCTTGCCCTAGATGTAAACAGGGGCCAGCCAACATATGCCATATGTTCTGGTCCTATCCCGGACTCAGGACGTTTTCACACCAACCACATTTAGTGCGCACCAAAGAAGTTTTGGCCCAGGGTTTGGCACTTTAGTATCAATGTGAATGCAACCACCGCACTTTGGTGCACACCAAATCAGCCGGTCCGAGACCTCCATGAAGGGGTGGTCTCGATCCGCTCCATCTCCCTACATTTGGTGCGGTTTCACTGGTGTGAAACAAAGTGGTCCGAATCGATCTACTTTTGATGCATTATGGGTATTGGAAGCACTGAATTATGGGTAAAGTCCTTCATTATTTACTTCCTGTTAATCCCGCGGTTGAATCTTTTGCTTACTCAATTTGTCGATTTGTTTATTCTGGTTGAGGATTACAATGATTTACGAGGGTCTAGAAAGTCGCTGATGCAGTCTCAAACACGCTAAAAAAACACATTTGAAGGAAAATGTAGAAGAGAGCGAAACGTAAACATTGGTTGTTTGGTGTAGGAAATGGTTACCATGGTAGCCTCTTCTTCGTTCTCCTCTGTAGCAGGTTTGGTAACCAGTTAGTGCATATCGCCCCCTGCTGTTTCAAACTGAGTAAATACGCAAGTGGGCCCGGTAACGGTTCGATGTTGCAAGTGTGAATGCAAGCCAATGGGGGAGGGGGGCGAACCGCGCCGCGCCACAGCACGGTTCGAAACAATTGGGCCTAACGTGAAAACGTCCTTAGTGAGTTCTGGGCCAAAATTTTTAGAGCCATTTCATTAATCTATGAGAAAGATGTAGAGCCCAGCCCTCCGACAGCCATTTTTGGTGTGGCACCAATACAAGGGAAGCAGATCTATCAACCTCCCAAAGGAAAGCAATAGCATTCTCTTCTCTGCTGGCTAGGAGATTGATTTTATTTAACTGGATAAAGGCAATACTGCCATCTCTTAAACGTTGGACAGAAGAGGTAATGGCACACCTTAAATTGGAACATTTAAGACTACTCTACAGGGCAACACTAAGAAATTCTCCAAGGTCTGGCAGCCTTTAAGTATCACATTATTTCACTTGACATAAGTGGTGGGTACGTCTGATGTCTAATATAAGTGTGGTATTTCCTGTTATTGTCTAATCTGTAATCTAGATTTGTATATGTGGAATATGTTCTGAGTTCTGATGTTCATTCATTTTTCACTAAAAATTCACTAAAAACACTTTGATTATTATTAAAGTGAGCTCCTGGTCACAGTTTCAAAGATATGTCTCCTGTCTTATCTTTTAAGCAACACAACAGTCTAAAATATTGTTTTTTTTTAGAGCGACAACGGTCCATAGGTCCTGAAATAATGTTGAACAAAACTGCACAAACTCTCTGTGGAGAAAGTAAAAGAGCCTGTGGGATATTTATGGGGTAACTGTTCCTAAAAAACTCAGCCAAGTCCTGAGAAATCACCCGCAGAGCAGATTCATGGCAGATATAACCTCTCGTGTTTGCTCAGGTGCTGGGTCTCTTGCCCCCAGATACTAACATACTCACGTGTAGAGAAGAAGGATGAATGTATGTCAGGGTCAACGAGGGACCTTTGTGTAAAGAGGATGGTGTTGGGAAACAAAGATCACAAGGTAAAAGATCAAGAAGAGCCGACGGGGATGCTCCTGTAGAAACCTGGAGAGAGGAAATCATATTTCTGTCATTAAAACAAGCCCACAAACCGAGGCAGCCACGACCCCTGACCGAGAAAAATGTGCTGCTGATAATGTGGGAAACTAGCTGACAGATTTATGTGACCAGTTTGCTCTAAAAAATGGACAATTTAAATACTTTCAGCAAAGAAACTACTTAAAATAGTTTAAGTGATGAATTAAAATACACTGAAAATGCTTATAAATCCAAAACACACAAAGAAAATTAGCTTAAGCTACAGTAAAAAAAAATCTAGAATCAACATTACTTTGATTGCAAAAATTATACAAAGAAATTTTATATCTTGTAAAAAAGGCTTAAATTAGCTTAAATTAATGGACAAATCTACCTTTACTAGATTAAGAAAATTCCAAAGTGCCTAGCTAGAAAGTTAGGATTACTGGCCAATGCTACTTGACTAGCAATGTCTTCACTGAAAATATGCATGTTAAGAAATAAGTACCACTTGCTGGTTAAAAAAAAAAAAATGTGAATAAGGGTTTAAAATTTGATATTCAGAGCAATTTGCAAAGAAACAGTAACTGAAATAATTGAAATGCTTACCAAAATGTAACAGCTAGAAAAGCTAGCTTAAAGCGATGAATAAATGATCCAGAAGCTGAGAGCCAGTTAGAGGTAGTACAATGGTTTAAAATGAGTAAAGAAAGAAACAAAACAAACAGAAAAATACATTGATACTTTGCTTAAAGTAATTTAAAGTTTACATACTGGCAGGTTGCTTTGCTGAAAAAAAGATGGTAAAGGCTAGCACAACAATGATGTTAGCTGTGATTAGCTTATCCAGTATATAAGTTATCAATGACTCTATACTTAAAGTAACTTTGGCAGGCTAAATCAATAGAGATTCAACAGTAAGAAATTAGATTCTGAAAGCTGAGGTAATTAGCTTAAAAGTGGTAATAAAAAGGTTTAAATGTCAGAACTCGAAATAAATACTATAAAAAAAGGCTAACTTAAGCCAAGGCCGAAACCTTACAAGAGCTAGCTTACAAAAAAGTTAAGTAGTTGGACTTTAGAAGTAAAATAGACAGATATAAATAGTATAATTAAAAAATAAAAGGCTAGATAAATAAATGCAAACGGCCAATGAGAAGTATTTTGATGTTGAAAAAAACAAAACAATTTGAAGCAATGGGAGAAATAAAAAAACGGTCCGCATTGCTTTAAAGGAGACATATCATGCTTGTTTCTCCTTTTCACTATGCCAGACTAGGATGCCTGTAAAGCATTTCTGCCCTCAGTACAAGTCATTTAGTTCCTTCATTGCCCCACAATAGCGTTCTCAAAATCCTCATTTTAGGCCATTATCAAGCTCTCGTTGAAACACTCGGATCTCAGGCTGACCTACAGTAACCTCGCAACGTCACAGCTCTTTGTGCTCTGATTGGTCAGTTCTATCGGGGGTAGAGCCAGCCTGTCCTTCTTCTTCTACTGTATTTTCCGGCAGGCTCAAAGCAGCGACCGCGTATTGAGTCCCCCTACAGGCCAGAGCTGGTAATGAGTGAATGTGAGCTAGGGACCTATATACCCCTGCTGGTGGATGTGTTCCTCGGTGACGGTTTTGTGGCTAACGGACATCACAGAGGAGGAAGTGTTTTATCAGATTACTCCAATAAAAAGAAAGGTACCTCGTGTCGTCACGACGTTTGAAATCTCGCGGACATCTCGCAATGACCTATTTTCAGAGGCATCAAATCTCGTTCTAGGATATCAGAAAAAATACAATATCTCATTTTTTGAAAATTAAGGGGGTGTAAGGTCTTGTTTTCAAATTTATTATATGTAAGTATTAAATCATGCATCAGCATGATATGTCTCCTTTAAGGACAAACATAATGTTATATACATTTATGTAATAATAAAGAAAAACAGCTACAGGAGCTAGCTGTCGTGTAGTTTACTAAGCTAATGTCAAAAGTAGACACCATGTTAAATGGCTTAAAATGCTATTAAAATAATACATTGGCTTACTACTAAAATGTCATACCTTCAGCATTTAATTATCAGTACATGACAGTTACAATTTGTAGACATGCAATAAATGGTTTAATTAGAAAGCTACAGTTACGAGCTTAAAATTGTACGATTTTAAATATAAATCGACTTGCAGATGTTAGCTAAAACAAAAACACAAAAGTTGCTTTAGCTCCAATAAAACTGAATACAGTAGCATACATAAAAAAGTGATAAGCTGAATTTAAGCCTCATTGCTTTGGGAATCACTAAAATAGTTTTTCTTTTTTTAAAAAATGCAAGCTAAAAGTGGCGCCACGCTACATATTTAATAAGCTAAGGTTAATACGTGAAGGTAAGGTCATGTTTGTGGTGTCAGAAGAAGTCAGTCAGATGTTCTTGGACACCAACACGATTGTTACAAGCTTACATTTACAAATGATAAAATAGCACATGCTCATACATAGGGATGTTTTTGCTACTTGTTATCTTTGTTTTCCAAGATGTTCTAGTCTGGGCTGAATGTCAGCTTTGTAGCTCACTGTGACATTGCTCTTACAAAAAGATACTAAGATGACACATGCAGTCACAACTATGCAAGGTCAAGAATCAGAAGGTCAGCTTTGTGATACAAACTGTTATATATCATAATGGCTCCACTCAGGTTCAGTTAATTATCTCTGCAGCTGTAGTTCTGGGCTCTTTCTCATACTTTATGAAAACTGATGACGTCCAAACTTAACTTGTAAATATCCTCTTCTGTTCCATTTCATTTTGAATAGTTGTCTTTCCAACAAGAACATTAAATTTAAGACACAAAAATTTCTTTGTTAAATGAGCTTAAAAAAGGGGGTTCAAGCTAAATTCTCTATCAGTTTTATTTTAGTTTTTACTGATGTGTTTTGTTTACTGGTCTTCTTATTTATACAAATACGTTTAAGGATGCACGTTCAAGTCTTTTAAGAAGCAGAATGTCAGTAATACAGCTAATTTCTGGCAAATAAATACATGGCAGATTTGCTTTTACTCTTTCATGTTTTCATTTATTGATATTTTAAATATTTTGCCCACTCTTAGTTTAAGTAAAGGTAGGGATTGGATTTGTTTTCAAATATCAACAAAGATTGGCAGATTTACTAATGGCAAAAAATAACTAAGATCCCTTATACAAAGTTGACCCTGAAATATAAACACTTTAATAACATTTAGATAAGAGCAAATATATTTATTTTTTTATGATTACAATTTAATTGATTTTAAGCAAAAACTTAAATTATGATTTACAGTTTGCTTTGTGGTGATACATCCACAGTTTGTCAAAATGTTTAAAACTACAGGAATTTGTCAGCTGCTGAAAAACAAAACCCGGGGTTTTAGAGTTTTAAAGTAATTAAAAACAAACAAAAGGACTGGATTGGAATAGTGTCTGAAATACAGAACATGGAAAAGTTAACTTTCTCACTAAATCTACGTATGGACAAATTTGTTAATTACTGGAATAAATGGACAAATCACTTTAATACATCCACTTCCTAAAAGAAAAACTTCTAAGGGGAAAAAAAAGTCTTGTGATTACATAGATTTGGGTATGTGTATATGTATATATATATATATGTGTGTGTGCGTGTGTGTGAATGAATGTGTATGTATCTAAATACATACAGTATATAATCTATATATGTGTGTGTGAATGTACATGCAAAAAAAGTTGAAGACCGATGTCCTTGCAGTGTATTGGCTCCCCCCGGTGAGTGCAAGGCATGTTGGCGGGTGATTTGTGAACCATTATGTTTGTTGCTAAAACGATGGATCCTGCTGATTTTCAATCTGATATCAGTCCTGCATCAGGCATCTGTCCACTTATTATACAAATAATGTAAACACAGTCTATTGACCTTGCTGTTTTTTATTTTACAGACCTATGTCTTTGTTTGTCTGTGCTTTATTTTCTAAAATATTGAAAAACTCAATAAAAATAAAGTAAAAAAAAAATTTAAAAAGTAAATAAAAACAGATTAAATCTTAGTGTTGAGGACTGCAGAGGAGGTAGAGTGCTTAAAAAAGCACCTGGACTCCGACGCCCTCTGGTGTCCACATAAGAAAACTGCTGTTAGTGAAGGCGACACGGTGCATTCAGGACCAAAGCGCAGACCACAGTTTTAATCATGAGATGCCTTTATTGTAATTTTTGGAATCCAGTGACACTGACACGAGAAAATGGTCCGATCCCTCCCTCCCCCAATTCATACACAACCTGAGAGGGAGGGGCTGCAGGGTGGGACGTACCACGATCCCGCTTGTAGTCTTAAATTAAACAGAGATAATAGCGAAGACACATCCAGGTGCATTTTCGACAGACACACGACATGCATTCAAACGGGGACTTCAGGTACACAGTTTTTTTTCCCTCCTGATTCACATGTCTCAAAGTAAAACGACAAAATGAATAGCACTTTAAAAAAACAGTTTGGGGTGTCTTTATGGCCCATGCTCAGTCGATTATTCAAACTCCATCAATTTTCCACTTACAGGAGAAAAACAAAAAGTAAAGAGACACTACTATCATAAAGGGGAAATGGTTTAAATATGGAAGTGGACTTCATATTTGATTTTTTTTATTGGTTTTTAATAAATGTTTACTTTAATGAGAATACAATAGTCTCACTAAAAATCAGCTCATCTAGGTAAAACTAGGCCGTCTCCACAAACGGACTCCCTGCTGCTTCTAAGTAAAATATATAAAGTCCAGTCAAGGGGCTCGGGGGGGCCGTTGGTCCAGTCCAGAGAGAAACACCTCAGTCCTCCTCGCTGCCGCTGCCTGAACGCTCCTGCAGGAAAAACAGGAAAATACTTTCAGGCATTTGTTGACATTAAAGGGACAGAGATGGACTCTGAAAGGGAGCAAAAAAGACAAAGAATGTGTCATAAATGGGGCTCAGGCTGGATTCAAACTCGCCCACACAAGCGAGAGCCTCCACAAATGGGATGTGCATGGTTGCAACTAGGGCTGGGCGATATGGCCAAAAAATAAAACCCCCAATTTTTATCCACAACAACCATTTACGATTTTTTAAATTCAGATTTTGTTCCCTTTCGTGACACAAAAATGATATAAATCAAGTTTTTCCTTCATGTTGTCAATATATTTTCCCAAACCAAACAGAATTTCCCTATTAAGGTTAAAGTTTGTGTCAAAAAGTGATGGTTAAGTAGTTCAAAAATAGACTGGTTTCTCTACATCAATCAATCAAACTTTATTTGTATAGCATTTTTCATACAAATTCATGCACACATGCAAAGACATGAAGATTTTAACAGAATACAGAGTAAGAGGACTGAGGAAACGCCATCTTTCATTAAAAATGAGGGAACACTGGGGCTAAGACTAAAATAACAATTAAAAAAAACCTTGATAAGAAATTAGATTAAAATAAATCGGTAAATAAATATGGTAAAATGAGATAAAATGCACTGAAGATAGTGAAAAGGAAATCAATAGACAGATAATAAAATTCCAAACGATAAATCTGAACTAAACTGAATAATAAAACAACAAGTTAAGTGGGTTAAAATGAATATATAAATAAGATTAAATAAAAAGGTAGGTCTTGAGTTGGCTTTCAAAAATACACGACCACTCAAGGCTGAGCTATTTTTTCACAAACTATTAACATTTAACTCTGTTCAAGATTAAATCTCCTTTTAAAAACAGATACAACCCTATAAAGGTGCTTGTGCAAAACCTGACAGGGCCTACCGTTCCGAAAACTGTAAACTTTTTCAAACATTGCAACGGCTTAAATTGGACTAAGGCAAGAGAAGAAATCTCAATTTGCAATTTTTAAAATCTGCTTTAGAAAATAATTTAAATTAATCAATATATTTCCCAGCCCTAGTTGCAGCCCACTCCACCAAACCAGCAACCAATCAGCAAACATCTCGTCAACGTTTAATACCAAAATAATGAAACTGTTTACTTTTATGAACCTGATTCATTCAGTTCTGTCATGTTTATATTGAAAAATTAGCACATAATTAGCACATAACTGGAAACACGCTCACTGTTGGATAAATAAACCTCACCGACCGTTCTGAAGTCATAAATTCTGTCTCACCTCATCTTGGTCTTCCTCGCTGTCGTCGTCGCTCACCACAGGTTTGGCTCGCGCCCCGCGGCCTCGTCGTCGTCCTTTCGTTCCCCGCTCTCCTCTCTCTCCTTTCTCCTTCCGGCTCAGCTTGATCTTCACCTTCACTGAACGAGCTGATGGATTAAAGCAAACAGTTCACGTGTTTGTTCATTTACAGGGTTCCAAATCTTTTCTGGAAATTATTTTCCTGGATGTTTTGTCATTTTACTAAAAAAAAAAAAAAAACATCTGCATACAATCAAATAAATTCTAAAAAATGTCCTCAAGTGGATTACCAGTTGCCAAATACAATCTAACTACAGTCAAATAAATAATAAAAATGTCCTCGAGTGGATTATCAGCTGCCAAAAACAACAAATTTATCAAATGAGATACAAAAATTGTATATGTTCAATTTTATAGATTTTAGTAGAAAGTAAAAGAAACATTTCAGCTCCAATAATTAGAATTTTCTGACTATTATTATTATTATTTTTTTTAGGATTTAAACCAACACTATGTAGCTTTTCAAACATAATATAATCCTTCGATATTCATCGTGATGGTCCACCACTTTACAATGAGTTCAATGAAACCTCTGTTGTGGTCTGGAGTGGTCTGTATCCCTTTAACTGGCGCTATGTAACTTCGGGGTGGATGGTAGGAACCCTGCCACACTAAAAAACTACACGTTTGGACTGCTTTACGGCATACGTCACTTCCCCCGATTCCCGATTCGTTTAAAACACGGAAGTCTCGGCAAAAGCCAATCGTTAACGCGGAGCTTTAACCATGGTGGAGGCAACAACGTTAGGAAGAGAAAAGTTTTCTCGGAGGATACAAAAAGAAAGCGAGAGAAAAACAAGCTGAATGCTCGGACAGGAATAAACATCGGTTCGGCGTTCACTCGCTGGCGTGAAATAAAAGACGAGGAGGGATGTCCGACTACTATCAGGTATGTTGGGCGACTAATTTATGACGAAGTTCCTCAAAAAACTTGACAGGAAAAAAGTACAGCACAACAAATCCAGAACGTACCAGTATGTAGTTTGGTTTAGACCTATTTCAAGTGTGTGATATCACCAGCTCGTCGTTGTCTTTACTTTTATTCACTTTATCGCTTCAACAGGACGGGGGCGACTTCACGGTAATAAAACCAAGTTGAACTTAGCGATTTTTAACATCGTCATAATAAATACATTACCCCGTCGCTATCCATCCTGCAAACAGCCGCTGAAGACAGAAGAATACTTTTTAGCAAAGTCCTGGCTTCTGTTATTCGCCTACAAAACAAATGCACGCGACCGGCAGATCTGCATCCTTACGACAGTATGCCCGCGCTAGGGCTCATGGGTAGTTGAGTTCCCTATCCGGTCAAGCGGAGATCTTCCGTAGTGCTGCTTTAAAGGGTTGAGATTTATTTATTTCTAATTCTCAGGCATGAACAGTGTCTGCCATCATTTTAGTCTGGCTTTATGCCGTGTCTTACATGGGGTATACGATTTTTTATTAATGTAATTTGCTTCCTCATTCTGTTTTGTCCATTGGGAAAAACCAATCTGATTTTATGTTATGTAACCTGTCTTGCATAAAGCAAGCTTAAAAAAAAAAAATATATACATATATATATACATATATACATATATGAGTTGATTTATTGTTTTAAGTTGCCTAAATTTTATTTTGCCATCTTGGTATTATTTCTGTTGTTACTGTTGTTCTGAGTTTTATATTTTATTCCTTCATTTGCATTATTTTATCTCCATGTTTACTTAATTTCCTGTTTGATTTTTGTTTACTAACGAGGTAGAAGGATGCTAAATAACTTTCCAGGACATTTTACTTTTTTCCTCATTTTCCATATGACTGGAAAATTGGTCAATCATTCTACAGGTTTCCCAGGACGTGTGGAAACCCTGATTTATTTACGTCCACGCTGACGATGACATTTCTTACACTCGGACTCGGAGCCCTCGTCCACTTCCTCCTCCTCCTCCTCGCTCTCCTCTCCTTCGCTCTCGTCCTCCTTCTCGATCTTCTGCCTGACGCTGGTGAACACCGACTGCAGCACGATGGAGTCCTCGTAGATCTGACGTGTAAATCAGGGACATGTTTTAACAAAGGATCCACTCTGGCTTTTCTTCTTCTGTTTTTATCAGACCGAGCTCCAGCTTCACTCACCAGCGAGCCCTCCAGGTTGAAGGTCTGGGCGTTCTGACACAGCAGCATCACGTCCTTCTCAAGGTCGTTCAGGCTGCGGTACTTGTGGCTCCTGATTCTCTCCTGGAGGACAAACAGATCCGGACACATCAGTGTTTTCAAACTTTATCATTTAACACAGAGCAGATGAATTACTTACCTTGATCTTCCTGAAGTCCACCGGCTTGCGGATCAGCTCGTAGTACTCGGGCAGCTCCTTTCGAGACGGCAGCTGAATGAAAACTTCACTTAGCTGTCTCCCGTTGCTGCTGGGACGAGAAAGTGAAGGAATCTTAATATACATCAAAGTGAGGAAACTCTACATCTAGATAATTATGATTGGGCTAAATCTGATCAGAGAATAGTCTAGAAAAAAAACAATACATACATTTTTCATTTCTCAAGTATGTACTGTAAGATCTAGAGCAAACATTTAGTCCAGAAAAGGCCTGAGCTTGAAACAAGATTAGGAGAAGATAATTTTTTTAAATTTTATTTTGAAAGGCTAATTGCCAACTTCTTGTTTGGGATAGGCCGAGATGTCAGCACGTGAATTGTGGGTCCTTATGAGAAGAACACTGACGTTTGTTTGACCTCTCTACGCCATTCCTAGTCGCTACGACGACCATTATTGTGTGCCATATTGTACTTAGGTGGCGCTAGAGAGCACATTTTGGAACACTATGGGTTACATTTTTTCATTTTTTAAAAATTTGTACCCCATCTGACATGTGTTTCAGTTTTGGTCTGGCTGTGAGCTTGTTATGGGTGTCAAATCATGGGGCGAAGTTGGGATGATTGAGTTAGCTCTTATTTTGAAATCCAAATTGCCAGCTTCCTGTTTGAGATAGCTCAGGAGCGTCATTGTGTGATTTGTGGACGACGATGAGACCTGTGCTTTTGCATTGGTTTGATCCCTCTACGTCATTCCCAGTGGCTGTGAGGGCTGTTTTGTTGTATATAGGTGGCGCCAGAGAGCATATTTTGGCATGTTGGGGGCTGATTTTTTTAATTTAATCAAATTTTTTGCAGATTATGGGGTGATTGCCAATTTCAGTGAGTTTTTGAGCATGTTCAGGAGGTCAAATTAAGGTTTATTTGCCCTTTGGTAGATCCTCCCCCTAATAATACCAGTAAACTTTCTTTGTATAGCACTTTTAAAAACAGAGGTTAACGAAGAGCTTTGACCACAGGCAGGAACATGAAGACAGCAAAGCACAAGAGCTTAAATACAAAGGAAAAAACATATAAAAAGCCATTTCCAGTAGATCAATTTATCTAAGATGGTGTCCTTGTGTGTGAATCACGTAAGACTCATTAGAACCGGGCTTAGCAACCAGCTAACCACTTGGGTGGAAAGCCAATACATGAGGATGAGGAGTAAGCCAGCTGCTCTGGACATTATCGACACACAGCCTGGGATTTGTTAATTTTGCCATAGGTGGTGTAGAGCCCAAAGTGCTTCCATGGATTAGTTTTGTACATTTTTAAATTTGTATATATGCTTAGATTTCAGGAATGGATTTCTACATTCATGCTCAATGGAATATTCAAACAATTTCTAAGTTGGGCCATTACTAAGATCTCCTGAAAATTTTATCAAAGTCCATCCAGTAGTTTTTCTGTAATCTTGCTATCAAACCAACACAAACCTGCAGAAACATAACCTCCCTGGAGGAGCTAACAAACTAATGATGATTGTCTCACCCGTCCTTATATTTGATGACAGCATCGACGATCTTCTTCATCTTCTTGGTGAGGGACAGAGGGTTCGGGGAGAGTTTTTCAGCCGGTGGGCGGCCTCGTTTCTTCGCCTTCTTCCCCTCCTCGTCTTTGTCCCGCCCCCGCCCGCTGCTGGAGCTCGGCGTGGCCGGCCCTCCGTCGTGGTCCCGGTCTCTCTTGCGCTTTCTGGTAGTCTTTTTGTGACGCACCTCCTCCTCGATGTCCTCCAGATTTCCCTCCTCGATGGCCTGTGGAGAAAGGAGACATTCAGGTCGTTAAATGTTGATCTGCTTCTTAATTTAGTATTTTAGTTTAGGACTGGAGCTGACCGGTTTTAGGAGAAGATCTTACTGCAAATTTTCTGGCAGATATTGTTATCAGATTTTAATTTGATTCATTATTTCCTTCACATAAAGCTTCAGTGCAACATTCACTGTGTACAGTATAAACAAGAGTAAGGAAATCAACGATCAAAAACACATAACATTATTCAGCATCTAATACTGATGATAAATACTCTTATTATTTATGAGAAGCTCCAACTTCTACTCTAAACAGAGACTTTGTGTTGTGGACCTGCTTACCAGCACTTCTGTGAATGTGTAATATAGTCGAAACAACAAATCCTGAGTCAGTCAGGAGCAGCTTCACATGATTGTGTTGATTGAAATTGCAATTTCAATTCCAAAAACGACAAATCTTCAGCCCTTCTTTCAACAGTTTTTAGGGTAACTACCTCTCTTCAGCTTTAACTGCATTTTAACACATGTAGCTATTTCAACTGAAGTTCTTTTATTCATTTTATGTTTGCTTTTGAACGAAGACCCAAACTCCAATGGAAACATAAAAAAAGGGTTTTTGGTGGAAGTCTGTGCAGCTTTGTCAATCACACGATTGCTTTTTTTGAAAATGTGATTTCGCTCAGCCCTATGTAGGACTACATTTCATTCTGTCATTTAATAAAACAATCAATATAGACAAAAAAAATCTCAAACGTGAATAAAAGGAGAAGAAAGAATTAAAATCTTACCGAGTTAGCCCCTTCTTCAAAAGATATTAACTAAACAAACACATAATACAAATTAAACAGAGCTGCAGTAACATGTCTTTTAATATTTCATCATTTCTTATTTTCAAAAACAGCCAACAAAACAAACAAAAAAAGCTAAAAGTTAATTCACATTTCCCTGTATTTACTCAACATACTGGCTTTGATACCTTTTTTTTAAAAGAGAAAATTTGATTTACCATAAAATACCAAATGATAGCTCGAGTGTTTATTTGGGACCAGGTGACTATTTGGGACTGGCGTTAAATTCCTTTCCTACAGAAATCTTGCTTAGCAAAAATGAAAAAATATGGTAAATGTTATCAAATTATTTATTTACACCAGCATGAGTATCACCTTTACATTTTCAAGACAAGGTTACCGTACCGTAGTTATACTCTTGTCTTTTTCTTTCAACCCAGCACTCTCTAAACGCTCTTAATATTAGCAAGGAACTACCAGTAGTTAAGCAGCAGCAGTGTACCGCTAACTGACCTGACCGGCTTCCTGATGTTAGTTAAAGGCAAAAAACATGCAATGGAAACGTCTTCTTTGGATTTGTAAAGCCCGAGTCTGTAAGATTCTGGCTCTCTGTGCTCTAGTGTCCTTTGTGGTTGTTGAGTGTAACTGCACTGTTGTGAAACAGAGCGCTGTGCACCAACCTGCATTTGCTGACATACAGAGGGAGGAAAAGCCAACAGGACATCCTGAGAGACAAATGAACCACGTGGACTGTTGAGGTACAGTCTGATCATGTTTTTTTTCAAGCGTGAACTGTCACTTGTGAGCTCAGCGTTAGCATGTGTGTTCTGTAAACTTCGACCGTAGCTCATAAGCTGCGCCGAATAAATTACATTAGGCTTTTATTTGGAGCGAGCGTCTATTTGTCAAAATGTACTGCTACACCCGGCATTTATTTGGGACCCGGCTTTTACTTGGTATTTTACGGTATGCTTCTTTAGTTTCTTCTTCTTCTGCGGTTTCGTCTCCGTATCGTGACGATGTCTCACCTTGAGCCACTGCTTCTCCGTGAGCGAGTCGCTGTAGTCTACCTCCTTGCGTTGGCGGGACCCCCTGCCGAACATCTTCTCCTCCTCCTCCTCACAGGTCAGCCTCTCCACCTCAGCGTCGTCCTTCAGGATCCAGCTCGGCAGGTCGTCCTCCTCCATCAGACGGGGTTTACGTTTGGGGTTGCGAGCCTCCTCGCGGCGCCGGTCCAGGTCCATACGCTGGAATCAAACCATCAACAGCAGGTTAAAGCACCGTAAAAGAAACTTCACTTAATATTTATTTAGGGAGAAAACGGCCAAACCATGAACTGCTCGAACTCTTCTTCACTTCTGGCGATCATCTGGTTGACGGTCTCGTCGTCAGGGACTTCATCCTCCTCCTGTAAAAAAAAAGAAGCAGTGAGTAAAGAAGGACAAACTTTGGGTTAAGGTGGCACCTCAGAGCCAAGTCTCTGATCACATGACTCTTACGTACCAAAACAAAACATAAAAGCATCTTTCTAACATATGAGGGTAATGCAAATGTCACAGTTCAGTCTGTATCACATGATTTAAAGCCCCACTCTGATGGATTTCAGCACATGTTTGGGTCATTTCCTGCCTGTTCAGAGAAGAGTTTTAGACAAAAAGTGCTTTTTGGACGGCTTTAAAATGAACACTTTTGGAAAACTGCACATCTTTAAAGGTGCTATGAGGAGAATCTATTTCAGGCGACATAAAGACTCTGCTACCCATGAGCACGTGCAGCGACTGTCGTAATGCTGCATTCCAGTAACCGCGGAACTGGGAGTGACATCATCTCAGAGTTATCAGCGTTCCAGTTACAAAGTCGGAAAACATGCCGATCTACCAGGCTATTGTTAGCTGTTGTTAGCACGCCCTGTGTTGTTGTTCATAAATATCACATGAAGAATGTGATTATCACTATGGCAGCATTTTTGTAAATAGAAATCTAACAATACTATGTATACAGCTGATCTAGAGCGACACACCCCAGTCAGAAGTGCAAATAAATCAACAAGCAATTTTTGGAAAACTTAGTATCGTAGTTTTGTAGCCGACTATATATCACTACCTACAGCCCGGTGCTCTAAGACATGTCTGAATAATATAAATTTGCTCTAGTTTTGTCTTGTTCCCCAAGTTGAGTATCCAGGCCTGTCTGACTTGATTGAGAAGCTAAGGAATAGCATTTATAGGTAACCTATTTTGATGTTATAAAACTCATCTTAAAGAGTGTATTTCGATCAGGCATATATCTAAAAGTGAGACTTTTTTGTAATTACTTAGAAACTCCTCATAGCATCTGTTAATTTGTAATGGCGTAATATTGGCAAAATCTGCAGAAGCTGTACACAGGGTTCCTACAGCTCAGGCCAGGTTAAATTTAAGACTTTTTAAGACTTTTTTTAAGGCCGTTTGAAATAAAATTTCAGACCAAGTCGACAACGAACCACAATTGAAACAAACAAACAAAATCACCACATGAATTACCTGGGTTAGAGGCAATTTTAACCCAATGTTTATTTTAAATAAAACATAACTTTTTGAAATCTTTTTAACTCAATTTTTAAAAATTTCTACCTATTTTGCCCCCATTCATCTTTTTTTGGCCACTGTCAGAAGCATTTTTGGAATTTTTACATGATTTTTGAAATTTAATTTCAAATTTAATTTCCAATTTTGCGGCCATAATCAATTTTCCTGAGCCACTTTTGGATTTTTTTGCAATTTCATAACTATTTTGCACCTTTTCATTAACCCTTTTCCATTTTTATACCATTTTTGCCCAATTTTTGCAATTTCATCCTTTTTTTTAACCTCTATTCACACACTTTGTCCCATTTTTTAACCATTTTTCCTTTTTCTTAAACCCATTTTTACAACTTTATACCTATTTTGCTCCCTTTCATCTTTTTTTGGCCACTGTAAGAACCAATTTTGGAATTTTTACATGGTTTTTGAAATTTAATTTCAAATTTAATTCCCAATTTTGCTGCCATAATCAATTTTCCTAAGCCACTTTTGGATTTTTTTTTGCCAATTTTTCCCCATTTTTTTCTCTCTCCAGGCACTGTAGGCAGAACCAAGACATGCGTCTAGAAGATCCTGGTGCAACCACATCACCATTTTGTTAGTTCTACTATTGTGATTACACGATGTTGCCATGAGAGGAAATGGGTGAATTATTTTTGAAAAATAGATAAATGGTACTAAATATTTTTTTAGTTCAAACCACCATAAATATTACTAATGTGTTCAAATTTTTAAGACTTTTGAAAATTGGATTTAAGACATTTCAATGCCAATTAAGGCCTTATTTTTAGAATAATGAATTCAATGCCTTTTAAGACTTTTCAAGGATCCGCGGGAACCCTGTGTACAGTACAAGATCAACAAGGTTACCGCTCCTTCTAAAAATCATTCAAGTTGGTGTTTCAACAGCTCCTTCTACTTACACTGTAACTACGTCAGACAAGATGGCCTTTCTGTTATTACTGGCTAGAAGAAGGAATGAGGTGAGCCAGAGATGCCACCCAGAGTGGGACTTTAAATGGAGCATATTCTTACTTTAAATGATTCAAATCTTAAAAGCATGAAACAGGAGCAGTAAGAGGGAAAAGGGAAGAAAAAGAAGAGATGAGGTGTGATTACAGGATCAGGGATCATCATTCATTTGTGTAAAGCAGCGAGAGAAAGCAGACGGAGAGAAGCTTGGATTGATGAAGACTCACCAATCCTGAGAAAAGCGGGAAAAGGAGAGAGAAGAGATAAAAAAAAAAAGGAGAGAATGAAGAGGCGGGCTGCGCACAGGCGGATGTGGGTGGGTGTGCGTGTGGGAGCAGGTTCAGATCACACCCACCCACGCCCCCCTAGCGCGGCAGCCTCCTCGAGCCCCGACCTCGTCCTGCTCCTCGTGCTCCAGAATGGCCTGTAAGAAGGCGCGCCGCTCGAATCCCGACGACTTCTGGTCGAACATGCCGGCCTGGATGACCTTCTGGTCCACGTTCAGCTTGTACTTGGCCGCAGCCAGGATCTTCTCCTCCACGCTGTTGACGGTGCAGAGGCGGAGCACGCGCACCTCGTTCTGCTGGCCGATGCGGTGGGCTCGGTCCTGGGCCTGCAGATCCTGGAGGGAGAGACGGAGAGGGTGAGTTTGGAGGTGGTGGTTTCTTTTGTTTGTTTTATCATCCTCTCAGGGTTTTTACGATCGTTGTTGGTCTCTTTTCAGCATATATTTGCATAAGAGTACCTGGTGAGGGTTCCAGTCGCTGTCAAAGATGATGACGGTGTCAGCAGACTGCAGGTTCAGACCCAGACCTCCTGCTCTGGTACTCAACAAGAACACAAAGTACTCCGAGGCCGGGTCGTTGAACGTCTTCAGCAGCATACCGCGGTCCTCCGCCTTCGTGGTTCCTATCAGACGAGAAAAAAAAAAACAGCAGGGTTAGGCAACTTCCTCAAGATTATGTGATTATCCAAGCCTCATGGAAGCACTTTTCTGTGCTTTAGTATTATTCCACCTCTGATATTTGCTCATAAGTTAATAAGAAATTATAAAATCCAGTGCAATACCAAATCAAATGTGCTCTACTGTCCCACTGTGCTGTCATATCATACTCATACTGTAAATACTGTTCATGTTAATAGTGTAAATTCCTGAGCTTGTTCATTTACTTATTATTTCCGTCATAAGAAAGTTCTTAAAACTGAAAAAGTCTGCATGTTAAAATCTGCTTTTTTAATTTTCTCTGCTCTTATCTATTTTACCATGTGGTCCTTACTGTTTGTTTGTTTGTTTTGTTGATTGTTTTTATTAAGAAATAATGAATGATAAAAAGGTGTCGGCCTGCAGCTCTTGTTTATTTATAGTTTGTGTTTAGTTAATAACTTTGTGAGTATGGAAGAGTATAAAGGCCATGTAAGATGGAGTAAATAATTTGTGGAAGACAAGATTAAAGTAGAAATTTCAAGATTGAAGTTGAGGAGAATAAAGTCGAATTGTACATTTACCACGTTTACAAGAGAACTTTTATTCTGATAAACTTAAATCCTGTTTAGAAAGATTAAAATTGGAACTGTATTAAAATCCAACCTTTCTGGGGTTGTATAATATCAGTTCTTTGCTAAGTGCTGGGCTTTGTTATTCCTCTTTCATGTCTTGTGTTATACCCGGGACATTTAAAATGATCTGTACATGGAGGTGACCAATACCTGGTCAGGATTCTCTTTGCATCTGCAAAGAAAACCATCACTAAAAACTGGCTAAAAGCCGAGTCACTAAATCATAAACAGTGGTTGTCGATCGTAGAGAGCATCCTTGTGATGGAGAAGCTTTAAACTGAAACTAAAAGAAGACTCACTAGAGGCTGGGGCATTTGTGATCATCGTTTAAATGTTGTTTTCTATGTCATACTATTCCTTTATTTTTACTTCTGTATTTTCTGTATTTGTTATCTTGTAAAAAATGCAGAAAAACTCAAACATATTGTAAAAAAAAAGATTAAAATTGACCACGTAAACACCTGATTCTGAATGGAAATGATAATTCTGGATAAAACTTAATGCCAAAGCAGGTGGCTGGTTGATTCTGATTTTAAATCAGAATTCAATAATTCCTGGATCATGTAAACGTTCATTCTGCTTTAAATTAATTCCGGTTGTTCTGCTCATGCTTGTTCCCTTGTCCTGCAGCGATGACGCTGACAGGAACAGGATGGCTGCTCGAAGCAAGCTGAGGCAGATTATTTAATTGGAGCTTTACAAGATTTGGAAGTAATAAAATAGTGGATAGTGGATGGACGTAAGCATTAAAATGCAGACATTTTTAAAGCTGTAGCGTCCAAGATGGACCAGGTTTCCCTAAAGCTGGAGACGCTGAACTGGAGTTTTTCTTCCGTTACACACTTTAATTACACTTTAATTACACTTTAATTCTGAATAATTTAATTCTGAATAATTCATTCAGAGTTTTAAAAAAATCATGTAACCGCGGCCACTGTATGTCGACTTTATTCTCGATGTTCAGCTTTTTTTCTCGACATTTTATCTTTAATCACATCATTTTGACTTTTATCATGAAACTGTATTTCAACTTCATTTTCAACATTTTAACTTTTCTCTCTTCATTTTGACTTAAATTTCGAAATTTCAACTTTATTCTTGTCATTTTGACTTTAATGTAAACCTAGCAACAAAAAAAAAATGTTCCACCTAAAATGGCCCTAATACTCTTCCGTATGTGAGAAAGGGGCAGACTTGAAAAGATTTTTCTTTTTTCTGCTCCTTTTCATGCACGTTTGGGATTTTTCTTGGTTTGTATTGAATGTGTTCGATACTAACAGAATGAAAGAAAGTCCTAAACAATCTTTATTAAACTGTGTATAGGAGCAAATGAAATTATTTTTCCCTTGGATATAAATAAAGCATTTCTGTTTCTGATTAAAAACCTCTTGACCCAACATCAGTCCTTTCAGTGTGGCCTCACCATCCAGACGGAGGTACTTGAAGTTCCGGTAGGCGAAGTAATCCTCCATGATGGTCATGAGCGACGTCATCTGACAGAAGAGCAGCACTTTGTGGTTGGTGGCCCTCAGTTTGGGCAGGATGCGGTCGAGGAGCTCAAACTTTCCGGAGGAGCGGTACAGATCAGCTCTGAACGGGGAGAGAGAAGAAAAGATATAAAACACTGAGGATTTATAAAGTCTGCATTTATAAAAGTCCGACTTTTTTAATTAAAGTCTTTTTTTATCAATAGTTTCAACAAGTGCATTTACATTAACTGTATAAACCTGTTTTTCACATACAGAAAAGCCTACACTATACCTGCACACTACACCCTACAGTTTAATTTGATCCATACTTAAAGTTTCAGATTAAGCTAAAAAAGGTTGCCAAGTGTCAATGAACTTCTGAATTGACCCCTTTACAGTTGACTGAACCTTTTCAAAGTAAAAATCTCGAGAAGTTCCTGGATGTGGCTCCATGATGTGACAGATGTGGATCTCTGGCTCATTCAAGAGTTTGTTTAAATGTCAACAAAAACGGGTCGTAACGGAGAGTTTTTGTTGCATTTGTGCCTTCCGTTTACACGAGACCTGTGCCTGGAAAGTGGAAAGTTTTGTAAACGCCTTCTTTGTCGTCCCCATGTGAACAGGAACGGCTGTTGTCAGTAAAAACGGTGACATGTGGCGAACGCTCAATGCTCTTTCAGATGAAGGTAGCACACACACACACCTATGAACCACAGCAACAGTTATGGTTGATTACCAAGCAACGTGTGCAGCCATCTGTGCTCCGACAAAATGTGGATTTGCTGCATCAATACATTGACTAGCGAAGACACAATTGCTATATTTGCCAAAAACATAACAAGCCTACATCACCAACTACTGGCCTGGTTAGCGGAAAATAGTTCTTCATTGGAAAAGGGGAGTAACCAGCTCCTTAAATTTGAAAGTTGTGGCTCTTCAGATGACTTTGAGAAAATTTGGAAGCATTTCATGGACGATATTAGGACTAAGCCTCAATTCTCTTTTTCTAAAGGCATCCCAGATGCAATAAACCTTTAGGGCTGTCCCGATCTGATATTGGATATCGGTCCAATATCACCAAAAAACAAATATTGGATTATATCGGCCTGCATCTAAAATATTCGACAGAAGCACTCCGATACAAGCAGTCCATTCAAATTTATTTTGTATTTATTTTATTCAGTTGTAGAACACGTACAAATACAGTGGCTATTTAAAAATACATGTTTTTGTTTTCACTGGATTTCTTGAGGTTTCTTTTCAGGCTCTTCTAATTAATGTTTCATTTATTTCATTTTATTTTACTGTACTATATTCTTATGTTTAAGATTAAAATTTATTGAACCCATTGGTTAATAACAAATGGACCAGTTTTTCTCATACCTACTATTGATGACTACTGTTCTCTGTTTGAGTAATCCACCTGATTAAGCCTTTTCTTACAGTCCATACTACAAAATAAGTAATAAAAGTCTGTTTGATTCCTGCTGATATCGTATCGGATCAATATCAGCATTGGCCAGTACTCGAGGCTGCAATATCGGTATCATATGATACCGAAAAAGTGAAAAAGTTGTATCAGACGTATCCTGCATGCATTTGCCTCATAGCCCTTCATAATGTGCTATATATATAGAAATATGATGACAAAAAATAGAAAGACTCTTCGACTGAAGCTCTAAACAGATCTGATACTTACCCGGTCACGATTCCTCCAGAATAACCGAGGTGCTCAGAGAAGGACTCCTGTGACACAAGAACAACCACATTTATTCTTCATGAGTTCATTCTGCTGGAGTTTAAACTCTTTTGTCTCATTAGTAATAAATAAGGTGGCTCCGGCTCCTGACCTCGATGTGCTGGAACATGTAGGGATGGTTGCAGATCTTCCTCAGCTGCATGATGGTGTTCATCAGGGTCTTCGTACCTCCTTTACCCTGAAAATATAAAAAAACAGGTTTAACAAACTGCTCTTCTTGCTCCGGAGAAAATAAAGATCCACCGACAGTCCTTCTCTGTACCTTCTTGTCTTTCTCTGAGCCGTCTGTGAGTAAAACTCCTTTGGCCTGCATGTGTCTGTAGAGAACTCTCTGCAGAGCCGACATGTCGCATTTTATCACGTACTCCACCTGGAAACAGACAAGGAGGCAAAGTTTGGGTTAAACTCAACTTATAAACACTACAGCAGTCTTGATAATGCTGTAAATAAGGTGGTAAAGTAGCACAGTAAGAAGATACAAAATAGGGATGCTGTAAAAGATAAATCAAAAAGAAAAAAAAATGGGTAAGAATAGTTTTAACAATATCAACATGATCTAAGGCTAATAAAATCTCAAACAGGGATGATCTTTAAAATACTATCATAATGAAAGGTTAATAAAATCTGCATAACCATACGGATAATCTTTACAAGACTAATAAAATCTAAGGCTAATAAATGCTCAACAAAAAAAGGATAATCTTTTCAACGCTAACATAATCAGGCAAATAAAATCTCAATAAACAGAAGGTTAATCTTAATTCTATCATAATGAAAGGCTAACAAAGTCAAAATTCAAATAGGGATAATCTCTTGAACAATAACAAAAAACTAATGCTAATTAAATCTAAAGAAAACTGAGGATAATCTTTACAAAACTAACATAAGCAGAGGCTAATAAAATCAAAATATGAATAAGGATAATCTTAACAAAACCAACATAATATAAGGCTAATGAAATCTAAATAAAAACAAGGATAATCTTTACAACACTAATATAAGCCAAGGCTTATAAAATCTAAATAAAAATGAGGATAATCTTGACAGCACTAACATTAGCAGAGTCTAATAAAGTCAAAATATAAACAAGGATAATCTTTACACTAACATAAGACAAGGCTTATATAATCTAAATAAAAATAAGGATAATCTCGACAAGACTAAAGTAAGTCAGGGCTAATCAAATATAATGATAAATGAGGATAATCTTCACAAAACTATTATAATGTAAAGCTAATAAAATCTGAACTAAATAGTGATAATCTTTACAACACTAAAATAATCTAAAACTAATTAAATGTACATAAAAATAGGGACAATCTTTACAACACTAACATAAGCTAAGGTTAATAAAATTTAAAGAAATAAGAATAATCTTCACAAAAACTATAATAATGTAAAGCTAATAAAATCTAAACAAAATAGTAAAAATCATTACAACACTAACATAATCTAAGGCTAATAAAATCTAAATAAAAATAAGGATAACCTTTACAACACTTAAATAATCAAAATGTAATAAAATCTAAGTAAAAAATAGGGATAATCTTTTCAACATTATCATAACCTAAGGTTAATAAAATCTAAATTAAAATAGGGATAATCTTTTCAACACAAACATAATCCATGGCAATTAACACTCAAAATAAAAATAAGGATAATCTCTTTATCACTAACATAGTCTATGGCTAATCTAAATAGAATAACCATAAACTCTTCAACACTAAAACAATCTAATGTGGGTATTTTGGGCAATTTGGGAGCCACATCTCGGGAGAATGAAGCCCAGCAGAAGCAGAAAAGTCTTAGATACTGAAATAATTAAATAGGAGAAGAAAACGCCCTCTAACCTTCTCAGGCAGCTGAGCCTCCACTTCTTTCTTGAGTCTTCGCAGCAGGAACGGCCGAAGCACTTTGTGTAAACGTCGGATGATGAGGATGGTCTCCTCTTCGTTCAGGTCGACCTGCGAGGCAGAGACAGAAGAGTAATGTTATTTTTATTTTCTTAATTAAACTGAAGACAGAAGGAGGCCCAGATTTTAAATCCTGCTCTTTCTAAACCAAACTCAGCCCGACCTTCTCTCCGGTCATGGCGAAGGGCGCGTTGAACCACTGCTCGAACGTGCTGCAGCTCTTGAAGATGGTGGGCAGCAGGAAGTTAAGCAGTGCCCAGAGCTCGGGCAGCTTGTTCTGCAGCGGCGTCCCCGTGAGCAGCAGGCGCCGCGGGGCCAGGTAGTGTGTGTTGAGGACCTGAGTCAGCTTACAGTGATGGTTCTTCATACGGTGGCCCTCGTCCACGATCATGTACTTCCAACGCAGCTTCAGACACACAAAGGTCAGATATTCAGGTGAAGATACAACTTTTAGGAGTTTAAACTTAACAGTCATGCCTCAGAGTGTTGGTCAGGAATTCAGATATTTAATCAAGCTATAAAGAAGATTATCAATCAGTCTTTATTTGTATAGCTCCAGTTCTAAACAAGTGTTATCCAAAGAAACTTTACAACTCTTATCGCGTAAATTTACAACCATCCAGAGACAAAGGAGCTAAAAGTTTGGATTTATGACAGCCAAAAGTTAAAAATAAAGAGTCAAAATTCATGTTTTTGTCCTCAAAGACTGCACCAATCAGAAGAGAAAAAGCTGAATGATGAGTTCAGATTCAGATCAATGATTAGTGACTTAGTTTAAACATTTTGGTCTTTTGGTTATGATTGTTCTACATTTCTCCTCTCTCGAGATTTACTCTTCGGCTTTACCTTCATTTTAATAAAACCATGAACAAAAAAAGGGGAGAACCAAGAAGAAAAGGAGCCACGGGTTGGACTTTGCTGCCAGCTTTTAGAACAACAGCCTTCACATATGGAGCATAGACTGACTGCTAATCCACCTGTGCTGAAATTGTTTTACACATATACTTTAAGATACCAACTGCTTAAAGCCATAAATGGTCATAAAAATAAAGTTTAGGTAAGAAATCAAGCAGCTGCATTTACAAACTCCTCACTTGGTAATTAATTGCACAAATAAGTTGTTTTCCTGCAACATTTGGTTCAGTAAAAACAAATGTAAACTGTATTGGCTCCTGGAATTTTCACTTAATATAAAAAAGTATTAACCTAAGTTAATCCAAATTTTAACTGCCACCATATCCTAGTTTGAAATTTAAGCATCATGACGTACCGTGCGGTTAATTAACAGACATCTGTGCAGACTTCGTTAAGTTTTAATATGTGAGATTAAATTTATTTTGTATTTTATTAGGTTTCAGTGTGTGAGTCTCATTTATATATTACATATTTATAATTTTTGGCTGTTGTTGGATTGCATGTTTGTGCTTTATTTTCTATTTTTCTATGCTTGAATGTCAAATAACTTTGATAAAACCTTGACATAAAAGGTGTCGTACAATGAAGCTTCTTATTAGCATTATTTAAAAAATGATTAGTGTTATAAAAAAAAAACAAGAAAACAGTCCATATTTGGTGCCTTGGACTTAAATTTTGCTGCTTTCACAGCTGAACTCGTATCTTCTGCTTTTTCTGCTGGTTTAAGGTAGGGGTGAGTATTGGCAAGAGCCTCACAAAACGATACATGTCGCGATACTTGGGTCACGATACGATAATATCACGATATATCCAAATATTGTGATAAACTGCAATATTTTACAGTTAACTAAGAAAAAACTAGAGATGGTGTTTATGTAAATCACACAATTTAACTTAAAACTACAACTTTTCCATTTTGTTTTTTATGAAATATGTCAAATGCAGTGTTACATAGATACACTTAACTAGAAACACAGAGTGCATCAAGTCACTTAAACTAATGTTGCAAATAAATTATTCTTGTTTTCTCTTTAACAATGTATTAAAAGCATCCTAACCTGCTGTGCAGCTGAACTGTAACTGGACACACGAGAAAGAAAGTTTGATTGATTAATTGATTGAGTTACTGACAGCATAACAGTAAGTAAAAAAAAAAAAAAAAGTTCTCATGTCACAGTCTGAACTGAATAGACAGCATGAAAAAAAAAACCCTGTACATAGGTATTTATAAGTTGTATTTTATTTTCAACTCTGATAAAATATGTGCTGTTTTTTACAAAAAAAGTCAATATTAAGATTTCAAACATCAATACAGCTTTATACTGTATATATTTTTTCACACCTCTAGTTTAAGCACAAGTTTTTAAATCATTTGGGCATTTTTTCCACACAGATACTGTGATTTGAGAGCTTGAAAACATATAAGGAGGGGTTTCTTCTCTGGTTCTGGCAGCTTCACAGCGCCACTCACAGGCCTGGCATACCTCGGTGCTTTAATTTGAACGGACACATTTACTGAAACAACATAGAAAACATTTAAAAAACAAGATGTGTACACAGGACCTAAAACTTTGTCTTACCTTTGCCAGCACTTGTTTGTCTTTAATGATGTACTCGTATGTGGTGAGCAGGACGTTGAACTTGCCGCTGCGCAGGATGGGAACGAAAGCACGGCGAGCAGCAGGAGACCCCTGAAACACAATGACTTTACTTTTGAATTCTTTACAACTTTATTACTTTGAAAATAAACAAAATATAATTCAAACTTAACTAGGGGTGGGCGATACGGCAAAAATATCATATCACGACTTTTTTTAAAATAAAATCACAATCACAATTTTATCACTATTCTTTTTTACGTTAATTTTTCTAGACTAATCTGCATGTTTTGACCATTTTTTCCCTATGTTTAACATATAAAACATGTAAAACCCTAAAAGAAAAAAAAGGACAGTTAAAGTCAAAGAAACTCTCTGAATAAGTTTTAATTTAAATAGTGCAGTTTTTATAAAAATGTGCAATAAATGTAAACATAAAAGGTAATGAACAACAATATCAACATGATCTCTTAAAGTGCAACAATTTAAAACAAATGTTATCTAACTGCACTGTCTATAACTTGAGTGAATAATACAACTGCTTTAGAACAGATTTTTGTTCAGACACCTTCAAGCTTTTATCTCCCTTTTTCTTTCCGACATGGCTTCAAGCTACATAACCAAACAGGAGATCCCACCATGCACTAAGCTTAATGTGCTACGATTGGTTAGTCGGGTGCACGTCAAAGTCTCTGCGCCCACACAGACGATCTGACGATCTTTCTGCTTTATGACGATATTAAATCGTTATAATCCTTAACGATTTTATATCGTCATATCGCACACCCCTAAACTTAACCTAAACTTTAAAGCCGGGTGACATGGCCTAAAAATAAAATCCACATTGTTTTTCCACAACACTCAATCTAGGATTAAAAAAAATGACGAGTGAATCAAGTTTTGCCTTTACGTCAAAAATATATCTAAATATATATCTAAAAAACAAACTAAATTTTCCTCTTGAAGTTAAAGTGTGTGTCACAAAATGTTGATGACATAGTTTGATGTAGGTTGGTCTACGTCAACACTGAAAGCTGATCTATTTTCACAGCTCTATGATCAATATTTAACCTTTTCAGCCCCTTTATTAAGCCTTCTGCTCAAAAATGACATTCCCGTAAAGAAAAGAGTGAATCTCTGCAACCACAAGGTCTATTTGAATTATTTTGGTGTCATAATAAATGTAACACTTGAGAGATTTGTTCAGATGTGTAATTATCAGTATAGGTGTTACTGGGACAGAGTAAATGAAGATAGAAGTCAGAATATTTTGAAAATTTCATCTTCGCCTAAAAAAACCCAACAATTTTTCATCGTGAATATTTTTTAGAAATGATGCTGGAGTGGCTGCAAAAATCTTAAAATGAAACTAAAATATTTTCACATCAACTCTGCAAATAATTATTGTTATAAAGTGATGCAGAGCAAAATTAGAGAGGTTTTTTAACAATATAATCGGCAAGGGTTTTGAAAAACAGTTCATACTGCAGCTCAAGCATAAAGGCATTTTGTCAAATAAAAGCCAAATTTAATAATATAATATTTAATACTGCTTTGTGCTGTCACGTCAAGGATTAGGGCTGAACAATTAATTGCAGATTAGATAAAAACGTAATATGGCTTGTTGCAATTTTCAAATTGCAGAAGGTTCAATATTTTTAGCCCAAACTGTGTTGAACATTTTGGCATTGTGATGTAGTTTCTTGCAATTTCATGCCTATTTTTTTTTTACCTCTATTAATTCACTTTTTTCCCACTTTTGGACAATTTTTACATTTTTTCAACCCCGTTTATACAACTTTATGCCTATATTCCCCCTATTCATCCTTTTTTGGCCACTGTCAGAACCATTTTCGGAATTTTTACATGGTTTTTGAAATTTAATTTCATATTTAATTCCCAAGTTTGCTGCCATAATCAATTTTCCTAAGCCACTTTTGGATTTTTTTTGCCAATTTTTCCGATTTTTTTCTTTTTTGCACCTATTAATTAACCTTTTTCTGCTTCCATACCATTTTTACCCAGTTTTTACAATTTCATACCTATTTTGCTTCTGTTCTTCACTTCTCCACTTTTTCTCAAATCTTTTATCCTTAGATTGATTTAATGTCATATTGGTTTTACTATAAAAAGATCTACTGCTTATGTTTGTTTAAGAATACATAAGATGAGGAACATTAAAACAATTGCAGAGTAAATCGCAATATAGGGGAAAAAAATTGTAATTAGATTTTCTCAAATCGTTCAGCCCTATCGAGGATCTTATCTCTTTCTCTTGGGTCTTCTTGGACCAAAGTGGTTTAAATAAATAAAAAAAAGTCTGTTAAAGTGCTTGTGCAACCAGTTTTTAAATCTGCAGAATATATTTCAAATTAATGGATATATTTTCCAGCCCTATCTAAACTCTGAGCACTGACCTTGTAGGAGACTTTGACGACAGATGGTGCCCACTTATCAAACTCGTAGACCCAGTTCGATAAAGTTCTGAAAACAAGAGATAAAACAAATATGTGGAAACTTTATTTAAACAGCATTCATACTGTTGGGTAGTGGGGAGGGGGCGGGGCTTACGAGAGAGGTACGATGATGAGGAAGGGCCCGTTGAGGCGCTTGTACTCCATGAGGTAAGTGATGAGGGCGATGGTCTGGATCGTTTTTCCTAAACCCATCTCGTCTGCCAGGATGCCGTTCAGGTTGTTATTATACAGCGACACCAGCCACTCCAGACCCTTGATCTGAGCACAGAAAACAACATTTAGACTCAAACTACGCCCCGTCCTCTCCCTCAGTCATTTCCCTCCTGCTCTTCGCTCCTCTTCATCTCACCTGATACTGTTTGAGCTGCCCATTGACCAGCAGTGACGACTGTTTGTCGACCTTCTCAGTGACAGCGTGAGCCACAGCATAGTACGACTGCAGGCCTTTGTTGAAGCTCGCACTGCCGTACTCATCGTCAACGTCCTGCTTGGCATGTCTGCAGAAGACCAAAAAGGAAGGAAGCGAAAAGAAAACAGGACCGACAGTCTTAAAGGCAGGGTTCATACATATGTCCAAGGAAATTCAAGCACTTTCAAGATGCATTCTCCAAATTCAAACTCCCTACATCTGTGGATATTACAATTTATACAAACCCATATGCAAGATCAGACCATTTCTTTGTCATAATAGGATTGTTACACAAAACTCAAGCACTTTCAAGCACTTTGTCCGGATTTTAAGCATTTTTCAAGCAATATCAAGGTGCACTTTCCAAATTTCAAGCACCTTCGCTCTGTGTATTTCACAAATTTATACAAACCCACAAACTATCAGGATAACTGTGCTACTTCTTGATCAAAATGCGAGCACCCTGTCCTTAATTCAAGCACTTTTCAAGCACTTTTAAGACATATTTTCAACAGATTCAAGCTCCCTACATCAGTGAATATTGCCAATCTATACAAATCCATAAACTATTAGTATGATCTCACACACTTTGGGATCATATTTACATCATGTTATGTTAATGCAATTGTTTTCCAGCACCTTGACCCAAATTCAAGCACTTCTCAAGCACTTTCAAGATGTATTTCCAGATTTCAAGCACCCTCCCTCATTGGATTTAACATTTATTCTAACCAACACACTATCAGGATGAATGTGCCACTTCTTGACCAAAATGCAAGCACCCTGTCCTAAATTCAAGCACTTTTCAAGCCCTTTTAAGACATATTTTCAACAGTTTTAAGCTCCCTACATCTGTGGGTATCAATACAAATATCAATACAAACCCATGAACTATCAGTATGACCTTACCACTTCATGATCATATTTACATCATGTTATGTTAATGCAAGTATTTTCAAGCACCTTGACCCAAATTCAACACTTCCAATATGCATTTTCAAAATTTCAAGCACCTTACATCTCTGGAAATAACAAGTTTTATACAAATCCATAAACAACTGGGATGGTCCTACCACTTCTTTATCACTTTAGGATCATGTGATGAAAAATTCAAGCACTTTCAAGATGAATTTTCCAAAATTCAAGCAACTTACATCCATGGAAATTACAAATCTATACAAATCCACAAACTATTAGGATGATCATACCACTCCCTGATCAAACTTACTTCATGTTATGCAGAATTCAAGTACTTTCAAGCATCTTGCGTCAAATTCAAGTACTTTACAGGATTGCATGAACTTCCAAAACAAACCAATTCTGCTGAAAAGAAGCTCTCAGACTGAATTATGGGATCTTTTATAAGTAAATCCAGGCTCTGGTCTTACTCTATTATGTGCCGCACGTCCACTTCAGACACCTCCTCACTGTCAGGGTCGGGGATCTTCTTCTTCTCTTCTGACTGAGCTGAAGACGACTGAGGCTGCTCCTCGTCATCCTCCTGACACAAACAGATCATTTCAGACCACAGAGCTCACAGAGACGGTCTATACATGAATGTGGAGATGAAGACTTACCTCGTCCTCCTCCTCTTCCTCTGAGCTGCTGTCCTCGCTGTCCGATCGCGGTGCCACTTCATACCTGCAGGGGTGGAAAGATCGAGTTAGCATGAAGCTGCTGAAGGGGAAAATTAAAGTTCAGCATCTATACAGCACTACACAGGTCTCACCCTGGGTTCATCTCCAGCCAGGTCTCCAGCTGTCCGGCTTTGGGAGCATCGACGCCCGTCAGGATCTTCCCAGTGTCTACGTGGATCACCTTCACCGGCAGGTCGCTCATCTGGCTGGTTTCATCTAAAGGCTGCGAGAAGAAAAGGAGGAATGACTTAAGAAATATTTACCTACTTTTGAAAGCTGCTGCTGTTACTCCAGATGAACTGGAGAGTTTTGACTAAGTGCATCAGAAACTGGATTTAGTGAAGAGGTTCTGGGGCCAAAGTTTGGACGTATAAGTGAAGAGAAACAATGTAACTTTGTTTAGTTTAACTTAGTTTTTTGAATACATTTATTAGTTTTTTCTCTTTTTTTCAAAACAATAACAGCAATAAACAGCTCGGACGAACAATGGTCTGCACAGTCAACATATAAAAGTAAACAAATGTAAAACAGAAACAAAAACAAAATAGTGGCATACTATAGTTCATAGTTTTTACTTCTATTATCCTGCGAGGTCGTCATCCATGGTTAGTAAACAGTGTGTCTTTAAGAGTCAAAGCCACAGTAGTGTTAAAGAAAGGGAGGTATGGAGTCCATAATAGCATAAATCGTCCAATTTTAGTCTTTTTTTAGTCGATGAAATGTACTGTAAATTTAGATATTTGTATATCTAAATATGAAGTATAAAGTGTAAGGCTCTTTTATGTTTCTTTGAATTTCTGAAGTCATGTTAAACACTTGGATAAAATGAAACATCTAACATCCCTTTACTGAATGCTAATAAAGTTTGAATGTATGAATGAAGAGCAACAAACTGAACTTTTGACAGCTGACCTTATAGTTTAGAATTACTTATAGTCTTTTGCCTTAAATATCTTTTAGTCATCCAAATTGTTCTAATTTTAGTCTAGTTTTAGTTGATGAAATTTCACAACACTTAGTCTACAAAATGAACTGTAAATTTAGCCGACTGAGAAATTAATTGCAAAGGGTCAAAGCATTTTTTAAGTGTCCTTTAATTTCTGAAGACCTGTTTACACTTGGATAAAATGAAACATCTAATAACCCTTAACTGAATGTTTGTAAAGTTTAAACAGAAACAAATGTTCCTTTGTGTGAAATGCAGTCATCTTTATTTAGTCTACCTGGCAGAGCATCTCAGTTACAATACCAGAACTGACAACAAACAGTGAACCTGCTCTACATGAATATATCAGTTCATAAAGAGAGCAGCTCTGATTGGATCGCTCCACAACTTATCCCACCACCACCAAGCTAAGGCAGCTGTGATTGGATGTCCCTCTGAACTCATCCAACCTTTAACACAACCAAAGTAGTTGTGATTAGATAGATTCCTAACTTGTCTCTACTTTCTACATGACCACATTAGCTCCGATTGGATTAAGTCTCTGTCAAACTGTTGAGGAAAATGTTGATTTAGTTTTAGTTTTTGTCCATGTGCACTTTTTTTTTATTAGTTACTGTCTAGACTCACCTCTCCATCAGGTCCCAGAGCAGCAGCTCCGCCCTCCACCGTCTCGGGCTTCTGAAATGATAAACAGAAAAAAACATTTCAGTACAAAATTCATCCTGAACTTCCAAAAAAAGTCACACTTAAAAACCACTTATCGACCGTCACCTTCTTTTTCTTCTTCTTCTTCTTCTCCTTGAGAGCTTGAGCAGCTTTGTGGGCTCGCACCAGCTCGGTGAGGTTAGCCACGTACTCGTCGGTCTGCTGCAGCAGGTACGCCAGGCGCTTGTCTTTCTTTTGGTCGATCAGTTTACGGTAGCCTTCTTCATCTTCAGCCTGAGCGGGGGAAAGAGTCATGGATGTGTTACAGGATCAAGACAGACCAAAGATTTACCTCCTCGCATTACTCGGTAAGAGTCTCACCATCAGCCTCCGCATTCTCTCCTTCTCGATGCGCTCGTTCTCCTTCTTCTGCTCGCGCTCGGTGTTGGCGTGGTAGGTGGCGACCGCTTTGGTGGCCTTCTGGATCTTGGCAGTGATGGAGCGGTGGTACTCTTTGAAGTCCTTGGCGTGCTGCAGTATGCTGTTGAGGTATTCCTGAAAAGAGAGGAGCACGCAAAGAAGCCAATGTGATTTAAAATTCTAGAAATCATTTGGGGTTAAAGTTACAAATTTTATTGGACATTTTCAGCTTTTAAGAGTTATTTTTCTGCTCCTAATACACAATTTTCTTCTGCTTTGGGTTGTTCTATCATGTTTGAAGAACACTCTTGAACTTTCTTTTGAAGATTATCCTGTAGGTGTTAAGATTGAATTTCTCCTGATAATCAGCTCTGAAAAGGGTCAGGCCAACAATCGTAAATATTACACTTGTTCAGTATTTACGACAAAAGAAATATTCATGTGACGACTCCTGAGTGATGAATGTAGCCAATAAAGAAGCGAGCTGACTGAGGAATGAGGCGTAAATAAAATCAGCATGAAACAGAAAGTTCTGTGGACCTCAGAGATGGAAGACCAGATTAAGTGTTCACACTGTCTCCAGGACTTTTTCCATCTTTTCTTTTTTTTTTAGTTTGGATTTTCCCATCAAAATAATCCCAAAACCACCATCACCCTCTCTTCTTGTACAAACACAGTCTGCTTAAACTAATACAGCACAAAAAATGGTAAGTTTTCATGTTTTTATTTGACACAATAAACAGTCACAGTGCAGGGTGGAAAAAGTATGTGAGCCCCTAGGCTAAACACTTCTCCAAGAGCTAATTGGAGCCAGGAGTCAGACAAAACTGGAGTCCAATCAATGTGATTAGATAGGATGTGTTGGTTAAAGCTGCCCTGCCCTATAAAAACACACACCAGCTGTGAGTTTGCGGTTCTCAAGAGACATTGCCTAATGTGAACCATGCCTTGATGACGTGCATGAAGCTGGAAAGGGTTACAAAAGTTAGTTAAAGCAGGCTGTGTATGTCTAGTGATGTGACTTAGATGAAGATCAGAACATATTTTATGACCAATTTAAGCAGAAATCCAAGTAATCCCAAAGGGTTCACATACTTTTTCATGCAAATGTATGTCCTCTCCTATATTGTGTGATGTGTTACTTGTTATTATTATTTGCTGGATCACTTTTGATCAGATTTCTGTCTTGGAGGACTAGATTCTAGAACGATCAAAATTGTCCAATGCCTGATTTTTGATCTTCCTGTTTGGGTCTCTAACAGATAAAAAAATCTCTTCAGATGTAGAAAATCCTTTTGTGTGGACCGCGTTCTACACTTGCAGCTCGCAGAGGTAAGTTCAGGATGTTTTAAAGGCTTCAGGTTTGTTTTTCTTACCTGGTGTTTTTGACGGCGCTTGCGTTCCTGTTCGATCTTCTGCTGCTTCTCGAGCTTCTCAGTGATCCTGGCTTCACGTAGAGACTGACGTTTGCTGCGTTTGTAGGCCTTGGCGTTGAGGGCTGTCTCCAAAGCGGTGTCCCGGCGCATACAGACTACAACCTCCTGGCGGAGCTGTGGGAGCAAAAACAGCAAACATGTTACGAACAGCATCCATCAGGTTACCAAAAAACTATATCAGACATCTTACTCAGAATAATCAAAATCATGGTAATTATACCAAAGAACATTTGTACATCCAGGTTATTTGAATTGGTGCAAAAACAAATAACATATAAATAGAAAAAATATAAAAATAAGGATCAGGAATAATAAAACAAAGTATAAAAATAGAAAGAAAACTGACTTGGGTATATACCAATATATACAAAAAGGGTAAAAAGAACAAAAACACAACCCAACAATATATACAAAAGGTGCAATGAAGGAGCGTAGGCTTTTTTAAACCAAATGCAGCCCTTCAATACGGTTGAAAAGCCAGAAATGTTACCAAAGTTTGACAGACAGTACGAATTCACGAACAATTCCAGAACTGTATAAACTACAATTTATTCATTGTTTTTGTTTTTGTGTGTGTTTTTATTGGAGTTTTGTTTTTTCTTTACAGAGACAGGGTCTATTTTTTATTGTTTTCGATTTGATAATTATATTTTTTTAAATGCAATTTTTCCTAAAAGAGAGTCCATTTCATTTTTATTGTTTTTTTTCTCTTTTTTTGTTTGTTAAATTTATTACATTGTTTATTTTATTTAAAAGATCTTGACCCTCCAATTACAGTTAAATACTCTTAAGAAATTAAAGTTTATTTCTTTTGATATGGTGTACTCGCTTTATTATGACGTATATTATAATTACATTAATGAAAAAAATTGAGAAAAAAAAATAAAAATAACATTGACAATAATATCGTTTATCGTCAATGTTTTGGACAATTATCGTCCAGCCAAATTTGTTATCATGATAGGTCTACATATATTTAAATAAGAAAGATATAAATAAAAAATATATATAAATATGGCTTCTGGCTGCTGCTCCTTTCCGTCTTTATTATGTAAATTATGATGCCACTATAAAAAACATCTGTACCCAGCAGCAGCAGTGGCCTTACTGGTGGTCTCAGGTTGCTGGAGCTGTTTGAACCACCTGACTGTTATTTTATAAATTATACAAACCAGCTCCTAAAACTGCTCCTAAAACTCTGAAACAACCCTTTAACATCTTTTGTTTGTTTTAGAATTGGATTTCTCAGACCTCAGCCTGCACTCCAGAGTGTTTTAAAGAGAATAAACTGTTATTGGTGAGGCACATGTTCTGTTTGTCCTGCCATGAAAACCAATAACAGATAAATAAAAAATGGTTACCTGTCTCTGGAAGTTGAGCAGCCTCAGAGCCTTCAGCTCGATGCTCGCCTTGGTTCGAAGGTCACCAGCCAGAGAGCCCGGGAGGTTCTCCAGCTCCTGGATACGGTGAGCAATGCGAGCCTGCAGCCTGGGAAATGGTTCATAAAAAAACAACATTAGTTACAACACGAGAGGAAGATATTTCTAAAATATTAAACCAAAGAGTGAGTGGCACAATCCAGTGGTTAAGATTATTATGAGCTAATTATGATCTTCAAATCACAAAACTCACAAAATATTTAAGGTTGCAAGAGAAATGTGAAGCCTGGTTACCAAAAGGGCGGGAAAATTAAAAATAAACATCCACCTGAGGGCATCCATTTGCAAAAAAAAAAACAACAAGCACATTCTTCAACTACGAAAAACACTTTTCACGTTTACAACAGAACTTTAATTCCAAATAAAACTTAAATCCTCTTTAAAAAGGTTAATGGCCACGGTTACAAGATGTTTTTGTAATTCTGAATGAATTATTCAGAATTAAATGGTTCGGGATTAAATGTTTTGCCTTTGTGTTTACGTGGAAATAATGATTCAGAAAAAAGGTTTACATGGAAAACACGTTTACTCGGTGCTAGTTTGGCGGAATGGTTAGCAACCAGGCATCCCATATACTTGCTTTTGCCGGTTTGGGTTCGAATCCCGCCTGTGACCAGTTTGCAGAGTGTCTTCTCGGGCTGAACGATTTGAGAAAATAATCTAATTGCCATTTTTTTACCCAATATTGCCATTTACTCTGCAACTGTTTAAATGTTCCTCATCTTATGTATTCTTAAACAAACATAAGCAGTAGATCTTTTTATAGTAGAACCAATACGACATTAAATTAATCTAAGGATAAAAGATTTGAGAAAAAGTGGAGAAGTGAAGAACAGAAGCAGAATAAGTATGAAATTGTAAAAACTGGGTAAAAATGGTATGAAAGTGGAAAAAGGTTAATAAATAGGTGCATAAAAGGTATGAAATTGAAAAAAAAGGGGAAAAATTGGCAAAAAAAATCCAAAAGTGGCTTAGGAAAATTGATTATGGCAGCAAAATTGGGAATTAAATTTGAAATTAAATTTCAAAAAAACCATTTAAAAATTCCAAAAATGGTTCTGACAGTGGCCAAAAAAGATGAATGGGGGCAAAATAGGCATAAAGTTGTAAAAACAGGGTTAAAAAAGGTAAAAATGGTCCAAAAGTGAGAAAAAAAAGGTGTATGAATAGAGGTAAAAAAAATAGGCATGAAATTGCAAAAAACTACATCACAAAGCCAAAATATTCAACACATTTTGGGCAAAAAATATTTAACCTTCTGCGATATGAAAATTGCAACAAGCCATATTGCGATTTAATCTCATTTGCAATAAATTGTTCAGCCCTCTTGTCTTCCTCTACTCTCTCACCCCCTTTCACAAGTCTATCTACTGTCTCTCTCCCATCAATAAAGAACAGAAATACATTAAAAAAAAAAGAAAAAACGTTTATTCGCTTTTATTCAAGATCTGGCTGTTGGGAATGGTTCTGATTGGACAGGGGCAGATGTAATGGAGTGATGTATTTACAACTACTGGAAGAAAAATTCCAGTTCAGCGTCTGTAAATGCTTACGTCCATCCACTCTTTCATTACTTCCAAATCTTCTAAGGCTCGAATTACCCGGCTTGCGTGGAGTCACACGCTCAGTCATCGTAGTAGGACAAGGGAACGAGCATGAACAGAACTACCAGAATTAATTTAAAGCAACATGAGCGTAAACATGATCAAGGAATTATTTAATTTGTATTTAAAGTTAGAATAAACCAGCCACTTACTTTGGAATTAAGTTCTAATCGGAATTTGGTGTTGACATGGTATTTAATCTTTTTAAAGAGGATTTAAGTTTTATTCAAAATTAAAAGGGAATTAAAGTTCTCATGTTAACGTGATAAATGACCATGTAAACACCTAATTCCGAAAGAAACAATAACTCTGAATAAAACTTAATTCCAAAGTAAGGGACTGTTTTTTCTGATTTCATTCAGAATTAAATAATTCCTCTATCATGTATACGTTCATTCCCCTTCCCCTGTCCTGTTGGGACGATGGGACGCTGATGGAAACAGGACGGCGGCCCAAAGTAAATGTTGGACTCGAACCGAGAAAATTTGAAAGATTAGGAAATCATGAAAGAGTGGATAGACGTTAGCATCAACATTAGGGGTGGGAGAAAAAAATCTATTCACATAAGTATCAGGATTTTTTTGTTGGATGATTTTTAAATTGATTTTTTTGTTCACAGTCAATTTTTTTCCCAAATGTAAATGCTTCATTTTAGTCTGTGTTAATAAGCCACTTTTAAATGCAGTCCAGGCTTTTGAAGAGAGAGTATAAACAGCTGGTTCAAATATATTACTGAATAAATCCTAAAAACAGACTCACATGTGATGTCTGTTTTCCTGATATAGTCTGTAGGCATCATCTTTGTTCATCTTTTTGCTGGTGTTAAAAAAGCTAACTAAAGATTGCAAAAATCTCCAGAATCGTAAAATCGCAATTTAAATCAAATCTGCACCTAAAAAAATCGTACAAAATCGTAGCAGGAGAAAAGCGTATCGTCCCAGCCCTAATTAACATGTGGGCTTGTCCAAGTCGGATGAGGTTTCCCTAACAGAGATGCCGCAGAGGCAGAACTGGAATTTTTCTTCAAGTCGATGTGAAAACATCACTATGGCCCTTTTCCATTAGCCCTACTCTACGTGACTCTACCCGGCTCTACTCTACTCGCCTTGTGCTGCTTTTCCATTAGCCCCAGTCGCCTGCCCAACGGGGTGCAGTGTCACTGTAAACAGCTGAGCGGCACTGCGGTGACGTCATTTTGAGCACAACACAACAATCTGTGGCTTTTGGTCACAAACCGAGTAAAAAAGGAAAGCAGAAGAAGGCTGCAGGTGGTAAGAAGAAATACCCCTTGAGAAGCACAGGAGAGTTTTGGAAGCTATACAACAGAATGAAGCCGAGGACGAGAGCAATCCAGCTGCAAAGAAAAGACGTATGAGAGTAAGCTAAAGGTAGCTACCACTAGCAAGCTAGGTCGTTGCGCTCATGACTCATCGATGACGACATTGTCTGACCAATCAGTAGCCAGCAGTCGGTGACGTCATCGTATCGACTCAGCTCGCTTGGAACCAGAGCGGAGTAGGTACTAAAACTAGCTTGTTTTAGGAGGTACCAGGCCAGTGGAAACACGCTGTAAACATGCGAGTAGTACCAAGGCGTGCTAGTGGAAAAGGGCCATATGTCACTTCCGCTCCTGTCCAATCAGAACCATTCCCAGCCCTCAGACCTTCAATAAAGGCGAATAAACGTTTTCTCCATGTAAACCTTTACTCAGATTTATTTCCATGAAAACACTAAGGAGAAAACTTTAGCTTAGACTTATTTCATTCTGAATACTTAATTTCAGAATACTTAACCATGGCCATTGTTAAGCTAATTAGCAATAAATTAAATATGTTAAATTGGGTCCTTTACAAATAAAGAGCCGCTCCAGCCATAAAGGTGACCCGGGCCGCCTCACCTGTACTCCCTCTCCTGGAGGATCTCCACAGGGTCCAGCCCGCGGGGTTTCTGGATGGGCGTGATGCGGTTCTGCTTCTGGTGAAGCATCATGGGAGGAGGCTGAGCGGGCTGTCCCGGGGACTGAGTCTGAGGAGGCATGACGGGGGAGGCGGCAGGAGGCACAGAGGGGGGAGCCGGGGAGGGTCTGCCCGTGGGCTGAGGAGGAATGAGCTTCTGAGGAGGGTTAGAGGGGGCAGCAGCGTTCACCATGGGTCCTACAACAGAGACAGGCAGGGGGGTTAATAAAGGACAAACATGGAGGAATCTACCATAGAGCGAGTGGGACAGATGACCTTCATATGACCTGACTGATGGAAACTGGAAAGAACTTCTCATTTTGAAAGTTGTACTCTCCTAAATACTGTTACTGCTACCATGTTTGAAGTTTACTTCTCACACAAAAGGCAGTTACATGCAGCATTAGAGCTTAAACTGTCAAACAAAAATGATCCATACTGATGATGATGAGTTCACAAATATCTACACACCAGCTATTTGCCGAAATTCAAAATTCCGATCAAAACAACTCTTCCTAAGAGTGCATGTGTGAAAAGAAAAGTTACCTTCAGGCCACTGTTTTGGGGGTCCATTGGTCGGCTGGCCTTGCATACCTGGGGGGACTCCTGCAGGTCCTGGAGGGGCCATATTCGGACCGACCATACCTACAACAAGAAGAAAAGTTGATAATATATCTATTTACATTTAATAAAAAAATATTATTTACCTATTATTTATAATAATACCTATACCTATATTATTTACCAAAGATATGCGCAAGTGAATGATTCTACAGTTTTATTTGGAAATGAAAGTATTATAGGGATGTGCACTTTTTTTTTATTGTACTGTTATTAAAACAAGAAAAGCAAACAAGGCAGATCATTTTGGCTTAGTTTAAGCATGCACAATAATACTAAATCTAATTTTGAAAGTCAGTAGTAATGACTGTAAGAAAATGCACAATGAAGTTTGAAAAAAAAAAGTTAAAAATATGCAAGCCCCAAAAATATTCAATGTCTAGTTCAGGTGATATTATAAATATTGAAAAAATAAAACATAAAATATAAGCTCACACATGGCACATGCTATCTTCCCTGCCCATCCATCCCAGAGTTAGGTTTGGTTAGACATAAACAAATAATAATAATTATTAAAAAGATCAAATAAAGCATAAGTCCAGTATTATTTTAGCATCAATTCTGACATTTTAGAAACAGCTAAGCATCAATGAAAGCTCCCAAAACAACCGGACATTTCCACTTAAAACTACAACTGATTCCTCCAGAGATGTTTTGACATTTTTCAGCCACCAGGGGTCTCTGCAGAGCGGAAAAGTATCACGCTGTCTTTGTCTGGATATTCAGGAATCCTTTTGTTCAAGAAATTATGAAACTTATACAAAAAATAAATAACTTAAACAACAACATGTATCTTAATTTCCCTGAGGGAGTCTTCCAAAGGGATAAAACAAGTTATATCTAATCTAATCTAATCAAAATGTGAAAGTTAGGCCTCCACTTCAAATACCCAGAACTGTTCCTCACCTGAATTACATTTTTCATTCGTGCGATTTAAAAACTCAGACCAGCCCCCTTAAAACTTCTTTCTTTTAGTACATAGCAGCACAAATAACTAGAAAATTTTCTCTATCCATTAAAGGAGTGGTTTGAAATATTTTTTGAGATATACAAAATGGAAAAATGGACTAACTGCCTGAGAATTCAAAAAGTTAAGTTGGACCAAATTTGGGGAAAATGGATTATATTTGTTTCCCTGACACAAAAATGAATGTAGTAACTGTAACAAATCTAATTATTATTCTTTTTATGTTATTTTATTTTATTATAATGTTTTTTCTTCTTGTCAATATACTGTGTAGGCCGCCTTGGTTCATGAGTTTTCATATGTTTATTCCTAAAAAAAGGAGGAAAAGAGGAAACTGATGTTGTAAAATAATGTTGAATAATACTGAAGAGGTTGTGTATATACATACATATATATTTGTATATATACATTTGTATATTTTATACATTTGTACATATAACATCATTACTCTAATAAAAGATCATTAAAAAAGGAAAAAGAAAATTTTCTCTATCAGCATTAAAAGAACCCCCCAAAAATATACCAAACCACACTTCAGAATTCAGTAGAAAAAAATAAATCCTGGGGCAGATAAAGGTATGGCATAGACAAATGTTGATCCTTTTCTTCAACCAAATCAAACCAAATCCATCATCCTTCCTCTTTGCACAGTGGAAATGTCCCACCAGGTCTTTGGGAAGTATGAAAACATTAAACACGGTTTAAAATGAATTTGGAAGACAACTACGTACTTAATGAATCCTGAATGAAATTGAGACATCATACAGAACACAGGAGGTCGGCTAACACCTCTCCAGATAAGCAGCGCTAACTTTGTTGACTCATTATTTACAGGAGATTTCATCGACTAAAATGTGAATTTTAATCAATTAAAACGAGACTAAAACTATAACAATTTAGAAGACTAAAACATAACTAAAGCTACAAGATAATTTAGGGAAAAGACAAGAACTAAAACTAAATTAAAAAGTGCCGTCGGTTATCAATATCACCTTCCAATAACAGTTAAATACTCTTAAGAAATTAACGTTTATTGCTTTTGATATGGTGTGCTCACTTTACTATGACATATTTTATAATTACATTAATGCATAATGATGTTTCAAATACTATTGACAATGACATTGTTTATCGGCAATGGTTTTTGGACAATTATCGTCCAGAAAAATGTGTTATCCTGTGACAAGCCTAAAATTGGTCAATCATTTTCCAGGTTTTCCAGGATGCATGGGAACCCTGACTAGAACCGGCCGACCTCTGATTCCCAACCAAAGTTCTTCCAGACTGAGCGACTGCTGCCCCAAAAAGTCCCCTGGTGCAGTCAAAATAATTCTTCATCAAGTCCTAACCTCCCTGAGTAATGACAGAGTTCTCGAAGTGGCTCACCGTGTGGTCTGTTGTAGTTTCCCTGAGCTGGTCCTGGTCCTGGTCCCGGTCCTCCTCCTGGTCCTGTGGTGGGCGGCATGTTGGGCATTGGCTGCTGCTGCATCCCGGGCATCGGCCTCTTCCCTTGCACGGCCATCTGCAGGTGCTCGGGCAGAGGCTGGCTGCGGGTCAGCATCTTGTAGGCCATGATCTGGGCCCGGAGCTGGTGCAGCTGGTTCTGGTTAAAGGGGGTCGGCCCGCCTGCCCCGCCCGGGCCGCCTCCTGCTGCAGCACCAGGTCCTCCTGGACCCTGAGGACCCCCACGGTTGGGCTGACCCATGCCTTGGTTCGGATCCCCGCCTCCTTCCATGGGACCGGACCCGGGGCCAGAGGGACCCCCGGGCATCATGGGACCAGAGGGAGGGCCGCTGGCTGGGACGGGGCTGGGGGCGTGCTCCGAGCCTCCCAATGGAGAGGGGTAACCTGAGGGAGCACGGAACAGATGCATTATGGGTAGGCTCACACAAAACAAAACAAAAACACTATTAAACATATTAAAAACTACCTAAAAAAGGTTTCTCAAATTTGGGGGATGAATAATCACAAATCAGACTGAATTTCCATCTTAAAGTTAAAGGTGCTATGAGGAGAATCTATTTCCAGCGACATAAAGACTCTGCTACCCATGAGCACGCGCGGCGACTGTCGTAAAGACGTGACCCAAGCCAAAGCGTGCGTTTGCTGTGATGCTAATGAATGTAGCTCAGACCTTCCTCAGAACTCTGCATTACTTAACAACTTCTTTTTTCAACAACTTACAGGATGCAAAGCCACGAGGTAATGTATCTCTTTCTAGTTACGCAGCGGTAGTTTTTGATGAGTGACAACAAGCAATTTTTGGAAAACTTATTATCGTAGTTTTGTAGCCGGCTATATATGGCTACTAACAGCCCTGTGCTCTAAGACGAGGGATAAGATGAAATATCGTTTGGCAATATATCCCAATACATTACATGACGAAATGCATCGAGTTTGAACAAAAATGGAACGGGAAATAAAGACGTCACATCCGATAACAGCACATGTGACCAGAAGTGACGACAACAAACATTAGCACCAACTACCTTGCCTCCAAAAAGCCGAATGATGGAGTCAAATGACGTCGAAATTGAGGACGCTCCGCCTAGATACAAGTCATCTGTCTGGCAGTATTTTGGCTTTATCATTAAAAAAGACGACGATGGGGCGGACATTAGCTCAGTTGGTAGAGCGTCCGCCCCATGTACGGGGGCTGCCAACCCCCAGCAGCGGCTGCAGGTTGAATCGGCCACAGCCCTGTGCTGCATGTCATCCCCCTCTCTTCACCCACTTTCCTGTCACTCTTCAGCTGTCCTATAAATTAAAGGCCATGATTTTTTTTTGATATTTTGACATGAAACTGTCTGATCAATATTTAATCTCAATTATGAAACAAATAAAAGCCAATAAAAGTGCTTTTGCAAAACCTGACAAGGCCTAACATCACGGAAACTGTACATTTTCAATATTCATATTTTCTTTTTAATTAGTTGTATGTAATTAGTCTTTTAAAAAATTTATTAATCACACATAAATACAAGAATGACCCTAACCCTACCCTAATTTAACAAGCTGAGTAGAGCATTAAATATGGAAATATACATGGCTTTACAGGAAGAAAGGTAAAATAGGTCTTATTCCTGTGAGTACATTTTGATATAAGTGGATGTATATGATAGCAAGACTACGGAAGGGTACTAGGGTAATTTTAGATGGAAAAATCAATTTTCAGCAGGTCGAGATAAAAGTCAAAATGACGGGAATAATGTCAAAATTATGAGATAAAAGTTGAAATGACCAGACAAAAGTTTATATGTCGACAATTCAGTTGAAATACAATTTAATGAGAAGTCAAAATGATGAGATTAATGTTCAATGTTGAGAATAAAGGTAGAAAGTTACGATAAAGTCGACTTTATTCTGGTCATTCATACTTTAATCCCAAAATTTGATTTCACTTTTATTGTCGACATTTCAACTTTAATCCCAAAATTTTGATTAAAATCTTGACTTCTGCAAAATTCTTTTCTCCACCTAACATGTCCCTTACAATCAAGACAGCACAAATAGTATATTTTTCAAAACACTGAAACAACTCACAGCTGGAGTAAGTCAAGAAAAAAATCAGTTTCTAATTTTAAATCTTCTGCAGAAAGTAATTAGATAATAATGGAATTATTCCCCAGCCTTAGCTTATATAAGTTCATGCTTCATTTTTCTCCACAATCAGAGAGGGTGATAATGGGAACTTGATTTAGATGTCATATTTAGGAGTAACACAGCTGATAATTCTTCACAGAGTGTAGATTACTCCCTCAAGATTAAAAAAAACATAGACCCAAGTGCTTCAGACATGCTTTATGACAATTAGAGGATATGATTTAATTCCTCTGGTTTGGTTACACATCCAAACATAAATCAAAACACGACGACAGACCGAGCCATCGTTGACACCTTTAAAACATCAGGCGTGTGACTCTCGTCTGGTCTCCTGCTCAAACTCTGCGGTTTTGTTGGTGCAGCTGCTAAAAGGGGAAACCCCGCCTCTCCCGTCTGACTGCTCGCGCTGCCAAATGAGCAGCAAACACGAGAGAGACAAACCGGCTGGATGAGTTCAAACGAACACTCGACACACACTCTCCGCTCAGGCCGAGTTATCTCCCCGTCAAACAGCACAGCCTTATTCTACCGTTTTTAGGACAAGGAAGAGTTTAAGAGTCGACCTTCAGGGAGTGATAACACCAGAGAAACAACACTGTGCTAACTTTTTATTTACTGTTTTTTTTTGGGCATTTTGTGCCTTTATTGACAGGACAGAGAGACTGACAGTAACCTGACATGACACTTGGCCGTTAAGACAACTGGAACTTGGCCAGATGGATTTGCGTGATTTCAGACAATGAATCAGGCAGATCCAGCGGAATTTGTATTTTGTTTTTCTTATAATTACTTATTTATCATCGGGGGGTTTTGGGGAAATTTCTTGAACTATTTTAAATATTTAACTTTGATTGTTGCACTACATTTCTTTAAGTAAAGACAGTCACAGATGCTCTTTTAGCTCTGCAGTTGTAATAACTACCGCGGGTCATGGACTTTATACATGCATGTTTCTTGTAAATTAATACATTTGGAAGCACTTCCTACTTTTTTTTTTCTTTTTTGGGCATTTTGTGCCTTTATTGATAGGAATGACAGTGGACAGGCCCGTGAGAGAGTGGGGGAAGACACTCTGCAAACTGGCCACAGGCTGGAATCAAACCTGGGCCAGCAGAAGCACGCACACAGGATGTGCCAGGTCGCCAACCACTCCGTCAAACCAGCACCCCACAGTTCTTACATTTAGTTTCATCCTTGCCTTAAAGTTATAGCTTTTAGTGTCTGATGGTAGGGCTGGGACGATTCACTTTTCTCCTGATTCAATTTATTGCAATTTTTTAGGTGCGGATTCGATTTAAATTGCGATTCTACGATATTGCCGGTTTTTGCAATCTTTAGTTAGTTTTTTTAACACCAGCGAAAAAGATGAACAGTGATGATGCCTACAGACGACATCAGGAAAAACACATCACATGTGAGTCTGTTTTTAGGATTTATTCAGCAATATATTTTAATCAGCTGTTTATACTTTCTCTTTAAAAGACTGGACTGCATTTAAAAGTGGATTATTAATCCTTTAGGCACCAGAGTTTTTTCAAGAAAATATTCCATTTTGCTATTAAGATTTAAAAAGGCCACAGTTTCAAAGAGGTTTGTTTTCCCAGCCATCATCATCACTGTAATTTACAGGCCAATCATGAACGCGTCTCTGCTGTCTTCACTGTGCTTTTTCTCCCTCGTCTGCCCAGAGCTCCGCCGTCTTCCTCATTCCCACTAACACTGTCACTTTTCGTGGTGTTTTGAGCTTCCCTGCATCCCAGATCACGTCCCCTCCTCGGCACTCGCCGGCCACGGAGAGGCAAAGCATCGGCCTCGGTATGTGCTGCTTGGGGACTGTAATGGCGCACGGACCCGCTCCCGCTGCGCACACACGCACCGCCAGTTGACTGACCGTCATCCTCAGAGAGTAAATATTCCTCAAATATATATATTATTATATATAATACAAAGTGAGAGAGAGAGTCAGCCAGTACTTTACAAAGTACTCTCAGCATCGTGAGTACTCTTACTCTCTCTATCACTCTGTGTGTGTCTCTCTTTTCTTCTCTCTCTCTGCTCCGCTCTACAGCCACACTCGCGTCCCTCAGTCCGGTGTGTGTTTCAAAGTAAATATTAGGGCTGTAATCAACCAAAGAAATTGTTGGTCGACTAAAACACAGCAATTGTTGGGGGGGGTCTTTGAACAAAAAAAATTCGCAATATTTATGTGAATCGATTTTTTCTCCCACTCCTATCTGATGGCATGATGGTAGTTTTCCATCATGTTTGTAAATGTTACTGTGCATGTAGTGAATATTATACAGACATATATATATATATATATATATATATATATACATATATACACATCCGTGTAATTCTTTTCCCAAATTCTGATTTATTGTTTCCCCTATCCCATTTTCCGTGTACATGTTTTCATTTTTTTGGTTTGTATTTTACACAAATTTAACCCAAAGACACTGTATAGTAATGAAATATAGTCACACACACATCAAAAAGTCTCTATGTCTATGTGTCCAATCAACCGTATGTTGACAAAATTTGCACAACATTTGATCTCCTGACTCATAATAATGACGGGCAAACTTCCCTGTACTCTGGAGCCGGTCGGGGCTTCAGACCTTCTTTCTGCCAACTCTACATCCGCTGTGTCGGTTACCCCCTCGAGGCATTTTCCCAAGATATACGTTTCATTTTAGTCAGAAAAAACGCTTATATATATTAAATGTCGGTCATTTCTACGATGCTCTATGATTACATTAAACTCCACCTTTAATGCCTAATCCCGTGACTCTGTCTGTGATTCCACAGATTTTATAGGGCTCTAAATATTGCACTGAAGCTTCATTTGAGGAGAAACCACAATTACATCTTTTCTTTAAATCATTCAGCTCGAGTGGACAGTTTAGTGAAAAGAAGTGAGAGAGTAGGGAAGAACAATCTGCAAGCTGGTCACAGGCTACAGAAGCATCTGTATGGGTCATAATAAGAGGTATGAAACTCTGTATTATGGGATAGGTTACCTTGGGAATGTTGGTCCATCGGGCTCGGAGGGGGTCCCATCCCACTGTGCCCCCCTGGTCTCATCCCCATCCCCTTCATCTGGCTGTAACGAGGGTCATCGGGCATTCCCTTCTCATGCATGGCTTCCATTGGCTGATTGAAGACAGAGAAGAGATTTGAGGACAGACATTTAGACTGGTATCAAATGCTTTATCATTTCAAGACAAAGGCTAAAAATACTTTTGCACAAAATCTGGAAGAATGTAAGGCAGCTGCTGCCTACTTCAGAGACGGCAAGTTAATAATCAAACAGGTATATTTTACTTCTAGAGATTAATTTACAAGACGCTCATTGTTTAAAAGGCAAAATCCTGCAGAAGCCCCAGTGAGCAAACAAGAGGACAGCAGACCTCAGAGTTTGTTCACATTTCTCATGATGTATGTGCACGCTCATTTTCTTCTTCTCTGGTTTTGGTGTATGTCTGCAGCAAAGATACACCACCAACTGGCATATCTGACTGCCTGCAACTGTTTAACATAGCAAAGTGCAGAAATGAAGAAAATAAATATCTCAACCCGCTGAGTTGGATTGTGACATATCAAATTAAATCAAGAGGCTAGTAAACAAGCACCAGGTATGGCCTGATTTAGGTGGTGGTTACACTACTCCGTTTTCAGCCTAAAGCAAAGAGTTTTCATTGCATTTCCGCCTCCTGTTTGTATGGGAACGGTGCCGGGAGTGTCTGAATCTGAAACTTTTAAAACCAGGGTGGAGAGTTTTGAAAATGTACGGCTCCATGTAGAAGGGATTCACTGTTTCAGGGCAAAACTCTTTCACATAAAGGCTGCACGTGCATACAAGCAACAACAACAGTAACGTGTACTGCTCACCGTGCTCAATTTGATATCCAGACATAACCATCCAGACAGATTTGTTGTCCAGACAAGAAACTCTTTGTGCATCCACTTGCCCTTATGCAAAGTTTTTCTTCTTTGTACATGTGTTATAGCAGCACTGTTTCTCTGCAAAACGACATCACCATGTACTGGACTGACATGCACGCTACAGTGTTTTCAGTTGTTCCGGCATCTCCATGTAATTGCAGATTTCTTTTGAAAACGCAAAAGAAAAATCTTTACATTTCTGTAAGAACGTCTACATGTAAACAGGGCCTTATGCTGCATTGACTGAGTGTTGTTGCCTTTGCCACAAGTCCACAATGCCTACACTCGTAGCCTTAAAAGTATGCCATTACACTGTAATGTTATTAGACAGTACAGACCATAAGCTCTACCAGTCTCACCACATTTGTATAGGCATTATTATGAGTATGGAGAGATGTAAACCCTGCAGTGGATGAGCAAACATGACAAGACCAGAGATTTCCTCGTCTGTAGGGATGCACGTTGGCATCAGCCAACATTGACCCTTTTAACAAGCATTGACCATCTGCACATAAACAGACACACCTTTTAGATGTTTTATCTGCTGTGTAATACAGTTTACTGCAAACATCTGTTACACCAAACTTTTTTAAAAGGCGGTAAAATGACCTGTTAGTCAAACTGTGTTCTGTTTTCATGATCGAACAGGAGATGAAATAAGAATTCTGGCAGATTTTTGCCAAAGGTTGTTAGAAAACAAAATTCACATCAGCCTGGTTTTCACTATCAGGCATTGTTACAGAAAGGCAGATACTAATACTTCAGTTTTCTGTATTAACTGCACGTTACCTCTTATGTCTCATCGTTCTTCTTTAAATACACATGTATGAACAGCAGCGGCTTTTGTTATCAGGTTTATATTGTGACATTAAAAGTCCCATTTCCATAATTTCCTGTATACAAGCACGCAGGAAAGTTAACGAGACCCTCATAGAAATCACACTGCTGTTTGCAGACCAACAGATGCACACACATTTATAAGCCTTTAAGGGTGACCTGGGGCAAGTGTAGAAGTATATGACAGGCTGGAGTGTGTGCAGTCCAATGACCAAAATATCAAACATGTGAAAAATGTGTTTAATTAGTCCAGAGCAGCTGTTCTTGCCTCCGGAGCACAACAGAACCATCAGAGTCGAGCCTGCCTAAAACTTTCTAAAACTATGACAGGCGTCTAAGCCAGTACATGACTAAATGTGGCTCAGATTTGGTTTGAAAATCACCCAATGAACACCCAAGCCTTGGACAGTGGGAAGGCAGGCAGATTTAGATAGCTGAAAAAAAAAAATCCCAACATCGAGTGCCTTGGATTCGTGTTGTTTTGAGTGCTGCAGAAACAGACTCTGTAAACTATTTCATCACAGCAATCTCTTACACAAAAAAAGCTTCCCTACATTTTTAAAATCCTAAAAAGGGGTTCTTACTTTGTGCATCTGGTGCATGTTGTCCTGAGGATATCCTGAGGGTCCCTGTGGTGGGTGAGGGTGCCCGGATCCTGGAGGTCCTGGGCTTGGTCCCATCATGCTGTGGGCCGAGCCCGGAGACGGGCCGGGGCTCGGGCCCATCATGCCTCCTGGAGATGGCCCCGGGCCTGGGGAGGGACCAGGCCGAGGTGTCCCTCCCATCGGAGGGTCGGGGGTGGACATCTCTCAGGGGGAATGGGAAGTGTGTGGAAGCAGAAAGGAACCCTGGAGAAAGATGACGAAGATTTCTATGATAGATTTCGGGATTAAAGCAGGGGTGGGCAACTTTAATTACCAAGAGGGCCACATAAAACCATTTTTCCAGCCTGAGGGCCAAATTGTTACAAAGTTTCAGAAACTCGCGATGAGGAAAAAGAATGTTGGATAAACAACAAATGAAAATGTAAATTTCTCATAAAATTAGAAAACCAATATTCATATATTACAACACAAATACAAGTTATTATGCATAATCAAACTTGATACAGAATTCAAGCAAATTTAGCTCATATACATGGGATTAAAGCCAATGAAGTTATTTTCAAATCAATAAAATGTGTTTTTAAAATTTTTAAAACTCAAATATTTTGCTGCTGCCATTTTTTAAATATAATATTGAGTAATAGTTGAATGTTAAAGGCTTCATGAAAGAGATTTAGACACTATAAGAGCAAAGTAAAAGTAAGGTTGTAAATAGGGCTGAAAGATTTATCGTTTTCAGATCGAAATCGCAATTTTAGACAATGCAATTTTGTGATCGCCAAAGCAGCAATTTTTTGCAGTGCTCCTGACTGACTCAGGATCTGTTGTGTCAAGTATTATACACATGCTGTTTTACAAATTTGTAGACAATCTACATGTTAAAAGTGCTGGTAAGCAGGTCAACAACACAAAGCCTCTGTTTAGGAGTAGAAGTTAATGAAAACAGATTATTTATCATCACTATTGAAGGTGATCATTTATTTCCTTACTGTTGTCTGTACTGTAAACAAAGTGAATTTTGCACTGAAGTTTGATTTGAAAAAAAAAAAGTAAATTGCGATATCTGCCAGAAAAATTTAAATCAGATCTTTTCCTCAAGTCGTTCAGCCCCACATGTGAATATCCCAAAGCTTGATTTGAAGAAAATGGTGAATTGAATTGAAATCGCAATATCTGCCAGAAAAATCGCAATTCAACCTTTTCCTAAAATCGTTCAGCCCTAGTTGTAAATAACTTACATAAGATTATATAGAAATATTTCTATTGGATATCCCTGAGTTTTCTTCATATTTACAGCTGCTAGTTTTTGGGAATGAATGGCGGGCCACATTTGGCCCCCAGGCCGTCACTTTCCCACCCCTGGATTAAGGGGTGAATCAACTCTTTTTGCTGCACGATAATTTTCATAAAAACATATTCTCCAGGTTTAAAACTAGGAATGGTAATCGAAAACCAATTCAAGTTGAGAATCATTAACAGCTCCATCAAATAATCGATATCATGAGACTTTTTGCGAATCAATTCCTTCCACTGACAGGGCTCAGAACGGTCAGAATTGTGGCTTCATTTTTTACAAAAGGCGCCTACTGCACAAAGTTAAGTGAGTGGAAACATCAGCAGCTTACAGAAGCAGTTATCTATGCTGTGACGTGTGTTTGACATTGTTGAAAATGTACAGGCCAACATTTGCCCACATGGAAAATCTGCAGGAATCAATAAAGGAATCGTTCAAGAATTGAATTGATTAGCAGGACTGTTCGTAACACTGGTATCGATAAAGTTTTATCAACTCCCATCCCTATTTAAAAGAGAAGGTATCCTTTGGAAGAGACACAAATATTCCAGATATTGTCGGGTATCGACTAAGGCCTGGAAATAAGAATCAAACTAATGGGAACATAAGTTATATTAAACCAGTGATTCTCAATTGGTTCGCTGTGACCCAAAAGTGAGTTGAGGACCCTTTTTTTAGTTGGCCCGAGCCTTTACCTGAACAAAAAATGATGGGAAAAAAATCCAGTGCTTTTATTTTGAGGGAATTTTTTTTGCCTATTAAAACTCCTTCACAACAGGTGGGGGAAATGCCCTGCTAACTGACACGTTTTTACAGAAAGGTGTTTCCTAAATTTCACAAGTATTCTTTATATTTAAAAAAAAAAAAAAAATCAGTAGCTGAACTTCTTTATTTCATGTTCCTGCAACAGAGCACCAAGTCTGTTAAAACAGCTGAGGTTACTTAAGTCTTTTGTGACAGCTTCATGATCAGCAGCGTATTTAGTGCTACTGATTCAACATTTTTAATACAGAGCTGTTCAGTATGTATCCACTGATGCTGGTTTATCACAGCAAAAGTAACATTTAAAGTCTTGAAACCTCATGTCCCTAAAATGTATGTTTTGGTTTAAGCTAAAATGCAGTTACTTGAAAGTTAAAGGGAATATTCCCCCTTTAGCATCCCAAGAAGTTTGTCTGTTTGGTTCCTTATTTAACTTTTCATGCTGGCATACTGTGATATTTTGTATTATCTCAGCTTGTCATTTAGGGGTGATTGTGGGTCCTAAAGTCAGGCCAGTTAAGAACCAGTGTATTAAAATACATATTTTAGGTCATTATTTTCAGCTCAATCCAATGATTACTTTGTTTTTATATAAGGATGTCAATGTTCTGCATAGAGACCAAGAGCCAGTTTATAAAGCAGTAAATTCCCAAGAAGGACATTCTTTAAAAAGAGTAAACATCAATATTCTAACACAAAGTCTATGAGTAGTCATACGTCAGGACCCAATATGAGCATTTAATTAACTGACTGAGGAGCAGAATAATACTGATCATCTCACTCTGGTTATTACACCAGTTTCCAAATGTTCATAGCACACTTTACAGCAGGACTTAAATGAGGGAGCGGCATAGTTCAAAGGTCATCTTAATTTACTCAACGATTATACTCCAACAGTCACTCTGGCTATGTACATACATATCCATACAAATATATGAAAGATGCACACATAACATTATCGTATCAGCTAATATTGTCCTTTAAAGTTACTTATTGTATTAACAGATATGAAATGTTATATCAGTGTAAGTAGATATCAGCCTAGCCTATAAATATCAGTGTCGGCTCATATTGAAATCTTTGCTGATATACCAGCATTATGTATGAGCAGTAAAATTGTCAAAACACACAAATGTAACATGATGCTTTTCTTGTTTTTCATCCGTTCCTCACACACATGGACTCTCACATTGAAAACAAGAAGCTATTTTTATTATGTGAAGACATGAGAAGCAGTAATATTGTGTTAATAAATATCCACATAACAGATATTTGCACAAATCCCATATTGTGCATCCCTAATTTACAACCAGTAAGTAGTTTTGGCTGCACATACTGACCTTATAACTCCCATATATTGGCTGTAAATAATTAACTCCATCATTAATAAATCTCAATTTCAAAGAGTCATATGTGAAATTTCTTGAGGATGCATGATATCACATTTTTGCAGATATACACTGATGCTAGTTTTTGTTAAGGGTGGAGTCTTTATATTACAAAAATTGACATTTTCTATGTGACCATGTATTTGAGTGAGGAACAGATGCAAACAAGAAAAACATTCAACTCCTGAAAAAATCCACTTTTGCTTTCTAAATGTACCCTTGCAGCAGTGATGAGGCCTGTACATGTTTTTGAGGTTGATATCTGCCGATTCAAATAGTGTACTGATAATATTATACATCCATATAATTCACTGATAGATGAAATGTTTTTCCTTGCATAATATCTGTTTCTTACACAAATAGACTATGGAAGAAACAGGCCAAAGGCAGTTAAATGGAGACTTTGTGCCCTTGACTAAAAACACTTGTATTTGTGTAGATATCTTTAATAATAAGTTTGGAAATAGTGGCCTATCACATATATGGAAAAACTTCAATATCACGCATCATTAGTTAAAAAAATAACATACTACCTTAAATGTTAGGTAGTTAATCATTTAGAGGACACTTGATTTTAGCAAAGCTTCATATCATCTTATAAACACACCAAACTTGTCCAAAAGTGACCTAAAGATCACATGAGCAGAGCAGAAAGTCTGTCAGAGGAGAAGCTTCAATGTTTACATCCGTAAACACAATACAGTTAGGTTAGCTTCTGTTAGCATTAGCTAACGCTAGCAGGGCCTAGCCGGTTTAACAGTTAACGCTTTAAAAAGTACTTCCGCCAACATTAACCGTCCTAAATTATTCTAGTGTGTATAATAGCTTCATACGAAGCTGTTGGCATTTGTTGAATGCCTTATAAGTTGAAAAAACAGCGCTGTAAAGAAGTATAAGCTACAAAGAACACACGACTCAGGCTAGCCGGCTAAGTAAAAGCCAGTGTTAATATACGAGGGCTAGCATGCTAGCGGGTTAGCCCAGCCGGCCATGCTCCTCCAGGCCAATTAGGCTGAAAAATGTGCCGATAAAGGGAGATGTTCGCCCCGGTGAGGCGGCGTGTGAGCGGTGGGAGCATCCCTCATGGCTGGGGATGATTGATCCACCTCGCCTCCCGTACCCTTGGCTCGGTGCTCCGCTCTCCGCTCGTTTCCAGAAATACTTTTCATTCATTGAAGCGCCGCGCCACAGCAGCGACTCTAATGTCGGCTTTATCGGCGTGAAAAAAACAGCCACGGAAGACCATCAACCCTCCACAAACTGCTCCAAACACAGACTAAAGTTGTCTCTCTTAATAATAAATAAAGGTGGTCTTACACACGCCGTTTACGGGGATGTTTGAGTCCTCTGCGGTCGTAGCGTCTGTCGGTTTTCCTCCTATCCAGAAACAAAGACCGAGCAGCCCCGTCGGTTTTTTTCCTTCACCCCCCTCTCCCTCCCTCTCTCTCGGCTGATCGTATCGCACAGAGCCGGCGTCAAAGCGGCTCCACAGCGCCCCCGTCCGCCGGCTCGGCCGCTCGCCGCATGCCCAGTGAAGGCAGCGCTCCTGTGGGGGATGAGAGAGCGAAGAGCCGGCGTGGGGGAGGGGAGGGAGCGGCCCCGGTTCACTCGACACAGCCTGGTCGAGCGTAGGGGAGAGTAAGCGCCGTTTTCCCCCTTCCTCTACCGTACAAGTGAATATTAGGGTGATAAATGATAAATATGTATGGAAGACTATTAGGGCCATTACTCCCTTCCTCTACCATACGAGTAAAAATTAGAGTGATAGGTGATGAATAGTATAGAAGAGTATTAGGGCCACTTTCCCCTTCCTAGAATGTACAAGTGAAAATTAGGGTGATAGATGATGAAAATGTACAGAAGAGTATTAGGGCCATTTTTTACACCTTCCTTTACCGTTCAAGTGAAAAATAAGGGTGATAGATGATAATATGTACGGAAGACTATTAGGGCCATTACTCCCTTCTTCTACCATACAAGTGAAAAATAAGGGTGATAGATGATAAATATGTACGGAAGACTATTAGGGCCATTACTCCCTTCTTCTACCATACAAGTGAAAAATAAGGGTGATAGATGTTAAATATGTACGGAAGACTATTAGGGCCATTACTCCCTTCTTCTACCATACAAGTGAAAAATAAGGGTGATAGATGATAAATATGTATGGAAGACTATTAGGGCCATTACTCCATTCCTCAAACATGCAAGTGAAAATTAGGTTGATAGATGATAAATACATACAGAAGAGTATTAGGGCAATTTTCCCCCTTCCTCTACCGTACAAGTAAAAATTAGGGTGATAGATGATAAAAATGTAAGGAAGAGTATTCGGGCCATTTTCCCAAAATATGTATGGAAGAGTATTTGGGCCATTTTTCCATCTACCTCTACGGTACATGAGGATACTGTATTAGGGTAATAGATGATGAATATGTACGGAAGAGTTTTGGGACATTTTTTCCACTTCCTCGACCGTACAAATGAATATTAGGGTGAAAGATGATAAATACATGGAACATGTTAAAATGTTGAAAGTCTAGAATAAAGCCAACATACTATGTAATTCTATATTTTGCTAAATTAATGCTAAAAAATAGGCAAAAAATATCAGCACTAAATATCTGCAGTAATTTTCTCATCTGTCGAAACATTTATCCTACCAATGATATCACACACCCTTTGTCCAAACTGATAAACTTCCTTTTTATTTTGCATCTATTCACTTATTCTCAATGTGAGGCAACCCTGAAGGGCAAAATGGTATAGATAATGGATGGATGGATGATAGCATCCTCTGGGCAGCATGACAATGGAAGGCAGCGCACACGTTTCAGCAAGAAGGCTGCTGGTTCAAACCCCATGCCAGCCAAGGCCTTTCTGTGTGGAGTTTGTATGTTCTCCCCGTGCATGCATGGGTTTTCTGTTGGCATTCCGGCTTCAGGACTTCAACTTGCCATCAAGTTTGGGCGAGTATGTGCTTGGCTATCTGTATAGATAGATAGATAGATAGATAGATAGATAGATAGATAGATAGATAGATAGAGAGATAGAGAGATAGATAGATAGATAGATAGATTTTATTAATCCCCTTGAGGAAATTCAAGTATCCAGTCTCAGCAGCTGTGGTAATAAACACATTTGATTTGGATGGTCTAATTCAACATCCTACCTAAATTTGAAGACCCTACAGTTTGAGAATGATGCATGTAATGGCTTGAAATTCCAAAAATCAAATTGAGAACCTTCGAAGACTCGAGGTTCTGCAGTAACCCTGCTGCTGTATCAAACTTGTGTTGTTGTTGTCTTGTAATACTATGACAACCAATTACAGACTAATGGGTTTTACCTGCCCTGAACTGAAGATCAAGTTTTAGAGGCTCCAAGAGCCACTCAGTCAGCAGTGGACCAGAATACAGAGACGGGGGGACAGTACGAGAGAGGAGAGAGGTTGTGGTCTTATACGGGGCAATATTATGGACCAAAGTTGCAACTGTGCTAACTGGATCAGCCTCGTGCTTTGGCTTGAAGGAGGAGAAAAGTTAAGTGGACATTATTTACAAAATGTGTTTGTTACTGTCTGTTCTTAAAGCAGTTTACTTACTTTTTTGCCCATTTATGTGGCTGTTCGACACCACTTTTTGGACCTTTAACGTTATTGGGAAATTTACCACCCCTAGAGAACGTGGAGTTGTTTATTTTGTTTATTTTGATTTTGATTTTCACTTTTATAATTTTGTTATTTATCTTCCATATTTGTGAGGTCATTAGTTGTTGTAAAAGCTTGTACTCTTCTTGTTTTGAGATTTTCTTTTGTGTTTCTTGTCACATTCAACAAGCCTCCCCACTGTCCATTTTTACAACTCATCTTAAAACTAATTTTTATTCCTTGGCTTTCAACTCCACATGAGACTCTGCTCCTGTTTTAGTGTTTTATGGTTTGTTTTTAGTTACTTGACTTGTTGTTTTAAAATTGTTTTTAAAAATAACAAAACAGGTCTTTAAGTGTTTATACTTTATTTTGTCCATTTGTTTTAAATGGTTTAATTTCTACATTGTTTTTTGTTTATTTATGGACAGCACTTTGTTTCAGCTGTGGTTGTTTTTAAAGTGCTTATAAATAAATATGAGTTGAGCTGAGTTTCTTGTCTTGGCTGCTAGTATCATAACAGGCCTAGCTCAACTTTTTAAGTTGTCTGGAGCTTTTGTGACGTTTTTTTTTGGGACATTTCAGGAGCTGAACTTGGACTAAGGGGAATGACATCTGATAAAAGGAGCCACAGGTTGGGTTTAAAACTCGAGTGCCTACTTTATCCCTATAAAGCCAATTGAATCATATTTGATACATACTTTTGTAATACCTCTTTCTACTCAATATGATCAACAAATTAAAAAAAAAAAACATCTGAATACAATCAGATAAGAGATACGAAAATCTATACATTGAACTTTATGGACATTTTGATTTTATGGATTGTGGCAGAAAGTGAAACAAACATTTCAGCTCCAAAAAAATTATAATTTTCTTGCTATAATCTATGGTCTTGGGCCTTAAAGGGTTATATACAGCAGCCTCAGCACACATGGACACCTCCATCCTGCTCTCTCTGCCCTTGTTTAAATTCATAGAAAATCTTTCAAATGTCGGTCATCCTGTTGGAAGCTGCTCTGAAAAATTTGGGGTCTAAGGGCCCGAGGTGTTGAAATGAAGTGCGCCTCTCTGGGGTCAAACCAGGTGCTCCTCTAAGCTCGGTGTGTCCATATGTTAAACACTCTTTGCTCCGTCACGTGCGCGTGTTTGTACACAGTGAGTACTCACACGTTGAGTGCCATAAGCTGCTTTTCCACTGAACCAGGTTTCGGCTCCACTACTCTGAACTGGTATTAGTACCAGAGGAACAATCATATTTCACAACAAACCACCTCTCCCTGCTGCTGCACAGAGAGGGGGCTGCACTCTGAATTATTACAGGGCTCTTAAAACAAGGGGACTGACTAACACTTGAACACCTTCAGTTGTCAGAAAAACTCATAGACTTCATTTTTATTTTGCATCTATTCACTTATTTTCAATGTGACGTGAACCAGAAGGGGAATACAATATGTTTTATTTTTGAAAGTCAATGGGAAGCCTGAATTTGCTTTTCCCCACCTCTTTTTTTAGCATATAAGGCTTAAAGGTAGTGCTAGTGAACATTTACTAGTACTATGGTGACACTTTTGGCCTCGTTAGTTGTCTCCTTGCTCACTATAGTTGTCTAAGGCCCTGTTTACACAACAATGTTGTCACCAGAAAAGGAAAGATTTTCCTTGAACACCTTCAGTTGTTACTTTGTCAGAAAAAGGGTCATAAAATGGGTTATTAATGAGTTAATTGGCCCAGTGAAGAACTCAATGTCATATTTAGAATCTAGAGTTTGACTGAAATCATGGTAAAATAGTGAAATATGTTAAAAGTGTAGTTTTATTCTCATTTAAACTTTGCCCTAAAATAGCATTTATTTATATTTGAGTTTTGATTGTGTTTTGTTGTTGATGTTGTTGTGTTTCCAGGGACTTGAGCGTCTACATTTCCCCCACTTATTTCTTGATATCATCTTTCAGCTTTTATTTCAGAGAGGAAAGGACCGTGGGTTTTGTTGTAGACAGGAGATGGAGAGCGGGGTATGACATGTGGGAAAGAGGCCACCCATACCCCTTTTCCACCAAGCTGGTTCCAGGGCTGGTGCTAGTGCTGGTGCTAGAGCCAGTTCGCAGTTGGTTCAACTGCGAACCTGTTTAGAACCGTTTGCTTTTCCACAAACGGGTGCTGGCCAGAGGGCTACGTCATCACGTCAATGTATACGTCTGTATACGTCACGCT